>LPNX010356366.1:213293-458996 GCA_001517045.1 Pseudotsuga menziesii | reverse complement strand
AGGTAATTTCATGTCTTTTTTTTATAGAAACAATTTGGTTGAGCTTGATGAATGGTTACACGAAGCATAATTCATCAATAATGAGCATATTCATAAGCTAAAAGCTCAAAACGAGCAACTTCTCTATAGGTTGAAAGATACTTGTTCTTCCTCCTTTGTTTCAGATTGTCATATGGTATATTGCTCAGAGGATTCTCATGGAATCAGGGATCATGAGGAACATGGAAAATTGAAGGTTCTTGATTTGTTTAAAGATGAAATTTATGAGATCCAATCACTTGTTGTGGTGGAAGAGGAACTTGAGTTTCCTCTTGAAAATGGTTACACACTTTTTGAAGAAGCGCATGGTTCCACTACTTGGAACCAACATATGAGGAAAGTGTCACACTTTTGAGGGAGATGCATGTTCCTACCCCTATGAATCCTTCACATGATCAAAATTTTGCACTTTATTGTCATTTGGGTGAGTCACGGTTCATTCTCCTACATCCCACACTTCCATATTTTGCAGGATTCATCCTAATGAAGTATGGGTTAAAGGTTTATTTTTAATGGTGCCACATGCAGAGTATGTAACTTAACTATATACCTTTTATGATGGCATTACTAGAGCGCCATATTATTTACATTTGCAGAAGCATCCTTTATTACATTATGATGATACACATCTACATGTATGCACCTATAATGTTCACTTGGGTCACTTGGAGACTCGGGATTTTCCTCGCTAAAATCCACATGTTGGAAAATTTGGATTGAAAGAAACAATAGAATCTTCAGAGGCTAGGAAAACCATCCCTCTAAAATTGCAGCCCAAGCTAGAGCAATCCTTGGAGAATCCATGGATTAGAACGCCTCTTGTATAACTCTTCTCCTCTTCTGCCCTTAGAATCCCAATGGCTGGGCATGCTTGTCCCTAACCACCAGAATTGAATCCCTTCAAAATCCCTATATGCTCAATGGGAAATTCGACTAGGTGAGATTGACTTCAACAGATGGAAAAGCTCCATGAATGGTCCCTGTCTCTTCTTTGACGGAGCCTCAAAGGGAAATCCGGGTTTAGCTGGTTGTGGAGGAGTTTTTACTGAAGTGAATGGTATCATTGTCAGCAAATATTCTTGGGGTCTTGGCATTGCGACTAATAATCAAGAAGAGTTTTGTGGTCTTTATCAGGGCCTGAGGATTGCTAGGGCCGAAGGAATTGAAATTTTTTTAGTGTTGGTGACTCTCGCCTGCTAATCCAAGCCATTATTAAGAAGAAACGTCCCTCCCAAATCCAGCTAGCCCAAATTTTTCATAAAATTTGGCTCCTTTGTAACAGCTTCCACTCCATAAGATTCTTTCACATTCTTAGAGGTCTGAACTCCCTGGAAGATAGCGCAACAAATGAAGGTACCCTCTTGGGCAGAGGTATTTTGCACATGGATGGTGTGGAATCAAGATGGGACATCCTTTAGCTGGAGAAGGGAGACCTCATTTGTCAAACAACGCTCCAATGTACCGAGAATCTCCTTCAGTACCATCCCCTGTAAAAAATCTCTGCTCATAGATCCCGAGCTCATGCTCCTCATGACCCTCTCTCCCTTAAGAAATGTTATTTATTCCTGGTTTCCCTTCAGCATAGAAGTGGAGTGGTTTCAAAGTCTCGAAGTTTCACTGATTGTAAAGAATATCTCCAAAGCTGTGTGGATAAGGAGCTGCTTGCAAATGGCGTCGAACAACTCTACCTCCTTGGGCCTTTCTGTGGAAAGTCATATTGCAGCTCTGGAAACATCAATGGGAAGACTCAGGGGTCGCATGGAAAGCCAAGACAAAAAACTGGAAGAGGCCTCTCAAGCAGGTAATAAATCGTGGGATCTGCTTAATGAAGACATTAGGAAACTACGAGAAGACCAAGCTGCTTCCTCTGAGAGATTGGAAGACTTTAAAGATGAGGTTCGAACCAGCTTCAAGGATGCTGCCAACGTACATGGAGATTTTGGAAAGCGTATTAACGACCTGGAGAATGAGGTATCTAGGTTGGCTTCCAAACTGAACAAATGATGTTCCCCCCGCCGGTTTACTGTTGTTCCATGGAGATTTTGGAAAGCGTATTAACGACCTGGAGAATGAGGTATCTAGGTTGGCTTCCAAACTGAACAAATGATGTCCCCCCCGCCGGTTTACTGTTGTTCTTTGTCAAACTATTTTCTTTGTCAAACTGTATTCTCTATCAAACTATTGTTCATTGTCAATCTGTGCTCTTTATCCGTCCTTTTATACTGTAATAAGGCCATTGGGCCACCTCGGATTCCTAGTATCTTTCTGGAATAGTTTCGATTCAGCTTTGTTGCATAGCCCTATTGTCAAAGCACACGGTAGCTCATTTACTGGCATCTTATAATACTACCCCCATGTTCTTGTAAGAAAAAAACATACTCTATACCATTTTATATGTAACATACCCATATAACCTACCAAAAAATGCATATACAAATTTTTTCTTTACAAAAAATAATAGTCATAAACCCTTGTATTCATTCTCTATTATGTATATTAACCGCGTACTTTATGCTTATTACAAACCCACCTCATGGTTCTTCGAATTTATGGATGATACATCAAACATCACGAAAATACATGAAAACCCTAGGAAGAATATCCTTAAGATTTATCCTTCATACTCTAACTGGTCGGGTTGCCAAAAAATTAAGCTTAAAAGTCTTTTGCAACAATCCTTCTACAACAGACCCTTCCTTCTGTAACTCCTCTTCCACAATGCAGATTGCGGATTATGCAATGTGTCATTGAAAACCACAGATTTCCCTTCTGCAATCCCAATTCCTCAATGTCGGTTGCAGATTGTAGGAATGCTTAACTTCACTATGATTTTTACCCTTTTGCAAGCCCACTTCTGCAATGTGGAATGCAGAAATACAAATCCATCACAATTTTACCCTTCTGCAATTCTGCTTCCTCATTGCGGATTACAAATTGTGGAACACACATAATCGATTACAATTTTACCTTTTCACAACTCCGTTTCTGCAATGGATATTTTGGAATGCGGAAAACACATAATCCTTTACGATTTCACCCTTCCGCAATATCGCTTCCACAATGTGGATTGCATATTGTGAAAAGCACATAATTCCTTACAATTTTATCCTTCCTCAATCCTGCTTTCGCCAATGTGGATTGCAGATTGCGGAAAGCACATAATATTTTACCCTTTTACCCTTCTGCAACTCTACTTCCATAATTTGTATTGCATATTGAGGAAACCACATAATCCATTACCATTTTACCATATTGAAATTCCTCTTCCGCAATGTAGATTGCAGATTGCAGAAACCACATAATTCTTTCCAATTTTACCCTTCTACAATAGAGATTGTGGATTGCGGGAACCACCTAAATCCTTTATTATTCTTCCTTGCATCTCTCCGCTTTTGCAATGCAGATTACAGATTGTGGAACCTTAAAATATTTACCGAAACTACCTTCCAAAGATCTGCTTCGGAAATGCGGATTGCGGATTGCGGAAACCCCTACATACTTTACAAATTACCTCCCACTTTCCACTTCCGCAAAGACGGTTGTGGGTTGTAGAAGCACTTAGGTGATTCACAAAAAATTCAAGCTTTTGTAGGCCTTTTGGCCCAAGGATTACACTTAGTTTTCTCTATGCTTTCTTGGGTAAAACCAAGGGATTCCATCCTTTGATGGCCTCGCTCATTTCTTAGGCAGAGTTTGTGACTCAAGACGAAGATCAGAACTAGGGATTCTATGGGGTTTTTAGTATTCAATTCCTTAAGAAACTACAGCAAACAAACATCCATTCCACAGTTACCCCATTTGTTTTAGGGTTAAGTAATACACAGGAGATTTTCTAAGATGGAGAGATTTTAAACCAGAAAATGCATTTAGACTTCCCTACAGGGAAACCATTGCATATGCGTATTAACCATGGAGTTATAGAGCATCCAAATATACTCTCCCAAAAACCAACAAACCACCAAACACACTTTTCATGCTTTTGGTCTTAATATAGGAAACAATAAACTATCAATTACATTTTCCCTACCCCAGATCTTAATACAAGCAGTAATGAACCAACAAATATAGTTACTACGCTCTAGGCCTTAACGAAAGTAGCAATGAACCAACAAATACATGCTCCATTTATGAAAACACAGGAAACAAAACATGTTCCAGATATTAAAACACATGCAATAAATACATTTTCCAGGTATACCCTGAGCTCAACATTCTGCAACAATTTAGACATATACGGAACCTCATGGTACAATGAGACGAATGAAGAAGGAACAACCAAGTTCCAACCAACCATATATTAGGCATAGATTTTCTCTAACTTCAATAACCCCTGAGCTAAACTATGTGTTCCAAGAGCGGAGACAACCAACCTCAGGTCCAGTTTCGCAGTGCAAAATCACTTGCTAACACAGATTATTCACCCAAAAGTGTTCATTATTTCATGCATACTCAGCAACACCCTTGACTCCTCGCATATCCTCTCTTTATAGTTTTGATTTTAGTTATTTTGCAGATACGACCCATTCCCCTAAGGAATTTATGCCACCCACTGCATCTCCTGCTTTTCCAGGGCATTCCCTGCGCCATAATGGCATTCCAACATGGTGTACTTTCTGTGAGTTTAACTCTTCCACGCTTCTCCACTCTCGCATGCATAGTTCCCTCATTTAACATGGTTTTCCCCATCATTCATCATTTTATTAAAATAAAAATGTTTCGGTTACATCTATCCTTCAAGAAGCTGTTGGCGATTTCCAGAACCAACCAATTTCAAACAATAAAACAGTAATTTAAAATATTATAAGAACAATGTTTATCTCTTGAGGGATATTACATTCTATTTGATAGTTTGAAACAAATAAAAATATATAAAGGTTAATTCAACTTATGAATATAAGAAAAGACATACTTCATGTAATTTTCTATTTAATAATTTAAAAACAATAGTGGTAGATAAAAATTAGTTCAAAATTTGAATTATCTTGATTTTTTTTAATTTTTTAATTTTAAAATAATCATTATTCATTATATTATTTTATAATTTAAAAAATATATATTTTAAAATTATCTAACTATATATATATTTTTTTCACATATATTATCCATAAATTTAAATATCGCATGGGTTGTATAATTTTTCAAAACACGACTAGAAAGAATAAGCCAAGAACTCGAATTTCTCTATAGATATTTTCAAGATTATATATATATATCAAAGAATCAAAACATATTTCATAATATTTAATATGTATAATCAAATAATATGCATGTGTACATAGTCAAAATATCAGCGATCAAAAACTTGACAAATATCTTAATGAAAGAAATTTAAAATGCAAAAAATATTATATATTATATATGGGAAAATATGTTTATTGCATTGCTAATTAATAAATTTTCAAATTCCTTATCTAAAATACATATAATTCAAATTTATAAAATGAAAGTAATGAAGGTAATAAGACATACAATGAATGTCTCGTTGCACATCTTTGCGAACTCTATTGTCTGTCTAGCGTCCACCAATTAGACATCAATCGACAGTATATTAATGGACTATGTTGTGTATCCATTAGTTAAACAAGTGGCATCGCTTCAAGTGTAACCGTCTAACCCAACCTTTCTTCACTGTTCTTTCTCCGTAGAATGCAAACAGACGGCGAAACTTTATTGCAAGAAGAAGAGTAAATCAAGTAAACCTTTCTTCGTTCCAAGCATAGAGTGGTACAAGGGTCGACAAATAGGTAACCTTCGAATGATGCCACAGATTCGATGCCACAGAAACCACAGTAAATGGTTGACTAGGTCGACGTTTCAAATCCATATCAGGACTCATCATTAGGACTAATTGTCAAATATGGAGAGTAAGAGGACCAAGGTATTAATACCAGAGACAAGGAGATAGAAAAAAGATATGGTCGGCTTGTGAGTGAAAACTAGGGTTTAATTGGTAAAGTGAATAGGGTTCTCTGTTTACATGAGAAAAGTTAAATGGTTTAAAATAATAATTTTTTTTAATTTTTTTTTAATAAATTCTTTAAATCTTTTGTTATTCCTATAAAATCTTTACAAAGTTTTGCAATAGTATTAATGTTAAAATTAGTTTTAATATTAATTTTAAACTTAATTTCAAATTGGTTATAACTTAATTAAACAATTTTTTAATCTTAATTTTTTATTTTTAATTGTAATTCTAGCCATATATTAAATTTAGTTTTAATTATAGTTATAATATTAATTGCAATTTTAATTTTTGGTTTAATTTTATTAATAAAATTAGTCTTAAAGATTAAGATTGTTTTCTATATTTAAATTTAATATTTAGTTTAATTTTTATTTTAGTTTTAATTACAAAATAATTTTAATTTAAACTTGGTTACTTTTTACTTTTTAAAATCATATTGTTAAAAAAATTTAAAAAGTTCTATTAAAATTTTATTTAATTTATTTTAAAAAAAATTAAAATTTTAATTATAATCATAATGTTACTAATAATTATAATTTTAGTTATAATAAATTTTGATTTTAATTTTAAAATTTTTTTTATGTTTTTTTAAATTTTTTATTAAACATTAGGTATGAGGGCTTTAGTTAAAAAGAAGGGTGCTTACGTTTCTAAAAAAAAGAAAATCTAGGTTTTCTAAGACTTAGGATAAAAATCAATTAAAATTATTGAGGAGGGTTTTCCCTACGATTGAGCATAGAGAGAAGCCAGCTTGTGCTAACTTCTTGGCCTCCATCCCTTTTCAGATTGTTTGGAAGTTTTATTCATTTCTAAGGCTTTTCTGAATTTCCTTTTGAAATAGTGGTCTTCTTTTGCGATGATTTTGGTGTCTTCTAGGAAAAGTTGGTGTTTCGTTTTGGCAAAATGTTTTGCAAGAGATGAGGTACAGATATGTCCATTTCTAATGTCATCTCCTTGTTCCTTTACTTATGTGTTAAAGGAACGTCCCGTCTCACCTATGTAATTGATCTTGCAAGAACAAGGGATCTTATAAACACCTCTAAATTGAGTATGATCAATAGGATCTTTTACAGATATCATTTTCTTCCTAATTGTTTAAAGGGGTTTGAAGGAGGTTGTAATATTATTATTATTAAGGATTTTGGAGATCTTGTCAGTTACCCCTTGAATGTAAGGTAAGTAAGCTCTAGGGTTGGTGGTCTCATTGATAGAGGTTTTTAATTTAGTATGGCTCTACTGTGTGCTCTTTCCAGGGTTTTCTTGATATCATTAGGCTTGTAACATATGTTGGTGAAAACTTCTTTGAGGTGGTATTTTTCTTTCTCAATATGTTTTCTATCTGAGATCCTAGAGGCTATAACTGCTAAGATGTTAAGAACTCCTATATTTTGAGATGGGTGGTGGTGGGAGTCTGCATGGAGGTAGCTCTCTGTATGAGCCTTTTTTATGAAGACTTCATACCCTAAACTACCATCTTCCTTTGTAGTTAGAAGGACATCAAGAAAGGAGATGCTCCCATTTTCCTTCAGTTCCATTGTAAACCTAATGCTGGGGGAGATATTGTTAAGATGTGTGACGAATTTACTGATTTCTACATCACGATGTGGCCATATCACATTGGTGTCATTGATGTACCTCTTTCCCTTTGTTGGCTTAAAGGTATATGAGTCTAGAGCTTCTTTCTTGAAAATTTCCATAAACACGTTTGCCACTATGGGTGAGAGGGGGGATCCCATGGCTACTCCTATGGTTTTCTCCCAGAATACCCCTTGGAAACTAAAAAAGGTTGATCCAAGACAAATTTCAGCTAACCTAGTTGTGTGAGGATCAAAGGCCTCCTTAAAAACTTGGATTACTTCATCAAAGGGTATCTTAGTGAAGAGTGACACCACAACAAAGATTAATATCATGTCTTTGGGGTCTATTCTCTCATCTTGGATTATTTTCACAAACTCACTTGAGTCTTTCATGAAGGACTCTATATTACCTACTATGGGACCTAGGATTTTAGCTACATATTTGGCAACTTCATAGGTAGGGGATCCTATAGCTTTGACGATAGGACGAACAGTAACCCCTTCTTTAAGGATTTTGGGAAGGTCGTAGATCCTAGGTGTAATCTCTCTGGTTGGGATTAAGTGTTTTCCAAACTATCTTCAAGGTTTGAGTTCATTATATATTTCTTAACATTTCTAATAACTTTAGAAATATGGTTTTTACTTAGTTTTCTATAACTACCTCTTGTGGTTAGATGATCGAGCATTTTACAGTTGTAATCTACCTTATCCAAAACTACCATGGCTCCTCTCTTGTCAGCTCTTAATATAACTATGTCTTCATTAGATCTTTTAAAGCTATTTCTTCTTCTACATTGATGTTACTCTTGGGGGGTTTCGCTTTTTAGAGAATCCTTAGAAATAATAAAACTTCCAAACAATCTGAGCAGAGATGGAGGCCTAGAAGTTAGAACAAGTTGGCTTCCCTCTATTCTCAATCGTAGGAAAAACCTTCCTCATTAACGTTAATTGCTTCAGAACCTAAGATTTAGAAAACCTAGCTTTTGTTTTTTTAAGACACTTAGAAACACTTCTTTTTAACTAAAGCTCTCAAACCTAATGTTTAATAAAACTTAAAAAAAAATTAAATAAAACATTAGAATTAAAATAAAAATTTATTATAACCAAAATTATAATTATGAGTAACCTTATGATTATAATAAAAAAGAAATTAATTTTTTTAAATAAATTAAATAAAATTTTAATAGAACTTTTTAAAAAAATTTAACAATATGATTTTAAAAAGTAAAAAAGTAACAAAGTTTAAATTAAAATTATTTTCTAACTAAAACTCAAATAAAAATTAAAACTAAATGTTAAAGTTAAAAATAGAAATAAATCTTAATCTCTAAGACTAATTTTATTATTAAATTAAAACCAAAATTTGAAAATTAAATTAATATTATGTCTATAATTAAAACTAAATTTAATATATGGCTAGAATTACAATTAGAAATAAAAAATTAAGATTAAAAATTTGTTTAATTAAGTTATAACCAATTTGAAATTAAAATTAAAATTAATATTAAAACTAATTTTAACATTAATACTATTACAAAACTTTGTAAATATTTTATTGGGAATAAAATATAAAACAATAAAAATTAAAAAAAAATATTATTATAAACCATTTAATTTTTCTCACCTAAATGAAGAACTGTATTCTCTTTAGTAATTAAACTATAGTTTCCACTCACAAGTCGACCTTATCGTTGGTATTAATACCTTAGTCCTCTTACTCTCTATATTTGATAATTCGTTCTAATGATGAGTCTTTATATCTATTTGAAACGTCGACCTAGTCAACCAGTCACTGTGTTTTCTCTGACATCATCAGAAACAAACCACCACAAAAATTTGGCAACATAATATGTAACTGTTCCCCGAAACCCGACCTAGGAGAAAAAAGCCTATCAGAGTAATTAATGTTTTTATTTTTTGATGAAAAAAACTAAATTATTTTTATGAGATATTTAAAAGATATTTCTTCAATTTCTAAAAAGCATATATTAATAATTTAGAAATTTATTTAAGCTCTTTTTTTAAATATAAATTATTTTTATTTGATATTCAAAAGATACTTTAAACAAAAATCTAAAAAAATACATGATAACAATTTAACAACGATGTATTCAAAATATCTTTCTTGATTTTCTAAAATCACATATTAATAATTTTAGAAAGCTATTGAATATTTTTAAACTTGAAAAAACAAAAATTCAAAAATGTAAAAAAAATGGATGATAACATTTTTTGAAATAAAATTCAGTAATAATTTATTTATAAAATCATATATTCATGATATTAAAAAGTCATATAATCCTTCTAAACTTGAAAAAACAAAAATCCAAACTTCTAAAAAAAAATGAAACGAATGATTACCAATTAAGAAATTAAATACATTAAATAAATTATTGTTAAAATCTTTACCACTTTAATAAAAAAAAAATTACAATAAATTTACACTTATAAATTTTCTATTTCCACTCAAATGAAGTTGGGTTTATAATTGAGATATGATTGAAAACAAAGTAATATAATATATATTATTTAAAACTTAACTTTTTTTTTAATATATTTTAAATTATAGAATTTAAAATGTCATCTTAGATAATCATTAAAATAATATATAATTTAAAATATTTTTTATTTTTTAAAATCAAGGTAATGGAAATAAAATTCAAGACATGATAGTCTAAAGTTAAAATGGATCTATTAAACACATATAGAGATAAAAACAATACTAAGAATAAATATATAGATGCTTTAAACAACAAGATTAAAAGTGATCGATACGAGTTTATGTTATTAATATAGTATTCTTATTATTGTACTTGATAAATCTAGATATTCTCATTACTCATTGCAAGTAGCATAACCAAAAATGGAGAAGTGAAACTTCACACAAAATATATGTGTGCATATAAGTTAGATATGTTGCACATGTGATATGATTTTATTGATCATGAAAACCAACACCAAAATGGAAGACATCCAAGTAACATTCCCTAGAAGTATTAACAACATGTCATTAGAATCAAATAAAGGGACCCCTTTTTAACTTTTCCAAATGAGTTGTGTATATTACCTAGTTAAGATAAATCATCTTGAAAGATGCTAATGGTTGCTATTTCTTTCTTATTTTCCACCATCATGACCAATAAAAAAAATATTTTCATTTCTCTATAGACTCTATGATGACCTTACTTCAATTTCTTCATATTCCCATTTTGAATTCTAGTCCTCCACTTACTCTACTATTGGGATTTTAGAAGGGGATTTTAACTAAAAATACCAAGTTGGATTCAAAATTTTCACTTTTCCTTGTTACATTGCATGCAATTTTACTTGTGAGAAAGATTTAAAGAATATATACTTCAAATTTATGTTTTTTAGGATTTTGTTCATTTTATGGTGCTATTAAATTATTGCAGTTGCATTCCTCCGTGAACCACGTGTAGAGATTCGAGACCCATGCCTAGTAGTAGCAACCTTTTAAGGGCATCACTAACCCCTCTTAGAGATAATGGATACTATTTATGTATCATGTTTACTACTTTCAGCTAGCATTCATGGTCATGGATTGCTTGAAGGTTTTTTTATAGCTTGCACCATGAGTACTCTCCTCCAATGATGTCTATGACCTAGAGACTCTTTAAAAACCATAATGATGCACATCTTAGCACTTTAGAATACTCTTATAATTGGCAGGTAACATATGATGCTTTTGGTTGTCAATCATGGACTTCCATACCTAAAAAATTCCTTTAGGTACTAAAACCCATGTTTTTTTTGTTTTTTTTGCAAGAGGCTAGATTGATTTTCTTTCCTTCAAAATCGGTCTTTCTCACTTTTTTCCTTTCTTTGGGAAGGCTACTTTATTGGTACTTCTATAATCAATAGTTCTATGCATAGTAGGTACATGTTTAATTCCATTGTTTCAAGCAGGGAATTATTGTATGGTTCAAGGCCTTGATGGTGAAAGAATGATGAGTCAAGTGAAAAATTGACTGGGTAGATGATTATCTCAATGTGGAATGTAACAACTTGTTGGAAGGTTTCCATTTGCATCAAGTTATAAAATTTCCTTCTACCAAAACACCAAAATTATTTTCCAAAACCCTAATTTGAAAGTCTAGGTTTAGTGAGATCAATCATAATTGGCTCACTAGAACCGAGAAAAGTTAGATCAATCTTTCTTGGCTCACTGGAACCAAGAAAAGTTAGATCAATCTTTCTTGACTAATTATTTCTTTCAACTTTTTGTATTCTTCTTTAACATTTTCACATTGTGAATTAGAAATGGTTGTTAGATTGAATTGTATTTGGCACATTCATAATTGTAATTTCAATTCTTATATGAAAGGAATTTGTCTTAATATTGTATTGGAATTGACGTGAACATAGGTAAAAATCTAAATCCTTATTTACAAACCCTATGTGTTATCGTTGTTTTAGTTGATTTTACCACACTTGTAGATCACACCTTTATTCCCTACAGACTCTTTGGACCCCGTTTACCTATATTATACTTTGATGTTCGTGACTGTTCAAAGAAACAGGGAGGATGTGCGTGACTGTTCAAAAAATAGTAGAGTAAGTGGAGGACTAGAATTCAAAATGGGAATATGAAGAAATTGAAGTAAGGTCATCATAGAGTCTATAGAAAATTGAAAATAAAAATGTTTCGGTTACATCTGTCCTTCAAGAAGCTGTTAGCAATTTCCAGAACCAACCAATTTCAAACAATAAAACAGTAATTTAAAATATTATAAGAACAATGTTTATCTGTTGGGGGATATTACATTCTATTTGATAGTTTGAAACAAATAAAAATATATAAAGGTTAATTCAACTTATGAATATAATAAAAGACATACTTCATGTAATTTTATATTTAATAATTTAAAAACAATAGCTGTACATAAAAAATAGTTCAAAATTCAAATGATCTTGATTTTTTTTAATTTTTAATTTTAAAATAATCATTATTTATTATATTATTTTATAATTTAAAATATATATATTTTAAAATTATCTAACTATATATATTGTTTTCACATATATTATCCATAAAATTTAAATATCACATGGTTGTATAATTTTTCAAAACACTACTAGAAAGATTAGGCCAAATCAAAAACTCGAATTTCTTTACATCAATATCTATAGATATTTTCAAGATTATATATATATATAAATCAAATCATATTTCATAATATTTAATATAAATAATCAAATAATATGCATGTGTACATAGTCAAAATATCAGAGATCAAAAACTTGACAAATATCTTAATGAAAGCAATTTAAAATGCAAAAAATATTTCATATTATATAGGGAAAAATATGTTTATTGCATTGCTAATTAATAAATTTTCAAATTCCTTATCTAAAATACATATAATTCAAATTTATAAGTAATGAAGGTAATAAGACATACAATGAATGTCTCGTTGCACATCTTTGCGAACTCTGTTGTCTGTCTAGCGTCCACCAATTAGACATCAATCGACAGTATATTAATGGACTATGTTGTGTATCCATTAGTTAAACAAGTGGCATCGCTTCAAGTGTAACCGTCTAACCCAACCTTTCTTCGTTGTTATTTCTTCGTAGAATGCAAACAGACGACGAAACTTTATTGCAAGAAGAAGAGTAAATCAAGTAAACACGTTCCAAGCATAGAGTGGGCCAACGGTCGACAAATAGGTAACCTTTCAATGATGCCGTAGAAACCACAGTAAATGGTTGAGTAGGTTGATTAGGTCGACGTTTCAAATCCATATCACGATTCATCATCAGGATGAATTGTCAAATATGGAGAGTAAGAGGACTAAGGTATTAATACCAAGACACGGAGATAGAAGAAAGATAGGGTCAGCTTGTGAGTGAAAACTAGGGTTTAATTGGTAAAGTGAATAGGGTTCTCTCTTTAGGTGAGAAAAGTTAAATGGTTTACAATAATAAATTTTTTTAATAAATTATTTAAATTTTTTGACAAAGTTTTGTAATAGTATTAATGTTACAGGGGTGGCAGGCGCGGGTGGGATCTTGTTGGATCCGGGGGACAAGTGGAGCAAAGATTCGCTTGGGGATTAGGCTCAAGAACCAACAATGAAGCCGAATGGATGGCACTTCTCCAGGGTATCCAGCTAATTCGAGACAAAAAGCTCCGTAAGGTTCCAATTTTTGGAGATTCCAGGCACGTCATCTATAAGATGATCAATGGATATCCTTCAGGAGACATTAAATGTCGTCGTTTATATAAAAAAGCTAAGCATTTCTTGCCTCATTCCTCTGAGATTTATCACATTCTCCGTCACAACAATAAGGAAGCTGATACCATGGCCAACATAGGTGCCAGGCTCTCCCAAGGCCTCTATAGCCAGGACTATGGTCCTCCCTCTCTGAAATTCATTCCATGACAAGAAGCTTTCGTCCTTCTCCTCGTCCATTCAAACAAAACTCTAAAGAGAAGACTCTAATCTTCGAAATTTATCATTGGTGCTTTTTTATTTTGTTACCCTTTTTCCCGTTGGTCCTTATCCCCCCCTCTCTCCTATCTTCCTCCCTTTCTTTCCCCCCTTCCCTCTCCTCTTCCCCCCCGTCCCTCGCCTCTATTTCCTCGTCATCCCTGCTCCAGCTGGCCGTCATTTCTTCATTCTCTATGGCGGTTTATTGCTTTTAATTGATTGTCCTACATGCCCTCCTTCGCAGGCCGCGTGGACTGCTCCCTCCCCCATGGCTCCAGGCGAATTAAAGACCCACAAGATTTCTATTTATTACCCCCTCCTCCCACACGAACGTTGGCTCTCCATCATATTCATTATGCCGCTCCATAGCTCTGATTTGTCTCATTGTAACATTTTCGATTTGGGACACGACTCTCCTGGTTCTGTGAATTTCCTGCTAAATGTGGTAGCCGGAGTAGGGGGTGGAAGACTGCTGGGAACTCCCTGGCATGGGTTCCCCCTAATTTGGGCTTTTGTCAAAGAGCGTATCGCGCTGTCTTCCTTCCTTTGTTGTAATTGCTGTTATCCTACAGCCTTCTGGGGTACCGGTAGCCAAGGTGACACATCTACTCTTCGTGAAGACAATCTGAATAGGGTTTTTGGCTGCCACTGTTCTGGCTGGCAGAAAGACACCCTGGGAACGTTGTATTGTTCAGATAGCCTGACAGTATCCGCTCTGCAACAAGAAATATTCGACCTCTGGAAGGTTTCTTCAGGGAGCTGGGGCGAGAACCAGGACTGCTCAGATTATCTCCTGCACATTCATCTCTCCAGCATTGCTATTTTGACTGACAACCGTGGGATGGCTCGCTATGAGGATAATGCAAGCCTTATGGACATAAAGAAAAATCTTCGAAGGCTGCACGAGATGACAACTATAGGGGTGATGAACAACAAGGAGATGGCTAAGGAAATTAAAGGTATTGGGGAGTCCGTAAGTCGCACATCGCTGGATATTAGTAACCTGGGTGCCAAAACTGATGACATAGAGAGCAACATGCATGAACTGCTGGGACGGGTTGAACGTATTGAAGAAGACCTTGAGAAGTTCATCTCAATGAACCAGGAAAGCAGGGTAAAGGCAGTCAACGAAGCAATTGATCAACCCATGGAGGAAGAAGAATCGGTCCTGCAGCCCCAGGAAATGAAAGGCATTTAACTTTGTTGCTGGTTTATCATTTCTCTTTTGCTAGGTTTATGTTTTTTTGCATCTTGCTCTGTAGACAGTTTGTAAGGGTATACTCTACCCAGATATTTTGTAATCATGAAAAGACCACATGCTATGTTTTATGGGAACCTCTCGAGACATGCCAGTTATGAAGAAATCTTGAACTACCAGCATATAATTTCCTCCTTTTGCTGTAATGGATGGCTGTGCACAGCCTGTTAATATAACTCTTTTTTCTGTTTCTGTTAAAAAAAAGTAGTATTAATGTTAAAATTAGTTTTAATATTAATTTTAAACTTAATTTCAAATTGGTTATAACTTAATTAAACAATTTTTTAATCTTAATTTTTTATTTTTAATTGTAATTCTAGCCATATATTAAATTTAGTTTTAATTATAGTTATAATATTAATTACAATTTCAATTTTTGGTTTAATTTTAATAATAAAATTAGTCTTAAAGATTAAGATTGTTTTCTATATTTAAATTTAATATTTAGTTTCAATTTTTATTTTAGTTTTAATTACAAAATCATTTTAATTTAAACTTGGTTACTTTTTTAGTTGTTAAAAAAATTTAAAAAGTTTTATTAAAATTTTATTTAATTTATTTAAAAAAATTAAAATTTTAATTAAAATCATAATGTTACTAATAATTATAATTTTGGTTATAATAAATTTTTATTTTAATTTTAAAGTTTTTTTTTTATGTTTTTTTAAATTTTTTATTAAACATTAGGTATGAGGGCTTTAGTTAAAAAGAAGGGTGCTTAAGTTTCTAAAAAAAGAAAATCTAGGTTTTCTAAGACTTAGGATAAAAATCAATTAAAATTATTGAGGAGGGTTTTCCCTACGATTGAGAATAGAGGGAAGCTAGCTTGTGCTAACTTCCAGGCCTCCATCCCTTTTCAGATTGTTTGGAAGTTTTATTATTTCTAAGGCTTCTCTAAATTTCCTTTTGAAATAGTGGTCTTCTTTTGCGATGATTTTGGTGTCTTCTAGGAAAAGTTGGTGTTTCGTTTTGGCAACATGTTCTGCAAGAGATGAGGTACAGATACGTCCATTTCTAATGTCATCTCCATGTTCCTTTACTCATGTGTTAAAGGAACGTCCCATCTCACCTATGTAATTGATCTTGCAAGAACAAGGGATCTTATAAACACCTCTAAATTGAGTATGATCAATAGGATCTTTTAAAGATCTCATTTTCTTCCTAATTGTTTAAAGGGATTTGAAGGAGGTTGTAATATTATTCTTATTAAGGATTCTGGAGATCTTGTCAGTTACCCCTTGAATGTAAGGTAAGTAAGCTCTAGGGTTGGTGGTCTCATTGATAGAGGTTTTTAAATTAGTATGGCTCTGTTGTGTGCTTTCTCGAGGGTTTTCTTGATATCATTAGGCTTGTAACCTATGTTGGTGAAAACATCTTTGAGGTGGTATTTTTCTTTCTCAAGATGTTTTCTATCTAAGATCCTAGAGGCTATAACTACTAAGATGTTAAGAACTCCTATATTTTGAGATGGGTGGTGGTGGGAGTCTGCATGGAGGTAGCTCTCTGTATGAGTCTTTTTTATGAAGACTTCATGTCCTAAACTACCATCTTCCTTTGTAGTTAGAAGGACATCAAGAAAGGAGATGCTCCCATTTTCCTTCAGTTCCATTGTAAACCTAATGCTGGGGGAGATATTGTTAAGATGTGTGACAAATTTATTGATTTCTACATCACGATGTGGCCATATCACATTGGTGTCATCGATGTACCTCTTCCACTTTGTTGGCTTCAAGGGATATGAGTCTAGAGCTTCATTCTTGAAAATTTCCATAAAAACGTTTGCCACTATGGGTGAGAGGGGGGATCCCATGGCTACCCTTGTGGTTTTCTCATAGAATACCCCTTGGAAACTAAAAAAGGTTGATCTAAGACAGATTTTGGCTAACCTAGTTGTGTGAGGATCGGTGGCCTCCTTAAAAACTTGGATTACTTCATCAAAGGGTATCTTAGTGAAGAGTGACACCACAACAAAGATTAATATCATGTCTTTGGGGTCTATTCTCTCATCTTGGATTATTTTCACAAACTCACTTAAGTCTTTGATGAAGGACTCTATTTTACCTACTATGGGTCCTAGGATTTTAGCTACATATTTGGCAACTTCATAGGTAGGGGAGCCTATAGCTTTGACGATAGGACGAATAGTAACCCCTTCTTTAAGGATTTTGGGAAGGTCGTAGATCCTAGCTGTAATATCGCTGATTGGGATTAAGTGTTTTCCAAAATCTCTTCAAGGTTTGAGTTCATTATATATTTCTTAACATCTCTAATAACTTTAGAAATATGGTTTTTACTTAGTTTTCTATAACTACCTCTTGTGGTTAGATGATCGAGCATTTTACAGTTGTAATCTACCTTATCCATAACTACCATGCCTCCTCCCTTGTCAGCTCTTAATATAACTGTGTCTTCATTACATCTTTTAAAGCTATTTCTTCTTCTACATTGATGTTACTCTTGGGGGGTTTCGCTTTTTAGAGAATCCTTAGAAATAATAAAACTTCCAAGCAATCTGAACAGAGATGGAGGCCTAGAAGTTAGAACAAGTTGGCTTCCCTCTATTCTCAATCATAGGAAAAACCTTCCTCATTAACGTTAATTGCGTCCTAACCTAAGTCTTAGAAAACCTAGCTTTTCTTTTTTTAGACACTTAGAAACACTTCTTTTTAACTAAAGCTCTCAAACCTAATGTTTAATAAAACTTAAAAAAAAAAATTAAATAAAACATTAGAATTAAAATCAAAATTTATTATAACCAAAATTATAATTATGAGTAACCTTATGATTATAATAATAAAAAAATTTAATTTTTTAAAATAAATTAAATAAAATTTTAATAGAACTTTTAAATTTTTTTTAACAATATGATTTTAAAAAGCAAAAAAGTAAGAAAGTTTAAATTAAAATTATTTTCTAACTAAAACTCAAATAAAAATTAAAACTAAATGTTAAAGTTAAAAATAGAAAATAATCTTAATCTCTGAGACTAATTTTATTATTAAATTCAAACCAAAATTTGAAAATTAAATTAATATTATAACTATAATTAAAACTAAATTTAATATATCATTAGAATTACAATTAGAAGTAAAAAATTAAGATTAAAAATTTGTTTAATTAAGTTATAACCAATTTGAAATTAATATTAAAACTAATTTTAACATTAATACTATTACAAAATTTTGTAAATATTTTATTGAGAGTAACAAAAAATTTAAAGAATTAATAAAATTTAAAATAATAAAAATTTAAAAAAAAATTATTATTATAAACCATTTAACTTTTCTCACCTGAATGAAGAACTCTATTCTCTTTAGTAATTAAACCATAGTTTCCACTCACAAGTCAACCTTATCTTTTTTCTATCTCCGTGTCTTTGGTATTAATACCTT
Organism: Pseudotsuga menziesii; assembly: GCA_001517045.1. Taxonomy (NCBI): domain Eukaryota; kingdom Viridiplantae; phylum Streptophyta; class Pinopsida; order Pinales; family Pinaceae; genus Pseudotsuga; species Pseudotsuga menziesii. Next base: position 440,310 of record LPNX010356366.1, on the reverse strand, counting down.
AGTCCTCTTACTCTCCATATTTGACAATTCGTTCTAATGATGAGTCTTTATATCTATTAAAAACGTTGACCTAGTCAACCAGTTACTGTGGTTTTTCTGACATCATCAGAAACCAACCACCACAAAAATTTGGTAACAGAATACGTAACTGTTCCCGGAAACTAGACCTAGGAGAAAAGAGCCTATCAAAGTAATTAATGTTTTTCTTTTTTGATGAAAAAAAATAAATTATTTTTATGAGATACTTAAAAGACATTTCTTAAATTTCTAAAAAGCATATATTAATAATTTAGAAATTTATTTAAGATTTTTATTTTTAAATATAAATTTATTTTTATTTGATATTCAAAAGATACTTTAAACAAAAATCTAAAGAAAATACATGATAACAATTTAACAACCGTGTATTCAAAATATCTTTCTTGAGTTTCTAAAATCATATATTAATAATTTTAGAAAGCTATTGAATCTTTTTAAACTTGAAAAAAAAAATTCAAAAATGTAAAGAAAATGGATGATAACTTTTTTTTAAATAAAATTCAGTAATAATTTATTTATAAAATCATATATTCCTGATATTAAAAAGTCATATAATATTTCTAAACTTGAAAAAACAAAAATCCAAACTTCTAAAAAAATGAAACGAATGATTACCAATTAAGAAATTAAATACATTAAATAAATTATTGTTAAAATCTTTACTACTTTAATACAAAAAATTACAATAAATATACACTTATAAATTTTCTATTTCCACTCAAATGAAGTTGGGTTTATAATTGAGATATGATTGAAAACAAAGTAATATAATATATATTATGTAAAACTTAACTTTTTTTAATATATTTTAAATTATATAATTTAAAATATCATTTTATATAATCATTAAAATAATATATAATTTAAAATAATTTTTATTTTTTAAAATCAAGGTAATGGAAATAAAATTCAAGACATGATAAATCTAGAGTTAAAATGGATTTATTAAACACGTATAGAGATCAAAACAATACTAAGAATAAATATATAGATGCTTAAAACAACAAGATTAAAAGTGATCCATACTAGTTTATGTTATTAATATAGTATTATTATTATTGTACTTGATAAATCTAGATATTCTCATTACTCATTGCAAGTAGCATAACCAAAAATGGAGAAGTGAAACTTCACACAAAATGTATGTGTGCATATAAGTTAGATATGTTGCACATATGATATGATTTTATTGATCATGAAAAACAACACCAAAATGGAAGACATCCAAGTAACATTCCCTAGAAGTATTAACAACATGTCATTAGAATCAAATAAAGGGACCCCTTTTTAACTTTTCCAAATGACTTATGTATATTACCTAGTTAAAATAAATCATCTTGAAAGATGCTAATGGTTGCTATTTCTTTCTTATTTTCCACCATCACGACCAATAAAAAAATGATTTTCAATTCTCTACAGACTCTATGATGACCTCACTTCAATTTCTTCATATTCCCATTTTGAATTCTAGTCCTCCACTTATTCTACTGTTCTTTGAATAGTCCCTCTGCAGACTCTTTGGACCCCATTTACCTATATTATACTTTGATGTTCAGAGATTATCCCAAAAAATCACTTGTTTATACCTATATGCGACTTATAAAGCCATAATCACGTGTATCCGTAGATTTTGACCTCAAATCCATGTACATCAAGATGTGTGCATAAATACAAATATTTTTGGAGATTTCCTCATATGAGTCTGAATAACTTGACTCGTGGCCTTCCAAGTTCCTTGAGAATACTCGAATTCCACCCTCCATTACCTCTTTGGAGTGTTATATATTGATCCTCTTGGATACATTGAAGGAGGAAAAGTTGAAGAGTAAGGAAACTATAGTCCATTGTTGCCTCATTTGCCTATGCTTGAGTGTGTATCCCTTTGTCCCTTTGGAGCATATATTTATTCTCTTCCCAAGATTTCCTTTTCTTTGTGAGCTTGCCATTGAGAGATGGAGGATTGAAGTGGTGGAGGCCGAGGTGCAAGACTCAGTTTCTCTGGTTTGCAGAAGTGCCGACAGATTTTGTCACTATCGTATCTCTGTTTCATTAATAGAAATATATTTTCTGGTTCAATACATGTGAATTTTAAATATGAATATTGAATCCATGGATGTATTTAATTGCTTATAGATGATTTATTATATATGCTAGAGTAGGTCTATAACATTATTAAATGTCATGCTTGTTTTGTTGGTTGTTTTTGAGAGAGAATTTGAAATACAAGCGTGATTGGAAAACCTCAATGGGGATCTACCTCAACCGTCCGGAACAAGGTACGATTCATATCCCTTAGTGTTAGATGATTGTATTGCTCTTTCATATTGGAAAGCATTGATTTATGGTGTCATACTCTCTTTTGTGGCACCCCGAAGCCATAGGAAGTTTCTCTCTGTAACAGAATTGGCAACTCCATTGACGAAGTTCCTTTTTTTTATTTGTGGGTTGGGGCACACTGTCCTTGACTTGCTCTATATTTTTCTTCATTTTTGGTTGGAATTTAGTAGTGTGTTCATCCATTGACACTCCCCTAGATTGGTTTAACCCTTGGCCTGCATTTTACCACTTTTTTCTCTTTGTATGCAGGTTTTTGAATAAAAATCGCATACATACACAATGTTTTGGACAAAAGTCGTGTAGATACGCAGGTTTTTGGCCAAAATTTGCATATAAATGCATGTTTTTCTTCAAAAGTGACGTAGATACGCTATTGTTCTTTGAACAGTCACGCACATTCTCCCTGTTTTGGTTGAGTTTGATGTGGGAAGTTGTTGGGTGGGTTGTGAGTGTGGATGGGTCTTCTTGGGTTTTGATATTGTCTATTAACTACTTCTTTCATGACTAGAGATGCATTGTCCCCAAAATTAAAAAAAATTAAAAATTATTAGGCTAGTCAAATACTACATGTGTTGGACATTATATAACTATGTGGAATGTATCGTACTTTGTTTACTGTGTTATATTGACTGTTGTATTGCTTTCATATTTCTCAATGTTGTTATTAATGTAATACTTATGTTTTCATGATGTTCCTTACTATGTTGATCTATGGTTACGCATTTATATGTATGTTAGTTTCAATTACTTACTTAGTGGTTATAAAGTTTGATTACTGTTGTATAAAAAAATATGACTGAACTTGTTATTGTAAAGGGGTGGAGTGGTGGGACTTGTTTCCCTTATAAACACTTGAAAGATAAGTGTTTTCTACTTGTCACTAGGGGTCTTGCTTTTTTATCATTAAGCAGGAAAACATTCTATTAATATACAAAATGGTGTTAAAAATAGTCCTAGTCTACTAGGTGAAACAGACAGACTCAGGATGAAAACTGAACAAAATGGTGTTACAAACAGTCTCGGTCTACTAGGTGAACTCGACAGAACCAGGTTGACAACTGCAGGGCTCAGCCGAGATGTTCCCAAGTTACTTGAAGGATTTGCATAATTTCAACCAAGCAGAGTTAAGACGAGCCCCATACAATCACCAACTAAAACCGATAAACAGGTATACCCACGTAGCCAACATGAAACCATATACCAGAACCCATCCCAATTACATCAAAACAAATAAAACCAAGTCGCTTCTTCTTATAGCCATATGTCGGGTTACCATGGATGTAGAAAAACTCAAAAAAAATCAACCAACCCCAATTACGACAAAACATTGGTAAAAAGGAACCTTCTACTTACAGCATGGTGGAGGCAAAAATAAAGCTGACCTTGAATTCGAGTTCCAAAGAGATTAGTTCCTAGCGATCAATATTGGCCCTCCTAGGTGCTCCTCTTGCTGAGGAGGAGGAGAGTTGGAATACGCATTGGTAGGAGAGTTGGTGAGAGTGTTAGCAGGGGTGGTAGTAGGTTCCCTGGGACTGTCAAGAATATCCATAGCAATCTGGTATAGAATTCGGAAGCCCGCCTCTCTTTCTTGTTTCCCCCTCCTAATGAGTGACAAGGCCTCCCTGATGCCATGAGCTATTTGTACCTTGGCCTATGTATCCTGGTCCAGCAGGATTTGAACGGTCCAGAAAGGATTTAGAACTAGAGGGACACCTTGAATAATCTCATTCTCCCTAAGTAGATCCAATTCCCTCATGGAAATGTAGGCCTCAACAGTCATTGGGGTCTCAGCCGTATATTAAGTTCCCCAGTTGAAAGAGAGTGGGTTTGGCTCTTTTGCAATGGTGGGGAGATCAACTGTTGATATGGCATCTCCCTACAAGTTTCCTCACCTTTGCCACTTCCCCTCTAGCGGTTCTGGGATCTCCAATGTTGAGACATGATATCACAATAGAATACAACTTTGAGCTAGATGGAGCAGAAACAAAACCATAAATGTGTCCCTGTGATCCCCCAAGGCTGAATTTATAGGGATAATTCCTTTCCTTCCCTAGACTAGATCTCTGAGCAAGCTCATTATTTTCACCCTAACTTCCTTTATTCTATGTCACCCATCGTTCTCTTCCATATATTTCAACCCTTGTGGAATATTTGCCTCCTCATCATTCATTGATTTCCCTCTAATATGAAAATCTATGTAATTCCCCATCCTTGCATTAATTAACATGGGACTCATACTAGCGATCCCACAGGTCCATCTCCTCTTATTCTCTTCACATGGATCAACCATCATCTTATTCCTATGAGTTAATATGCACATTCTTCTCTTCAAGACCTTTCTATCTGTCGATCGGTTCTTCTGCGATGGCCACATGCTCCATACCGCTTGTGGTTCATTGGCCTAATTTGTTGATTGGGAAATATCACATCTTTCCAAGCCCGCCACCTCTATGATGAAGGGCCCTCTATTAGGACTAGACATGATGGATCTCCAATTTTGCGAAGGGTTGGATCGACAAATATCCACCAACCGCTATGGGGTGAGCTATGTCTGGCGGTTGATCACTTCGGTCATTCCCTCCACGTCCACCTGCGCCAAATTTTTGCAGTGCTCTCATATCAACCTATTTCTATTATCGCCAAACTCTTATACATGGAAAGAGCTACGACTCTCCACTCCTTCATTAGCCAGTGCATCTGCCAATTTGTTTCCATATCTTCTTACATGAAAGAATAGGATGGATAAAGGTCCTACTAGAAACTACTTCAATTTTGATAGACGCCCTTCCCATCTCTAGTTCTTTGAAACCTTTGATGTGGTGGCACCATGATGTAGCTGTCGAGCAATGTTGATAATTATCTGTGAGTCTCCTTCCACCACGAGCGGGGTTTTCCCCAATCCCAAGGCCTAGGAAATACCATTAATTAGACCCTCCAACTCCACCATGTTATTGGTGCTATTACCAATAGATCCCGAGAGCATGCTGAGAATAATTCCATATGAGTTCCTTAAGGTGCCTTCGAAGCCTGTTGGACTAGGGTTTCCTTTGGTCGCTCCATCAAAATTGAGTTTAAAGGATCTTGTCAGTGGTTGCATCCATGTTTTCACGCTATTTACAAATTTTGGCACCATCCTGGACCGCACGTTATTAACGGGTAATTCAAAAATCCCCATTTCATAAAGAATATTTCTTTCATTCATTTCTGCAATGAATTCTTCTTGTGATCATTGAATTAGAGTGATAGTATCTTTGAGGTAGGCTTCGATGAGGGTCCATATTTCCCTTGTTTTCCTGGTTTTGTTTTCAAAGATTCAACTGTTATAGGTTTTCCAGAGTTCCCACACCATAAATATAGGGAGAATGTCCCACAGTCTATTTACAATTTTTTTTTCTAATTCCTTCCTGGGCCATTCTGCTATGGTTACATTTGAACTTCCTCTTTGTCGGTGATTTTTTTTTTAAATGGCCGCTCCTTTTTTCCATATGGCATCCACCACTGGACATTCATCAAGAGGATGGTTGATGGATTCTTTATTTTCTTCTAACATGAAACATCTTGAGGGAACATTGATTCCCCTAGTCTAGATGTTATCCCAGTTTAGAATGCGCCACTTGAGCACGAGCCAACAAAAAGCCACCACCTTTTTCCACGAGCCTCCTCCCCAAATTTTCCCCCATTTGGCTTCTGGTTCTAGATTATGCGACTTTTTCATAAGGGATACGGCCTCTTCGGGATTAAAATTGCTTGTGTTGGAATATCCCCATCTGAGTTTATATAGACTATCGTTCATGGTGATTTTTCTAGAATTGAGCTCTGTAATGAGATCATCCACATTTTCCCCCGGGGATTGAGATTTCCACCAATTCTTGTCTTTCCAAGACCTAAAGATGTGATCATTGTCTCTAGCATCCCATAATTCATGTATCGTGCTCAAAGGGTGGTTCCGAAAAAAGGAATAGAGAATAGGGGATTCCTCTCTTCTAGCTAGGACCGGTTCTTGGTTCCATGCATCACTAGAAAATCTCGTAGTCCTACCATCCCGAAATTCCCAGAAACTGTTCTTTTGGACCAACCCCTTATTTTCCTATGTCGCTTTCCATATGTTAGAACTGAGGGGGTCTTCTCCATAATGAACCAAGATTTTCTTAGGCTAGAGAGGGGCATATTTCAGGTGCCAAAGTTTGGCCCAAGGTTCTTCTTCATAGTTGATCCATCTCCACCAAATTTTGACACTCATCACCTTGTTACTATATAGAGGATCCTAGAGCCCAAGTTCTCCCACTACCTTAGGAGTACATATGGTTTTCTAATCCACCAATGGCCGTTTCCTATGCCCTTCCAAGCCCCGCCATAGGAAATTTCACTGAGTGTTTTTTATTTGTTTGATAACCAATTTCGAGGCAGCCAGCACTGAGAAGAGATATAGAGGCATTTCCTAGAGAACTGATTTCACTAGGATTAGTCTACTCGAAAAATTGAGAGCTCTAAAGGTCCATAGGTTGAGCTTCTATTTAAATTTATCCAGCAGTTCCTTCCATGAGATTGGTCTGATAGTTGATTCAGCTAGCGGTGATCCTAAATATTTCGATAGGAGTTTACTTTCCGAAAACTCCAAGATTCTGAGAATGTTCCTTTTGGTAATTCTCGGGGTGTTGAAGAAGTAGGTCTAAGACTTTTCCTTGTTGATCTCTAATCCACTAGCTTCTAGGAAGGTGTTCAAATTGTATTTAATACCCCATGCCTCCTGGACCGAGGAAGGCCCCATGAGCATATTATCATCCACAAACTATTGATGAGTTTGAGGTTCCATCCCTGCAGTGAGAGATGAACCTCGAATCTTGTTCTCAAATCTTCTTCTTTTCAGCAATCTCCCTAATCCTTCGGACACTATGATGAAAAGGAATAGACAGAGGGGGCCCCCCTGCCTTATTCCTCTAGAAGCATTGAAAGGGGTCGAAGGGGATCCATTGACCAAGATCGAGAAGAAGGATGATGAAACCATGTTCATGACCCAGTTGGTCCAATCCTCCGAAAAAACAAAAGATCTGAGAATTCGTGCCAAAAACTTCCAATTTAGTTTATCATAGGCTTTTGATAGACCCATTTTGAGGAGCATACTTGGAGTCTTCTAGGTTTTTATCAAGTGCATCATTTCATGGACCAAGATAATGTCATCCAAGATCTTTCTTCCTTCCACAAACCCGGGCTGTTCCGGGGAGATGATACGGGGAAGGAGTGGGCGTAAATGGTTGACCATAACTTTAGAGATTATTTTATAGATGACATTACATTGAGAAATTGGTATTAGTTTCTCTAGGTCCTGTGTTCCATTTTATTTGGGGATTAGCATTAAGAAAGTTGAGTTAAGAGCTCTTAGAATTTTCCTAGTCCTCCTTCAATATTCCACCAAGGCCCGTATTTCCTCTTTTAACTAGTCCCAACAAGAACAAAAAAAGTTTGCTGTGAACCCATCCAGGCCTAGTGCTTTATCCTTTGCCAGCTGCTTGATAGCATCTTCGAATTCCACCATCTCAATGGGTTTTGCCAGCATGTGGTTGTGTTCATTGGTAATAATCTTAGGAATCTGTCTAAACACCTCCCTTAGGGATTCTTCTCTGTCTCCTTCTGGCTCCTTCATCAAATTAGAGAAATAAGAGTTCGATGTGTTTTCTAGCTCCTCTTAGGTTTCGGCTATATTTCCATCCTCCATTTCAATCTGTCTAGTCGATTCCCTTGGCGGTGTTGAAAGGCCGCTTTGTGAAAGAAGATGGTATTTTTTTCTCCCTCTTGGAGCCATTTGAATCTGGCTTTCTAGTTCCCAGCTACTTCCTTATGTTGTTCTCATTGTCTAAATTCTTTTCGCGGACTTTTTTTCTTGGATACATAACTCCTCCGAGAACCCCATGCTCATCCCTTGTGACTAGTTCATTTGTATCTTACATTCTAGAGCTTCGTTTGCTTGGAATATGTTTCCAAAGGACTCCTTATTCCATTTTTTAATGTTATATTTTAAGATTTTGAGCTTTTGTTGGAATTGGTACATTCGAGTTATTAAATTGAGCACATAGATTTGTGGACAAACACACAACTCACAAAATAGATCACACAATTTACTCAACAATTAAAGAATGAAACGACACAAAAATGCCTTGCAGCTATGAATGCTTTCATTAATAAAAAAATTAATCATATAATAATTACAATGAAGTACAATGGCTTTACTAGCCACATGAAATTTGAATCCACATGAGGAAATTCGAATTGATAGACTCTACTTGACTATAGGTAACCAAGACCTTGTTTAAATCACTCTCGGAGGACTCAATAGTTAAATGACCTTGTCTAAACCATAATCGAAGTTCATTGGAGCTCTAAAACACAACTCAAGTGTTACATTCAGTGTTGACTAAGGCTAAGTTACTATGGTAGGTGAGAAATGCACCCCTCCTGAGTGTAGTCATGTAAACCTAGCGCTAACTGAATGTAGAGGACTAGAACTTAATGTAACTGACTCATAACTTAGCTTGACTAGTCACTAACTGAACTGAACTGACCTTGGTTGGTTTCGACACTCCCAATGGCTCCTAAATTGTAGGGATTGGTCTATGAGGCTCCTAAACTGATGAAATTAAGTGAAATCAATGGCAGTAAGCCTTAATTAGTGTTCCCCACAATTTAGTAACTGAAGCATGTGCCCCAATTAGGCCAAGTGGACCCAATGGTGCTAATGACTATAAATAGACTGGATGGGCTCCTGATTTAGACATATGACAAAATTTAGACAAGGGAGGATTAATAATCCTAACACCCCCCCTAAATGCTAACTTGTACAATCTATGGGCCTTGGTAACTAAGAGCATAGGTCACCCATTACATCAAGTAAAATAAAGTAACTGCTTAATACAATGAGTTGGGGAAAAAACCACATGGGAAAAAAGCCCCCTCTATCTAAGCAGGTAGAATCAGGTCTCAAGTTTGAAAAACTTGAAAATATTTTGTTGCAATCTTCACCTCTGTGAGGTATAAAATAGCTTGCATGGTGTGTTGTGCATAGGTATTCTGGGGCATGGCATGTAGAATTCTCCTTCTTCTCCAAAAATGATGATGGAAGGAAGGAGGAATGTAACCTTTGTCTCTTGCTGAATGAAGAGGTGTATGATCATATTCATTCTTCTAAAAGTAGTGAGACCAAGTCCTTATGATATAGCATCTTATAAGGAGTCTATTGCATCTCTATGAAGGAGGTAAGATTGCATGGCATAGTGCAAGGTTCTTTCCTTTCTGAGTGTCAGATGATTTTCCAGTCATCTTCCTAGCTTCTAGTTTGGAAGTAGGGAGTGAATATAGATCTAAGTCACCCTAAATCTCAATATCATAAACTGATAAAGATGGATCTGCAATACTAGTAGAAGTTGTAAAAGAAGTAGATGCAATGATTTTACCTTCCCCTGCGAGTGGCTGCTGAGAGTGCACTGGTTCTGAAGGAGGCATGAAATGTGAGAACTCATATGCTTTTGAAGCATGATTTGCAGTACCCTTTTCTATGATGCTCTCAGTAGAGATATCTGTGATCTCCACTAAGTCAGGACCAAAGATCACTTGCTTTGGAGATCCATTATGGGTCATCTGATAGACAGATAACAGGTTTGAAGCTAGGGAGGGAACAAATAGCACATCTATGAACCTTCCATGTTCAACCTTGACAGAGCCCTTCCCTTTTGTCTTGATGTTACTGTTATTTCCCATCTGAATACTAGGACCATCAAAGGACTGAAAAGAAGAGAATGATTCTCTATATGCAACCATATGGTTGGAAGCTCCAGAATCAATGAGGAAGACATGTACTGATGTGCAGCAAGCCTTCAGTACATGACCTTTTCTTTGGTATTCTTCATCTTCTTCTTCTTCAAATTCATCCTTCCTTGCACTAGAAGGTACAGAAATGTTATGTTTTTTCAAAAGAAGAGCCATTTCATCAAGTTGTCTTCTCATACAGGAACTTTCTGAATGAAAGCCACTTCCACAGTAAGACCAAGGGACCTTTCATTTTCCATTCTTCTCACGTATCTTTGAACTTCAAGGCTCTTTTAACTGCTCTTTCTTCACAGGAGACTCATCTCTTTGCTTCCCTTTGTCATTCACTACCTTATATCCTCTTGCAACCAAAGCTAGATCTTTGAAAGATCGAATGATCCCCATTTGTATCAATTTATCATTCTCAGAAATAAGAGATTGGATGAAGGCATTAAGAGTGCGAATATTCCAATTTGGAGTAGTGAGCCTTACGATTTGGAAGGTGGATACAAAGACTGAGTAGTCTACATTGATTTTTGTAAGAATGGAAAGGATGAGCTGATCTTCATCCTTCTCCACTTTGCATTGCTTCAAATGATATATCGGGTTCTTGAACTTTGTGAAGAATTCATTCAGTGATTCGAAATTGGATGGATTAATACCGATCAAATCATTTTCTAGCAGATGGATCCTCATCTCATCCTACTTATCAAAAAAGGAGGCAAGATTGTCCCAAACCTCCTTGGGAGTTTTCAATCCTTGGATGTGGAATTGAATATCTCTAGAGACTGAGGAGAGCAAGTGTCCATGGGCTTCATCAAGCCTGTTCATGTACTTTTCTTTGTCTTTATCTAAAGCTAGCTCTACCTATGTTTCTTATATGAGTCTGAAGAGCTGCTTGGTGTGGAGCATTGCCACCATGTCTTCGTTCCACTGGTGATAGTTGAAGAGAGTGAGAGGCTCTACTGGATGAGCCATTTTGAATGTAGTAAGAAGGACTTAGCTACTATAGCGAATGTAGTGAGAAGAAAGGGCTTCTTGTAGTGAATGCTGTAAGAAAAGATGATAACCTGTCACACAATAAAAAATACAAAGTAAGGTCAACAGTCTGCACTTTTGGAATTTCCTTCACACCCATCATATTTGATTAAGCAAGCTTGATAAACAATTTCCTAACTTGGTATATTAAGTGGTAAATTCTCCGCTTCTGGTTTAGTACTAGAAGGAGCAATTTTCTCAAAAAAAATGATCCAGCTGGAGATATGAGGAGGAGATGTGTCTTGTCAACCGAGGATATGATAGCATATTAAATTGAGCACATAGATCTGTGGACAAACACACAAATCATGAAATAGATCACACAATTTACTCAACAATTGAAGAATGAAACAGTGCAAAAATGGCTTGCAGCTATGAATGCTTTCATTAATAAAAAAAGTAATCAGATAATAATTACAATGAAGTACAATGGATTTAATAGCCACTTGAAATTTGAATCCACATGAGCAAATTTGAATTGATAGACTCTACTTCACTGTAGGTAACTAAGACCTTGTCTAAATCACTATCGGAGGACTCAATAGTTAACTGACCTTGTCTAAACCATAATTGGATCTCATCAGAGCTCTAAAACACAACTCAAGTGTTCCATTAAGCATTGACTAAGGCTAACTAACTGTGGTAGGTGAGAAATGCACCCCTCCTAAGTGTAGTCATGTAAACCTAGCACTAAATGAATGTATAGGACTAGAACTAAATGTAACTGACTCCTAACTTAGCTTGACTAGTCATTAACTGAACTAAACTAACCTTGGTTGGTTTTGGCACTCATAGTGGCTCCTAAATTGTAGGGATTGGTCTAGGAGGCTCCTAAAATGATGCATTTAATTGCAATTAGTGGTTGTAATCCTCAATTAGTGTTCCCCACACTTTAGTAACCGAAACATGTGCCCCAATTATGCCAAGTGGACCCAATGGTGCTAATGACTATAAATAGATTGGATGGACTCCTGATTTAGACATATGACGAAATGTGGAAAAGGGAGGATTAATAATCCTAACACGAGTTCCCCTGATGGGTGGGGAGTATTCCTATCATTCCTAGAGTTTCTCATGGAAATTTGTCTGAAGGAGCCAAAACTTTTCAAATATGAAGGGTCTACGTGGGTTTATTCCCACATTTACCCATTCAAGGTTGATTGGCCAGTGATCCGAGCCTATAGATGAAAGTACCACTGCTCTTAACTCCCCTCTTGCCATCATGATGGATTCAGAAATTAAAAAGAGATCAAGCTGACATGATATCCCACTGTCTCTATCTTGTTTGTTGTTCCACGTGAAAATACCATTGGAAGTTCTTACATCTGTTAAATCAAGGTTGTCAATTAATTCGTTGAAGTGAGAAATTGCAGGGTTTAAGTTCCATATACCACATTTTTTCTCTTCAAGGTTCATGATAAAGTTGAAATCTCCACCCAGGATCCACGGTTTATCATCGGAAATCTCCTTGATAACAACAAGCGAGTCCAGAAAGGACACTTTCTGCTCTGCCCTCGGAGGTCCATATACATTGGTCAGAAATTGTTTTATTCTAGTTCCTAAGATGTGGATGTTTGTTGAAAGGGAAAAGGGAGTTGCTACAAAGGATGAGAGGTTAAGTTCCTATGGATTCCATAAGATGCTCATCCCTCCTGCTTCCCCTTTGGCATCAGTTTCTACTGACTCACATTCCTTCCATATTTTCTAGGTTACACTTTTTATCTCTTCTTTCGAGCACTTTATTTCTTGCAAAATTATGATTCTGGATATTTCATTTTCAATACTTATTCTAAGAATATGGATTTTCAAAGTGCTACTATAGCCTCTAATGTTCCAATATATAATCCACATTGAAAACTTGGTAAGTAGCAGACAAGAGGGCAACATCTATGGTTGGATACTTCCCTAAAGCCACTAGTTGCACCCCTACATCTTTGATTCTTTGAACATTGCTTGGCCTTCCCCGTTTTCTTTTTATTTTATTTTTTCCATTTCATTCTTTGAGTGATTCTACAACTAATCCCATGTATTTCATGTTTTTAGCCTAGATTATCGCCTTCTCCAGCAAGGAGACTTGGTGGGGATGGATCTGGGTTGGGATTCTGTTAGAGAAGGTAGCTTCTAGTCCTTTAAGATCTAGATCTCCTATATCCATATCTTCCATCTCTGGATTAGGTACCTCTATGGCTTTCTTGGTTGTCTCCTCCTGCATCTTTTGGTGCTGATATGTAGGGGATTTGGATATATCATGCTACTTTTTTATATTTAAATCCATGTCCTTCTCCTGGTGATATTTAGTCTAGTCGTTTTGCTGGGTTTCTTTATTACTTTCCTTATTCTGATTGGTTTGTTGGGCATCTTTACTACTTTTGTTATCATCTTGGATAATCTCATACCTATTATGAGTTTGCACCCTTTTGTTAATATTTGGTCCCGAGGTCTTTCTTGATTTTCTTTTGTTGTTTTGGGTTTTGATAAACCCATCAACATATTGATTTTCTTGATCTTTATTTCCTCTTGGTCTTTTATTTGGCAGACAATACTAAAATAGGTGTCCATTCTCATGACATCTTCTGCATCTAAACAGGATTTGTTCGTAGTCTATTTACTGGAACCATTCTTCATCCTCCCAAGATAACTCGATTTCATCTAGTAAATCTCTAGAAATGTTGATGTAGATAAAGATTTGGGCATACGAGATATACTTTTGTTGTTGGGTTTTCTTTGAGACTTTGATGAAGTTCTCTAAAATATTCCCTATATCCATCAGAATTTCTTCCTTCTAGTACTCTGTTGGAAGAGAGTACATTCTTATCCAAACTGGGGCAATCGTGAGGTTTTATTTATCAGGGTTGAATCCCTCTTTCCATGTCCTAAGGAAGAGTACCACCAAATTATAGAAATATGGACCATTCTAAAAAATTCTTGTTTTATCTTCTTCATTAAAGAATATCATTGTGAAAAATCCTTTTGCTCCTAGCTGAAGGTAATAGTGTCCTTGTGGTTTCCATGTGGTGCTTATCCACCGGACCAGAGTTTTTTTTGTGGTCCAGATCCCCACAAAAGTTGCCTATGAGGGCAAGGTCTTTCATGTACTAAATGTCTTCCCTGACTCTTTTTTATTTAATTTGAAGCTTTGGGACTGTCTTGGATTTTGGGATGCATTGTCATGTCCTTTTTGTTTCCCGTTTCATCATTTCCTCTTTCTTGATCCCACTAGAACATTTCGCATCTATGAGCAGGTCATATTCTCTCATTAGTCCTTTTCCTTTCTTGGTTTCCATGTCCAAGATTATAGTGGGAATTATGGATCCCTCCTTTGAGGGGATGTTCCTCCCAATGTCCCTCTCCCCACAAGGAGGAGAAGAAACCATCCTGGGCTAAACCCTACCGACCTACAGAGTCGCACTTCCACTACTGGTTCATCGTATATCCTTCCGCCTTGGTAAACAAACCCCCCAACCTCGCATCAAGTTGTAGAGCTCTTTCACTTGGAAGGATCACTATGGATCTTATTTAGTTCTTATGAACTAAGTTATTTCTTTCCTTGTCTCGTCAAGGTGTACTTAATGACAAAAATTGCATATAAAAGTTGAAGAAGACATACTTCACGTTTGTCACTAGCACTTGACTTGGATGATGACGTACTTATAGTCCTATCCTAGTGATTACTATGATGGTTGTTTAGATGATATTTACATAAGGATGGATTTTTTACTAGCCTATTTTGTACTGGTTACTATTGTCATTTTTATTGGACTTTATAACCTTGCTTAAAATGAGGCTGCAATAGAAAATTTACATGACAGACATTGGATATGGTTTTAGTATTGTATAACATGGTTCATGTTTTAATATAGTATTGGTGTATAATTTAAAACCTTATCTATATCCCTACATGGATTATTTCATATTCCATGGACTATAACTATACCCTATCCATTGGATACACGTATTGGTGATTATGTATTGCACTTTGTTTAAACATGGTTCTATGTTGAAGGGTGGCACAGACTATACACTATGGGTTATAATTTATGTTATTGGAGGTCAGGGTGGTGACATTAATGCACTTTGGGATGCATGGGTCTCAAGCTTAGGGATTGGACTATCACGATGGTTTTGGTCATTTGCAGCATGGTTGCATGAGCTCTGCCTCTGGTCTGTATGGTGGTGTAAAGATTTTGAGGTTGGATGTAATGGAAGGTACGTCTCGCATTCTGGTTTAGCAATGTTATTTTGCTGTTCAGTTTGGCGTTCGAAGTGTACTCCTCATCGTAGCTTGTTTTTTTGCAGGTTATAGGGTTTGAGGCAATGTGGGTCGTGGGTTGTGGGTCGCCCCGAGGTCAACGCCATACCCATTCGAGTAAGCCTTGTTGTAACATGTTTGTAAATTGTTCCTTATTTTGCATGGTTGTTGTGACGGAGTTAAAAACTCATCGTGGGTTGAATGTTTGTCTGGTTTTAATGGCTGCAAAATAGAAAGGAACTGTCTGTAAATTAATATGTAGAGCATCAAAGATGTGCTAAAAGACTTGGGGGTTTTTGGTTGGGATTTTAGTGCCTTCAGGACGGGACTAAATGTATTCTGATTTTTTTGTTGCTCATGGATGGCCTGCGTAGTAATGTTTCCTTGGTGAACATTCCCTGGCTCTACGAAATTGTAATTATGTTTTAGTTTTGATATGACAACAACACCATTGCTTGAAATGGTGCAAGGCTTGGGTTATACGACCGTGTAAACTCTTAACTTGGTTTAAAACAAATGATATGTACATAATTTACATTCTGTGTGTGTTTTATTGGTTATTTATATAAAACATTGGCATATTGTTTGAATCGTGGTTATGATTCTTACTCTTTGTTATTAGTTTAACTCTATGTGGATTCACAATTCTTGTTTTAAGTTCCTATGTGGATTCATTAACAATATTGTTTGGCGTTCGATCCATGTCGTAGATGGCAATGAAATTCCTGCCATTGGAATTGCGACTTTGTAGTGGATAAATGATTTAATGTCTTTATGTTTTAAATCATGTTTATGATTGCTCCGTGTATTTTAAAAGTAATGGTCATGACTGTGGGTGTAACCCTTGAAATGGGTGTTGTTGCTATTCGCATAGTGTTGACATGGTTTTAGTGGGTTGTGTTAATGTTTAAATTTTTTTTATGCAAAGGGCTGAGGGCCATGAAATAGTTATAGTGTGTATTTATTTGGGGATTTTGACCTCTGTGTAGAGATTAATTATATTTCTTTTACGACCTACATATTTATAATAGCGTGGTCTGTTTATTTGACGGTCAAAATGCTACAGGGTTTAGTAAATTACTGAATCCTACAGGATTTGATATGGTTATTTGTAATTGTAATGTGTGTGGACTCTACAGGACTTGATCCTAGGTCATGATGTTGTAGATAGTCTATTTAATGTAAATGTTTTGTTTGGGAATTCATGCCTATAGGAATCGATCCCGCGGTCTCTGTTTATTTATGTTATGTTTTATGAAGTTTTGTGTGTAACATTATGATTGATTTACTATGTTGGAAGTTCCTTTATGGCATACTATTTTTGTAGATGTAGTTTGTATATTAATTATATGATTTGGTTATTTATGAATGAGATGGGTTTATTGTTGATTATTGTTTATATAAAACATAAATCTCAGACCATTAAATGATCTCAATAGCTTGATTGTTTACTTGGTTTAAATGTTTTATTCTTAGATGTGGAACAATGCATTTATAATATTGTTTAAATAGAATAAAGCTTCAAACAATTAGAGGTATCAATAGCTTAACTGTTTGGAAATTTTAATTCGTTATTTGATTATGGCTCTATTTATAGCTTATATTTAATTAGTCTTTTTACTTTTAATTAAAGGTTTGCTGGCAATATGAAATCTGTGATTAGAATCCATAGGTTATTATACATATACATAGGCTTTGTCTTATGTAGTTCTAGGTTTTAGAAATAAAATTAAAGATAGGAAATGAAATGGAGACATAACTTTGGAAGAACAAAACCATAAATAATTCTGAGATAGGGAAAATAATTTGCAGACATACTTTTTAGAATTACAAACATAAACTCTTAAACATTCTAGATAGACATAGGTTTTATAAATAAAGTGTAAACCATTAAATACCCTAAGAGGAAATAATTGCCGACATAGGGTTAGAAATATAACATAAACCCTTAAATATTTTAACAGGAATATATACTAGATAATGGAATGGAAAAATCAAGAACCTCATACCTGTAAGGTGAAACTATTGCAATGGCCGAATACCTACACACTCAATTACCCAACATTAACAAATTCATAGGAAGATATGACCTCTGTATAGATAACCAAATCACTTGGGAACTACCACATTCCACCCAACCATGACCTAGAACCGTTCCTGGTTTTATTATGGATCCCCCTGATCTGGTTCCAACATGTAAGTAGCTTAGACTCCAAAGGTAGGCTTCCCTAACTAGGATAACAGGTCTGAATCAATTCTCCTTTTCCTCTCATGAAAATGTTCTCCAAGAACTCTCTTGAGAATAATCAGGAAGAATAATTATTCCAAAAAATGGAAGAGATACCCAAGCCTCTCTTTGGATTGGGACTTTATAGGCGGACCTTTCAGTCAAAGGGGCAGTTAAATCAAGAATCATTTAATTTCTTGATTTAACCCTTTTATTTAATTCATGCACTTTTAACTAGTTCCTATTTGGACCTTTGTAGGTATTATAAGATTTAATTATATTTTAGTAATAATAATAATAGATGTATCCTTTCCTTCTTTCTTACATTATTAATATTATTACCATGCTCACTCTTTATACACACACACACACACACACACACACACACACATATAATTTGTTAACATTTGTCGTTAGGTATGATATGACACTTTCTTCATTAAGGCTGTTAGGTAGGTGGTTAGGTCTACTAGGCTAGGAAACTCTAAACATCTTTGCACATTGGATTCCCTTGTATAACATGGTATTTATTCAGTAATTGATGAGATACAGAAGTTCAAGATTTCATTTAATCACTTATAAATAAGTCAGATGAGATCAATATTTTACTCGAGTCATTTTCACTCAACATAATTAATTCTTTTTAGTAACTCCCAGTGTTTATCTAGAGCCCATATTGAACACTAAAAAAAATCTAGTTAAAAACTTAGTGCAATTCCATAGCTCCTCACTCAACACTAATTCTAGGATGTAATTGTAGGATACACTTACAGATACAATGGCCAAGGATCCGATGTTCCAGAGCTTATGATAAACATCAACTTGGAAGGCTCCAGGGCTTATTCCCAACACTTTCAATTATATTTTATGTGATTTATAGCTTCCCAATAAACACAAAGGTTTAAATAATTCACGTGTCCCAGATATCCTCACTCAACACAACAAAACACTCATGTTCTCCATAGCTTCTCGCTCAACACAACTTAAACACTCACGTACTCCAAATATTCTTACTCAACACAAACATTCAAATACTCATGTGGTCCAGAGCGCCTTGCTCAACACAAAGCATCTCATCAATCATGTGCTTAATGGTCCACGCCCAACACAAAAAACCATACATTAAATATATGTAACTAGCTTATGCCCAATATATCAAAAAAATCATCATGTCTTATGCAGTGGGGTCCTAGACCTAATATATAAAAATAAAACATCAAAGTAACATCATAACCAATGGGGCTCATGCCCATGAGTGTTAGGTCAAAAATTGGGATATTACAAGAGACCGCTTTTTCAATTATTTTTCTTTGAAAGTAGTTCTAGTCATTTATCTCCTTTTTTGTTTTTTTCATTAGTGCATTAGTATTTTTGTCTCGATGTCTTTCTTGGATTGTGTTTGATTCTTGCCGCAAATACTTAGAATTTTAATGACTTTTATTGCATTTGCATTCTTTTATATAGAAAATACAAAATAGTTGCATTCTTACTTGCATCTCACATATGTATTTAAGGAGGTAATTCCATTGAATCTCTTGGATGAGAGTTGTGCCTAGGATTTCATATAGGAATGATTGCATTATCATTTGAAGGAAAAACATGCATCTCATGTAGTGGCATACCCCATTTTTTCATTTAGACAAGATTTCACTTGGCATTGTTTGTTAGTTACGCACATTTATTTCACTGCTGAGTCATAATACCATTAGTTGCAAGGTCATTTCCCTTTCAGTAATCATAGCCATTAAAATCAACGCTTAAATTAAAATGAATTACACATTTTTATTTGATAGGGTTCATCAACAATATTAGGAATTAGAGTCTTGGAATAGTTCATTGTGAGTTAATTCTCCAAGACTACTAAATGAAACAAGTAGGTGCCTGTCTAGGTGAAAGAGTGAAATCCTTGGTATAATTAGTGTTTCTCAGGACGCTCCTCTTACACAAAATTTAAGCACAAGGAATCATACACAATTGTGGTTGGAATTGCCCTTGCAAACTTTTTGTGAGTGATGGAGATATTTCTAGGACCATATTTGTATCTGGGGGATTTTGAGGTACCGATTAGTTTTTTCGAGATTTGGTGTTTTCTACCCTTCCCATACAGTCAATCCTTCCTATGAATATCTGCCTGAGAATTTCTTATATTGGGGTGACCTTAGTTTCCTTACCTAGGTATCGCATGGGGTACCTATAGAGGTTATTCTGTGAGTGTTATGGCTACGTAGGGGTTTGACAGCATAGTCACTTTATGTGTTGAAGCTAAGGGCCATTGTAATTGGTTACTCACCTTCACTTGTAGTGTATGGGATTTTCATGCCTCTCCTAGGTGAGACATACCTATTGCATTTAGGAGCTCAATTATCCCCCCCTTGTCTTACTTGCATTTTGGCTGTATATTTTCTTAGGAATGTTCTCTTTATGTGCTAGTTTTCTTTTTGGATGGTTTTTACTTGAGTATATTTATGTTCTATTGAGTTTGGGTCCTTTTATGTTTAGGACGCCTGATATCACTACTAGTATCATGTCACCTGCTCCATGTCCTAGTGTAGACCTTGGTGTTGGACAAGGGGGAACCACAACCCCTTACCTTGTTCATAGATTTGATAGTGGTCATATTCCATCCTCTACTCCATTTGCAAAGGATTTTCACTCCCTTCATCCAGCATTAATACTAGTGTTCACCCTCATGGGGGTGGTAGTGGATACATGAACATTGGGTATGCACCTTAGATTCCTTCTTATGTCCCAACGTTCACCACACTGTTTCTTTTGAATGTAGTTATCATGATAAATCCTCCCTATATCCTATAGTTTGGACTCTTTACTGGTTGTTTCGAGCTATTTTGGACTAATATTATTGTCATGTAGGGTCCATTTTTTGTACACTCTCTCCGAGGATTTGACTCATTCGTTCCCATCACACGTATAATGTCAAACTTGCATATAGGTTAGGATTTCACATCCGATTTCATTTATGCATTGCCTTATGATCGTTTCATCTTGACCTTAGGTATGAACCCACTTCGTAGTCTAACAAAACCTTCATACTGCTATTAGAAGTGACATTATGTGAGTGGTAGAGATTTCTTATACATGGGTTCCCTAGTTATATCATGTTTGTATTTCGCGCCCATGATGAGACTTATCCTTTAGGTTTGGGATTCTCTTATAGTCCTACAATTTCCTTGAGAGAGAGATTCATACTCCTCTTAAAATTTATGCTGGACTTTCCCCAGATGGACTCCATTGTATATCAAGTCATGGTTGCATTTCATTAGTTTTTATTGCCTTATTGAGCTTTCTCTTAGCTCCCTACTTCAGATTTATAAGCCATGTAGCCTGATCTTGTCTCATGTCTAGCCAGGTAGAGCCTTTTTACATATCCTTTGTAGCTTAATTACTCCTTTACCAAGAGAAGACATTTCCTCGAGTGTCCTTATCCTACACATGATTCCTTGCATTGAGCATAGGTATGTTCCACTGCTTGGAACTATTTTTCTTGCCCCCAGAACTCATCTCCTCCTAGATGTACACTATAAAGAACTTTTATTATTTTTCAAGCTTTTCAACATCTGAAAAAGTCCACAAAAAAAATTCGAAAAATAAATGATATTAGATTTGGCAGTAGTCAATTCATGTCACCTTTGAACAGAGCACTGTATATCACATTCGTTGGTTGGGTTATTAGTTTAACTTTAGGAGTTGTACTAGTTACTATGAGTTTATCTCCATCGACTTGTTATGTTTCCAGTCCATATGGAGCCTCTGTTGATGCATCTTGTGTCATAGAGATGTCTCAGCTTACATATCAAGTCCATGCTACCTGCCTTCAGTCACCATTCACCTTATGCTCTTGTTCGAAGGAAATTGAAGCCTCAGTTTTCCATTCCTTGGTTATATTGACTTTGCATGTCGGCCATTCCCGATACTGTTACTGGTCTGTGCACATCTTGTTCAATTTTTTCCACATTATATAGCGTTGCTGAGTAGTTAATGTTGGTTTATGGGGGATGCCTTAATGCCCTTTTTCTAGTAGATTCCATTCCATCGACTTCAAATCATTTATTCTGGAACAGGATTCTAGAGTCATTTGAGTGCCTTAAGACTTACAATCATCAGTCATAGGTTTTCTTTCCATCAACAGTTTTGGGAATATATTAATGTCCCTTGATCGATGGATTCTTCCAAGTGTTCGACCTCAACACATCTATTCACACTTGTTAGATTGCACTGTGTACCTTGATTCCTATTTTCTTTATTGGTGGGTTCTCTTGCATATGTTAATGGTTTACATCAATGATCGGTAATCAGATGATGGAATACTATGTTTGACCTAGACACATCTATTTGCATAGTAAGACATGTACTCGTAGCATTTTGTGTAGAATACCTTCCATCTTGGTGGCATTCCATATATTCTACCACCTTAATCATGCGAGTATTCATGAGATGTCATCTCTCATGATTAGATTCCAGTGTATATCAGATATATTCATCCTTATGGAGATATTGACTTAGTGTATATCGTACGTTGCAATGACCACATCACACTTTGTATATATTATGCCTATTCATGGCCATTTCACTCTTATGTATCCGAGACTTCTATATGTATTTGCAGTTACGTGCAGAGATTGATCATTGTATTGTATTGATGACCAGTTGGTTCTTCCACCTCGGTATTCATTACACCACTTTTGGGATGTATTATATAATGTATTTCGACCATCATATTACCCCTCTGACCTCACACATTAAGAAGCATCTGTTATAGCTGATTTTACCACACCTGGTAGATCACACCTTTATGGCTTTCCATATCCCTCTACAGACTCTTTGGACCCCATTTACCTACATTATACTTTTATGTTCCAATATTATCCCCAAACATGACCTTTTTATACCCATACATGACTTTTAAATCCATAATCGCATGTATACGCAACTTTTTACCTCAAAACTGCATACATCGGGATGTGTGCATAAACACCTATATTTCTGGATCTTTCCTCATATGAGTCCGAATAAATTGACCCTTGGCCTTCCAAATTCCTTGAGAATGCTCGGATTTGAGCCTCCATTACCTCTTTGGAGTGCTATATATTAATCCTCTTGGATACATTGAAGGAGGAGAAATTGAAGAGTAAGGAAACTATAGTACATTGTTGCCTCATTTGCGTATGCTTGAGTCTACATCCTTTTTCCCTTTGGAGCACATATTGCTTCTTTTCCCAATATTGCCTTTGATTTGTGAGCTTTCCATTGAGATATGGAGGATTTAAGTGGTGGAGGACTCGGTTTCTCTGGTTCGCAGAAGTGCCGATAGAGTTTGTCACTATTGTATATATGTTTTATTAATAGAAATATATTTTCCTATACATGTGCATTTTAAATATGAGTATTGAATCCATGGATGTATTTACTTTCTTATATATGATTTATTATATATGCTAGAGTAGTTCTAACACATTATTATATATCATGCTTTCTTTTTTTACTATTGTTGAGAGTGAATTTGAAATACAAGCATCACTGGAAAAGCTCAATGGGGATCTACGTCAACCGTCCAAAACAAGGTATGATTCATATCCCTTAGTGTTAGATGATTTTATTGCTCTTCCATATTGGAAAGGATTGATTTCTCGTGTCATACTGTCTGTTTTGGTACCCCCAAGCCATAGGAAGTTTCTCTTCGTCACAATCGTTACCATGAAATGGTATCATATAATTTTCACCATCTTTGTATCCTTATAACTATTGCATCCTTGAAACTTAAGAATGGATATTTTTCCCTCTCCTGCAAATATGAAAAAAAACTATATATAACCCAAGAAACGGTAACTAAATGTTTTTAATCCCCTTTATTGCAAGAATGAATGTAGAGGAAGTGGAGGTAATTCATTGCATCTTGTGAATGACCCAAACCCAAGGTATGCACATGATCATATGGTGTTATTGGAAAGTATGAGAAAGTTTTCTATTTCGATTTGGTTTCAAATGTCAATGATGTTTGTATTGATAGGAATGTAGGGAAATCCATCCACAAAACGGTTTAAATTTGTCATTTTTATGGGTTTTAATTTATTAATATAGAAAACATGATCTTTGTATGGTTATACTTGTTTTTACATGATATAAAATTGTTAGATTGGCAGGATGTGGTGTAAAAAATCTACAATTATCATACTTTCTAAGCATTGCACCAACTATTTGACTATTAGTCTTTTACATTATTTGTTACATTGATATCTTGACTATATTTCCTTTTAGGCATTCTTCCTTACCCCTATCCAACACTACAAATTGATCACTTTCCCCTGCAATCATGGTGGGATCATTATTAGCATTATACTATTGTTTTATTTAGCATATTGTTTGATTATACTAATATTTGTTAGGGATCTTGTTTGTCACAAATTGAAAATATGATATAAAGGGGGTATTAAAAATGGTTGATAAAAATGGATACCTACAATATCTAGTGAAACTAAGAATTTTTTTAATTGCGAAGGTATATTGGGAGGGGATTTCAACAATACAATTTTAGGGGACATTTTTCAATATTTAATGAAATTAGGGATATTCTTTAATATCCTATGAATGGTTGTTCCATGTAACAAGTTCACTGAGTGAACACCCCCTGGGTTCTATATGCATGTTAACATCAAATATTTGGAGCTTGTTAGGAGCACATTTATAGAATAATATCCTTCTCTTCTTCATGTTTGGCCAACAGTTAAACACATGCATAAAATATAATTCTTGGTGCCTACTCAATGCCATTGTTATCTACTATTATTATTTTAGAAATCACACACCTCTAAATATTGAAATTCACTAACCTCAATGGTACTTCCAATACTGAATCCATGAAGTAGTTCATTATTGAATTTCTAAGGCCTCATATAAATCCATCGTATGTTATTTCTAACAAGTACTTGAATTAAGATGCATGTAGTAAATCCATTGAAGTCAAAAGAATTTGGAAATTATTCATGTAATAATAGGATTATCCTTGAAGAACTCACACAACTTATTTTCTGTTTCCCACATTTTCTTTGAACATTAATTCTATATTGTAAGATGAATACCAACCTAAGCAACTCTTAAACCATTAATATTTGGATTTAGACATTCAACTGATAAAAAAATGATAATTTCCTTTCAAATTGATATTGAATGAGAATAACAACATACACCCTCACATCTTCTCCATTTAAGTGACTTACCCATCATATTTTGAGATATTCCCCTCTATCCAATTGATGAAAGATCATACTCTTACTTGTATTGCAACCCAAAACATTTTATGCTATGCTGACTGAAGAAATATTGGAAGAAATAGTAAAATACTTTACCATATTTATTAATAAATTTGTGTCCCTATCTCCAACCAATCACAACATAAAAATTTGAATAATGAACACTATTGATGTATAAATAAATATCATATTTGGCCCAAATAGTCAATTCAATTTAATTGAAGTATTGCATGTCCCTTTTTCATTATACAAGTTTATCTTGACATCTCTTCCCAAGTATAATTATCAGTAATCCTTACAAGAATAAAAACCATTAGAAGTTTGCATCCATTGTAATAACTTATCGAATGGACTATTGGAAATGACCTTAGTGTCATTGTCCCATTGACCATATACATTGAGGATTTTGGTACTCTTCATAAACATATTGGGTTTTGTACTTTCCAAGTTTGTTGATGGAGAGGCCAATCAAAACTATAATTGGATATTAATTAAGGATTTTTAGTTTCAGGTTGAAGGACCATGTCATCTATTCCCCTACTCTCTCATTCCTTCTTCTCCATTCCCCCACACTTTCATGTTGGGGGGGCACTTGTTGGAGCGGTGCTTGCACTTTTCATAGGATATTTTATGCCTAATCTATGAAATATGATGTATGGATCTATAATATCATGTCAATATCCTATGTAAGTTGAAATATCAGAAATATGTGTATGAAAGGCTTGCATTCCCATGCTCTTGAATGACTAGTTTTTATGGATTTGGATTCAATCTTGAAGTAGTTTTATATCAAATTTGAATGAGGGATATCCTATGCGTTTGATGATGTTGTGAAAGAAATAAATGGTGTATTAATTTGTAATTCCATTACCATATGCTTTATAGCTCGAAATCCAATAAAATTCAGTGTGAAATCCTTGCATTCCCATGCACTTGAATGACTATTTTTATGTATTTGGCTTCCACTTTAAGAGAGTTGTATACCATATTTGTCAGGACTTTTATCTGAGTTTGATGATGATTTCACAACCATAAATTATGTATGACTCTTTAGTTCCATTTCCATATTCTTTGGAGCTCAAAATCCAAGAAACTCTAGTGTGAAAGGCTTGCATTCCCATGCTTTTGAGTCACTAGTTTTAATGTAATTGGCTTCAATAATGAAAAAGTTTATAAAAGACCTGTATGAGCGAAGCTATATGATGTTTTATGTTGTTGTGAAATCCTTTTTTTAATGGTATCTATATTTAATTTCATTATCTCAATCGGTAAATCTACTTTTCATGTGTCAAAATCAAGCTATCAATACCATTTCCCCTTAACCAATTTCACTAAAAATTATCAAATGAATGTGGAACACTATAACCATTTTGAAGAAATAATAATCATGTGTAATGAAATTACATGAAGTACTATATTAGTGTTATCATGTAAAATGGTACTTCTCCATCTGAGTACTGACACCTAATGTGTCATAACACAAAAGGACAAATTGGATTGAAGTAGCCAAAACATTATAGATCGGCATGACCATTGATACATAATAACCTTACCAGATGAATATATTTTTGTATGGAAATCAGCATTTAATACACGACTATTTTCATAGCAACCCGTGTCTCATGCGCGAGTATGTGTATTGCAACTCACATATATATTATTAGGGCTTGCACCCACGGGTTTCCTTAAAGAAAGTCACGTATCATACGTGACTTCCCAGTATCAATAGTCATGTATGCCTTAATTCATACTTAGAAAAATATAAACAAAATTAGTCGAGGACATTTGGGCCCTTAATCATCACTATGCCAATTTCCCCAACCATCTCAACTTTTGTAACCTCTTTATTTCCTTATTTATAAATAAAGGGTATGGCTTGAGGCTAATCAATCATACTTAGTGGACAAAAGTTATGCTAGTGGGTTTCCTTCAGATATCTTGGAGAAGAAAATCTAAGTGTCCTTGGTTTGCAGAGGAGAACTTGTCTTAGATGTTGGGTTGTAATATCACCATCCTTTTTTATCAATAAAGAAAGTTCTTCTTCCAATATTGTGTCTTTTCACTCTTATATATTGTGATTTATGAATTATCTTATTGTTTTCATTATGAATAGGTTATTTCATTAACCATCGATATAATATATAAGATATTGTAGGAAGATATTGTTCTTTCCAGGTGACATGATATACCCTGGAAGCTATTGAAGCAATTTGAAGAGAAGAAGAAAAGCTAGGATCTACCTTCATAAATAAGGTATGCCCATTTTTCTTCCTATTTCTATTTCAAATTCTAAAATGGTTGATTGTTTTCAAGTTAGTTTAGTAAGTTGGTAACCCCAAAGGCCCTAGGTTATTAGGGTGTGTTTTCTTGAACAACAGAATTGGAAACTCCACTAGGGATTCCAACCTGTTGGGGGTCCTCTATCTACGATTTCCTAACCAATTTTTGCTCTGTCTGATTTTGATTGTGACTTGTTTTGATTTTATCTTTGATTTATAGTATTGTATATTCAGAGCCTATTTGTTAGTTGCTTTTATTTTTGAAAACTTTTGACAACACACGCAGGTTGCTGCGGTGACAGTCACGTGTTCCACTTTGTATATGCAGGTTTCCTTCTAGAAACTAATGTATGGTAAGTGAGTTTCCTTCATAACAGTCGTGTATTCATGTAGGTGTCTGTAATTCTATAGGTTTCTTGCTTGTACCTATTTTTATGATCTCTTAGATGCTTGTGAAGGTTTTGTTTTTGACATGATACTGTGGTATTAGGTATGTAAATTTCACATTTTACTTGATTAGCCAATTCTTTGACTGTTTTTTTTTTCCTTTCTTCATTGGTGAATGTGTTAAGTCCTCCTACTTGGATTTTTAGCTATGAATGCTTGTGTTTTAGGTCATTGATAAATCCTTTGAACCAATGTATGCTTTGTACTATTGTTAGTGGTCTGAGTAAGTCATTCTTTCCATTTTGGATCTATTAGTCTTTGAATTCGTAGTTCCGCCAAGTCTAGGTTTTGTGTCGTTTCTTCCTATCTGGGTGAAGTGTTTTACTATAGGGTTGGTTTGCATCATTTACTGCTATATGCTTAGATTGTTCAAACTCACTCAATTTGAATTTATTTGCATTATAATTTTTTAAATTTTTTGAAAAGAAAAGACCAAATATTGTTTGCACTTTTTTCATTAGTTTGCATTTAATTGTTCTTTTCATCGTTTTTCAAGAAAAAAAATTATAAGTCTTGTAGTTTCTCATGCTTCATTTAAAAATTCATTAGCTTTTATTTTAGAAGAAAAAAAATGGCATGTAGTTGTGTTTACTTTGAAAAATTTTGTACATCATTTTATCTTTCTTTCTATTGAATCTATAACATCATACAATCTCACCCTGCTACCTTTGACTAATACAACCCATTAAAAAGAATGATTAATTCAAATTTACTAGTAAGTTTCTTTTTTCTAGGCTCATACATCAACTAGTTCAAGATAGGCTTGTGGACTAGGGAGTTTTAACTATCCATATGCATTTGATTTCAGACATAGTAGGCCTTTCACAAGGTAAATCATCTTTTACATGAGACCATCTAGAAATATCCTCTCACACAGGAGTTCAGTAAGAGGCCGCGTAAGAACCTGGTTGAGGAGATAACCCTATGATTCCTTGTTCAAGCATATATTAGGATTTTTATGTGTTTGGGGATCTTGTCATTGCCACCTCTTGGGCCTTGTACGGTGCCGATGTTGATAGGGTTTCAAGATTCACTACCCTTCCCAAGCATAAGCATCAGGTTTGCGACTATTCCGCCAGACTCTTAGTGTAGTTTTGGTAGCCTTTAGTCTCTTGACACTAGGGATCATACATAGGTGTTATTGGAAGGCTATTTTCGATACACCTTGGACACACTTGGAAGGCAACCCCGGTAGACAGTTTTCCAGATGGAGGTTGGGTGATTCTAGCACTTGTTCCCAATAACATATTCACGGGATGGAAAGTAACCATCCATCAGTCTTCAATGCTTGGACCTGGGCTTTAATCATCCCAGGATTTCCTTTGGAAGGTGTACCTTATATATGTTGTGTCTGTGTGACTTTAGGACATTTTTAGTGAGCATTGTTTGGTTTTTCTCTGTTTAGTTGGCCTTTAGCTATGGAGGACCAAACTCTTTATAATTCAAGAAGTTTTCAAAACCTTCCTCCATCTGATACAATGGAGCCTCCACCACCCCCTCAAAGGTGGAGACTAGATACTGACAGTTATTTTGAACCAATAAGAGTTAGTCAAGTTTGAGGTGAACTAGAACTTAGGACTAACCAGGAAGAAACAACTACAGTAGATATTGAATACTTGCAGGCTAACACGTTTGCAAGGAATTTTAACCCACCTCTAACGTATTTAAATGATCTTATGATTCTCTAGGTTATTCCCTTTAATTCACTTGTGATTGGTGTTGTTGTGAGCATAGTTATGGATAGTTGTGGAGAGGGTATTTCCACCCAAAATAAATCCATTTTGGTTGGTGGAGTGCCACCTCTCCCAATTGGTAATTCAAAACCAAGTGCATCTACTGCACCCTTACAACCAAGTGGTTGAGTGGTCCAAACACCATCTCCCTCTAATCTAGTATAATTGTCTAGTGGGGTAGTCACTAGGATCATTAGTGCATCTTTTGCTTCCCCCTCCTTCAGGCATACTGACCAAAGTGGTCCAAGTGGATCCTTCTTGTTTGTCTAGGGTTTTTGATGGAATGGGGGGGACATTTTCCCATCCACTCCTTATGTAGATCCTACACCTGCATATGTGGGCATGCTATTTGGAAATACAAATGACTTTGGACAAGGTTTTCAAACACCAATTTTGACCCCTTTCTCGAGATCTCCCTTTTCACTTTTAAATGGGGGATACCTTTTGTTGTCTTTCAAACTCCAATTTCATCTAAAGTGGCTCAAATCACTTATAGTGCACCACACACAAGTAATCCACTAGATTTTGGGTGAAATCCTTTTCAAAGTAGTCCAACTAATTCACAGCTGTTGGCTTAGGGAAACCCCACATTTTTGTTTGGGAACCAGGGGGTAGGTCCTTCTATATCCCAGACTCGTGTGTTTCAAGCTTCAGTAAGGCCTAAGCTTCCTTTCCTGGAAACTTTAAAATTGTCAGACTTGTCAAAGTTGATGAATAATCCGGTGTAGCATAGTGCAACATGGCCACCTATTCCTATTACATTACCTTTAGATATTCCTAAGTTTGAAGGAAAATCTTGTGAAGATCTAGGTTCCCATATAAGCACTTTTCACCTATGGTTCTCTTCAAACTCACTTAACGATGACTCAGGTTGCAACAACATGGTACATTGAACTTCCCTTTACTACATATGACAACTTTTTGGATTTAGCAACTGTGTTCCTCAATCACTTCCAACTTCTTGTCTGGTACGATGTCGACACAGATTTGTTGTTGACTTTTTGGAAAAACAAAGCCACACATATCTCAGATCACATCCAAGATTGGTGAAGACAGAAGAGGCTTATCAAAGCCACCATACCTTCTGAGTTCTTATTAGAGTGGTTCTTAAAATATTTACTACCTTATATATATCTAAGGACGTATCCACTTTGGGGTTGACCACATAAGAAGAGGCTATCCTCAAGGCCCATCAAATAGACTTGATTTATGCTCAGTTTGGGATATTGTATGAAATCATACTTGAGGTACCGAGCTCTACCAATAGTGTAGAGAAACCCAAGCCTATACCCCACGATGATGGTGTGGTTGGTTCAATACGTTCTCCTACTGTAGAATCATTAGCTAATAAACTCAATGAGTTGTCAGTGAAGAAATATGTAGTAGAGGAAGCAAAGGATGCCACCCACTCACCTCAAAGTGAAACTTTTTTTGTACAGTATTCTCAGAAGGGAAATCAGCATCCCGTTGGGAAAAAGAAGAAAGGGAAGAAGGGTGAGGGTAATCAAAATAAGAAGAAACCCACAAACAATGCTAATGGGGGTAAGAAAGATAAGAAAAAGGTGAATTTTCCTTGTAATTTGTTCTAGGGATATCACCCAACTCATCAATTCCCTCTTATGGATCAAGCTCTGAAGTTTCTTAAGAATCAACAAATGGCTGTCCTAAAGGATCCATTTCCCAAAGGACAAAACATAGGTTCTATTTCTAATGTAGCTAAGGGCACTTCTAGTGCTTCCCCCGATCAAAACTATATAAATACTGTACGATCTAGCACCTTAATATAGACAAGAAACAAGAATTATGAATCATAGGATTCATAGAATGCTAATTCTACTGCTAAAACTTCTAACCCTCTCACCATCGATAAATCGTTGATCCAATGCCTAAGATACCGAAAGGTTTCTTTAAAAAATAATTTTACAATCCTAACTCTAGGGCTGCTTCTAAATACTCTGTGGTTGAATATTTGGCTCAAAGGCCTTGTGCAATGTCGACATTGGAAGTGTTATAGAGTTTTCCTGCTCACCGAGATGCTCTCTTAGTAGCTTTAGGTAGCATGGATTTGTCAAACCTGTTGGCGAAATTTAATCTATTAGATGTTAATATTCTCCATCCATATCATGTGTCTTTTTCAAAAGATGCTATTCATGGAGGTAAAACCATTAGACATACAGTTGTTGACAAAGGTGATTCTACGTGTGTAATGCCAATGTCTTGCTGGAAGGCTTTAGGTTCCCCGGAGCTATTTCCATCAAACGCTTTAATTACTGCTTTCGATGGACAGTCTTTTTGTTGGCATGGTATCTTACCATATTTTGAGATTAAGTTAGCAGGGAATGAAGCTGATATTGAAGTAGAAGTGATTGATGCTCCTTTGGATTATAACTTGCTTTCACGAAGAAGATGGACTTATGCCATGTGTGTGATTTCCTTGGCTATTCTTCGAGAGGTGGTGTTTCCACATGAAGGGAAGCTAGTTATTCTCGACCAACTTAGTTTCACTCGGAAGGGCCATATGGAAACTAATGAGTCCATTGTACCTTTAATTGATCATACTAAACTGACTAATGAGATATCTGGGGCTGGAATGTATTCGTCTTTGATGGGAACATTTTATATCCCAGCCTCAATAAACTATCTAGGTTCTATGAGTGTAGGGAAGTCTATCATGATGATTATCTATAGAAATGATGCTTGGGTCCTTCCTTCCTGTCATGAACCTCAATTTTCCTTATTTATAGTGAAAGTGACTTATCAAGCTATTGTTTACACCAATATCGATTATATCGCGACTCCTTCTATAGTCTCAGAGGAGTTAGAAGAAGATTATCTGCGTGCTTGAGTAGATAAATCTTTATATTTGTATGACTTCTTAGATATGGTTTTACCTTCAGATGAAGATATTTTGGAAGCTATGAGTGGGTGAGATAATATTTGCGAATATCTTCACCATGGGTCCTACTTTCTTTTAGAACTAAGTAGAATTGAAAACCAAGAGTTCCATGTGATACTGGCAGAAGAT
Source organism: Pseudotsuga menziesii (assembly GCA_001517045.1). Classification (NCBI taxonomy): domain Eukaryota; kingdom Viridiplantae; phylum Streptophyta; class Pinopsida; order Pinales; family Pinaceae; genus Pseudotsuga; species Pseudotsuga menziesii. The sequence goes on along the minus strand of LPNX010356366.1, from coordinate 407,874 downwards.
GTTAATTTACCAATTAACCCTTTACCAAAGGAGGGAATATGGAAAATATCTCTGTTACCATACCAATCAAAATTTATGCAAACCTTGACATCGTTGAAAATGTGCATATTGGTGCAAGATTCTCTCTGAAGGAGATTGCTATATATACATCCTTATTTAAGAAATTCTGCGACGTGTTTTCTTGGTAATATGAGGATATGTCAGGTATTGATCCATTGATTGTAGAACATGAAATTCGAACCTACCCCAATGCTAAACTGGTTTGTCAAAATATTTGACCTTTTAATCCACATAAAATGACAGTTGTCAAGGATAAGGTGGAAAAGTTGTTGAAAGCTGGGTTTATCTACCCAATTGCTCTGATGGAATGGGTATCCAATCCCATTTGTGTTGATAAGAAACAAGGGACAATACCTGTGTTCACTAATTTCCATGGCCTAAATAAAGTGTCTCCCAGGACAACTACCCCACACCCTTTATATATCAAATCATTGATTCTTGTGCGGGTGGAGTAATATTTTTGTTTATGGATGGTTTTTTCAGATATAATAAAATCCAAATTAAGCCGAAATACCAGCAAAAAAACAACTTTTATATTTCCTTGGGGTGCCTTCGTGTACAAGAAAATGCCCTTTGAGTTGAAAAATGTCATAGCTACCTTTCAGCAGGAAATGATGTTTTCCTTCCATGACATTAAGAATATTGTCAAGCCATACTTAGATGATATGCATGCTCATTATCGTAAGAGAATGGACCATCCATATCACCTTCGCTTGATTTTTGAACAATGTAGAAATTATAAAATACGCTTGAATCCCGAGAAGCGCATTTTCAGCATTGAGTCGGGGCGGTTACTCAGGTTTATCATGTCAAACAAAGGAATTCAGGTGGATCCTTTGAAAGTTAAGGCTATTGTAAATCTAGCTCCTCCTCATTTTATCAAGCAACTTTAGAACCTGCAAGGGAAATCTAATTTCCTTCGACGTTTTATAGTTAACTATGCCAAGATAACTAAGGATTTCATGTGCTTGCTTAATTAGGACACTCCATTTGTATGGGATTCAAGACATTGAAAAGGATTTGTTGTCGGCTACTTTATTATTTCCACCAGATTAATCTAAAGACTCTATATTGTATCTAGCTATGTCAAAGTTGACCATTGTGGTAGTATTTTTTCAAGAGGATGAAAAGATCCTAGAGCATGTTGTCTATTATCTCAGTCGTGCATTAGCTGGTCTTGAACTTAGATACCACCACGTCAAGAAATTAGCATTAACAGTTGTACATGCTGTTCAGAGGCTATGTAACTACATTTTACTGAGTACAACCATAGTGGTAGCAGATGTAAATCCTTTTCAATATGTTTTGTCTCCATGCATAATTGGGGAAAAAATCAACAAATGGATAGTCATTCTCCAAGAGTTTGACTTGGATTTTCAGTCTGCTAAATCCAAAAAGTATTTAGTTTTTGCAGATCTTATCTCAGAATTTCCTACGTAAGAGAATGTAGTGGTAGAATATGACTCAATCCCAGATGACTAAATCTTTCTGATTTCCACCTCTAATCCCTGGTACAGATATGTCCTAATATATCTATAGACTTTGAAGTGTCCTGCATCCTTCATGAGGTAAGAGTAACTTAAATTGCGTTTGAATGAAAAAAACTACTTGATCATCGGTGATACTTTATATTGTAGAGGAGTGGATTCTATTTTCTGTCGGTGCCTCACCCATGAGGAGGTTGAACATGTCTTGAATGATTCACATAATGGAATGTGGGGGTCATTTATTTTGGTTAGCAATGACCTGGAATATTTTATGAGATGGTTCTTTCTGGCCCACTATCTTTAAATATTGTGTAGAGATTGTGAAGCGTTGTCACCCGTGCCAGCTCTATACCAGTAAAATGTGATCACATCCTGCTCCATTGTTTCTCGTCATTGTGGTAGGACCCTTCACTAAGTGGGGGGTGGATTACATGACATGCAACCTAGTTTATGCTCGAGGGAATAAATACATCATTGTTGTTGTTGACTACTTCACGAGGTGGGAAAAGGCAATGCCTACCTTCAAAGAAGACGGTGAACAATAGCTTACTTCATGCTTAACCAAATCATTACTCGTTTCAGTATTCCAAAGGAGATTGTCATTGACCATGCAGCCACTTCCAGAATACTACGATATCTGAGCTAAATACTATCCTAGTGTTTAAAAAACATCACTCATATTCCTTCTACCCACAAATTAATGTACAAGTAGAGGTAGTTACAAAACCTTGAAAACCATTCTCAGGAATACAATTACTGCAATGTAGTCAAATTTCCACATCATGTTATACCCTGCCCTTTTCGAATACCGTACTATTGTCAAGACTGCTACAGGTTTTTCACCTTTCCAACTCGTTCATGGGGTGGAAGTAGTCACTCCAATTGAATGTGAAATTCCATCTTTTAAAATAACCATTCATGTACTCCTTGACACCACGGAACTAGAAGAGGATATGTTTCACTTATAAAATATGGATGAACGATGCAAAGATGCGTTGACGGCAAATGAAGCTCATGAGAATAGGGAAAATAAACAATATGACAAAGTGGTTAGGCCAAGAGTTTTCTCTAAAGGGGAACTTGTTTTTCTCTAGGATCAAGGCAAAGAACCCATGGGGGCGGGAAAATTCAAGTATGTGGTTAGGTCCCTACGTCGTGTCAAAGGTCTTGAAAAAGGGATTGTATGAATTAACTGATTTTGATGGAAATAAGTTTCCATAGCCTAGAAATCGGCTCTACCTGAAGAAGCACTACGCTTAGGCATGGTGTTTGTTCTGGTATTTTTATTGTATGTATTTTTATGTACAATAGTTAGTTGGTTAGTGTTTATTATATAACATGTTGGTTGTTATAGATGTCAACCGAATGGTTTGTAGGTCTTGTTGATGACGCTAGTTTCCATACTTGTAACCTTTCTTCAGCCACATGGGTCATCTATTCACCCTTAGGATAGCTAGTTGCCTCTAGAGTCGGTTTCTTAAGTCCTTATACTAATAATGTGGCCAAGTACAGGGTTGTTATTGAGTTTTTATGGGATTTTGCATCACATGGAATTACCTATTTGGAGGTAAGACTTGACTCTCAACTCGTGTTTTCCCAACTCAGTGGAGATTATCAGGTGCAAAACCCTACTTTGTTACGATCGTTTTTGCTTGCTATATTACTAAAAAGAAACTTTGAATATATCTCATTTCATCACAGTCCAAGAAATTAAAATTACAATCACTGATGCTTATGCAAATTACATACTATAATGGCACTTAACACACATTTTATAAAATAAACATAAAAAATTCTTTTGAGACACATGAAATAACCAGGAAAAAAATATATATATTTGTAAAAAATTTCCATAGATAGATATATTTTTTTATCTGAAGATCTCGTCATAACTATATAAATTTACAAAAAATAGGATCATAATTCATACATATGCCTATATATCTAATCCTTCTCCTCAGCCTCCCAATTTGCGACTACCACCTCGGCCTCCTTCTAATGTATAACAGCCCTAGCTACCCTCCTCAAAAGGCGTATCGAGGTAGTCGAAATCCCTAATACAAAATCGTACATGAAAATGGGAATCCACTCTATTCACATGGTAGGGATCCCTTGGGTTATATTGGATATCTTCCCCTTGAGAACTTGAAGTATACTATGCTCCCCACTTTTTTTGGGCCACAGAAAAGTCCTAGGGTGCCCGTCGTAGCGTACAGGTCCAACATCTGAATTTAAAAATGGATTAAAAATATTATACATATGTATATAAGTTTATGACTAATATTCATAAAAATCAAATAACATAAAAGTAAAAATACCTAGCTCTCCCCATGCCTCCCCTGGTGGGAGGATAAGGTCATTATCTCCTCAGAAGTCATGTCCAGCGTATGGAAATTACTTGAGATTTGGTACTTGCCGCTACAACCACAGATAGAAATCATCATCATAAACACTTTGGACTGATCCTCCTCCAATTTGATGGAGAAATACGTCCCCCCATGTTGTACATCTAGGATGGCAAAGGGAAGGTGTTGGTACCACTAATGCAGGGCTAATAGAAGGCACTCTCTCAAAGAAGAACGCCACTAAAATACTTGCGTATCTGAATTTGTTCATGCACCCTGTTTTGCAGTCAGAGAGTTTTTTCCTCATAACCGGGATCATACCCAAGCACAAGTCAAATGTTATACCCTACATGCACTCCACTACAATCAGTATCTGATTTCGAGTAGCTAGATGCAGCAAAGAAGTTCTGGCAACTGTTACCACACTACTTACCACTACTTGTAATGGAAAACTAGTTATGTGGAAAATAGGGACACATATCCCCTTCTTTTGCGTTCCTGATGGGAAGTAAGTGTCAATGTAGTATTGGACACTCATAGGATCGCCACCCCTACTATTATAGCTCAAAATGACACATCTCTCCCGGTGACCACTTTCCTATGCTTTCGTCGCTTGTTGACACTTCATGAAAAGTCACAGAAAAAACACCTAACTTGGAGGACCCATATCTTGAGCTTTCTAACTTCGTTTGACATCATCTCTACACCGTTGGAAATATATTTCAGTTAGTTAAACATTTATAGAAGACACCAAAGTCTGAAAGTGCCCAAAAATACACTCAGAATGACTTTTTTGATGTAAACGTGAGTTTTCTTAAGGCAAACCCGTGTACATACGTAAGTTGCTATATATAATAGTCACGTACGCCTTATATGCGTGACTTTCTGCACTGCAATCTACGTATACAGCCTCATGTATGCAATTTTTGTCTCTGAAACCCATGTATGCCTCCTGAAAATGTCAAAAAACATGTCTTTTGAATTTTGGGTAAGTTTGGGTAGTTATGCAACTGACTCCTTCAATTGTAACTACTTTGTCTTCGCCCCTAACTCTTCCTTAAGAATATAAATAGAGGTAGGGAGGTCCATGATAGGAGACTTGATTCTTTGCATTGTTATGCTAGAGGATTTGGAGCTCTCTTTGCCCACACCTTTTCCCTAGAATATTTCTCCTTGTGTTGCAGAGCTTGGATGGTGAGTTCCTTGGAGAAGAGAAGTAGCAAAACCATATCAAGGTTTCGTGAGGTGTCGAACTTGAAGAGAAGGTATTCTTGTACTTGTTTTCAAGATTAATAAAGATGTGATGTCCTTATTCTTCCCAAATCATTGTTCAATGTGTGATTGAATCTTTGTTTATGATCAAATTGTGATGTTAATCAGATTATTATTTCATGTTTATTTGATTACCATTTCTTTATATGTAGTCATATTGGTTTGAGGAAGGTATAACTCGTTTTGCATGTTTGTTGGAGCAAGAGGAGCAAGAGGACCAACAAGAGGATTGGAGGGCTTCTTGTATCAACCTTTGTTTGTTAAGGTATGAAACATTCTAATATATGAAACTTGCTTATATATGCTTGCTGAACATTGCGCATCTCTCTTTCAACCCCAATACATTGATCGCCTCTTAAACCCTAGTCATAGGATACTTTCCTTTACAACAGAACTGGCAACTCCGTTGGGGAGAGCCTTGTCTTTTCAGGGTTTATCTATCTTTCTTTCAGTCTTTTGCATTGTTTTGGGTATTTATTTCCACTTAGGAACACTTTATTAGTCTTATAGAACATCTCCCCTGCCTTCCTAAGGCAGTTTTTAACCTTTTTCAATATTTTTTTGACCCATATGCGAGTTGCAGACTAAACAGTTGCATGTTTGGTTTAGTACATGTTGCTTTCCATACTGTCAACCCATGCATGATACATGACATGTCAGTGGTACAACCCATGTGTTCTTGTACACACGACTTGCTGTATTGTCAACCTGCGTATGACAAGCGACCTGTCGGTAGTACAACCCGCATGTGCCCCTAAAACAATGTTTTTCCTCATTTTTGTGGTTCTTTCTTCTGTTGTGGGCTGTTTGGTAGGTATTTTGGTTTCCTCTATAGGTGCATGACTCTAGGGAGTTAGTGTCATCCCTTTTGGTTATTGTTTATCTATGCGGTAAGCCTTTTTTATAGCATTAGGGTTTGCTCTTTGCTATTTCCTCCCACCCCCTTTGCTTGGCATGATTTTTGGCTTATGTTTTTGGTCAGCCTCTGTTAGTGATCTTTGTCTAAGTTCATAAGCTTGTTGGTGTTTGTTTCCTTCTTATTTTGTTGGTTAAGCTTCACCATGCCAAAGTAGTTGACTTGTCTTTTCTGCAAGCCTTCCTTCCAAGTAGGGTTTATATTGACTTTAGGGCATTCTAGAGTTTGTTTGGTGGTTGTATAGCAGAGTTCCTTTTGCTTTGTTCTTTTCATATGCATGCTTTTAGTCTGTAGGTAGTTTTTCTTTTGCATTTATAAAATAAAAATAAAAAGAACATATACTTGTTTTTGATGCTTTCCCCCCCCACCTCCTTCTTTGGCTTGACCTTGTTGGACAAGGTACTGAGCAACCTTTGTTTGTAGGTTTAGATTGATACTTGGGACTTCTTGACCTTTGTTTATGTCAATCTCCTTGCTCAAACTCTTTATTCCAAAGTTGTTGGCTTGTTTACCTTTGTAAGCCTTCCTTTCAAGAGAGGTTGATATCAAACTTTAGGAAAACCTAGGGTTTGTTTGTGGGGTGTAGAGTAGTTGTCTATCTGCTTTTCTTACAGTACTTGTTTGCATTAGTTGATAGACTATTTTTTTCTTTTGCATTTATAAAAGAAAAAGACAAAAACATATGTTTACTTTATATGCATGTAGATTAGTATTTTAGTCTAGATTGCATGGCATATCATTGTTTTTGAAAAAAAATACAAATAAAAAAGAAATTGTTCTTTTTTGGATTTCAAGTTTCTATTTGAAAAAGAAAAAGAGAATTGCTTTTGCTTTTTGCATTTCATATCTCTTTGCTTAGTCATTTTGTTTCAAATTTGAGTCAAAACACTACATAAGTTTCATGCCATTTACCCTCTGCCTAAACAAAACCCTTAAAATAAACGATATAATTTGAAAATTATTAGTAACTTTTATTTTATAGGGTCATACACCAACTAACTCAGGCTATACTTGTGGATTAGGGAGTTTCAACTCTCCACAAGTGTTAAAATTTCAGACGTAGTTGGCCTATCACTAGGTAAACCATTTTGTATGTTGATTGTATCTGGGAAGCTCCTCTAAAGAGAAATTTTTGCACGAGGCCACATGGAGGCTTGGAATAAGGAGATAACCCTCTGATTCCTTGTTAAAGTGTAGACCAAGGTTTTTGCACATCTAGGGATTCTGTCTTAGACAGGGTTTCAGGATTTGCTACCCTGCCCATGCATATGAACTAGGCTTGCAACTGTCCCCCCAAACTATCAATATAGTTAATGTAGCCTTTAGTCTCTTTGACATCTAGGGTTCATACACAGGTACACCGGAAGGCTATTTCTGGTTGACCTTGGACGGACTTGGAAGGTAACATCGGTAGAAGGTATGGGAGGGCAGTGGGTGATTCCTCCACTTCTACCTAAGAACATCTACAGAGATGCCAAGTAACTGTCTATCAGTTTTCTTTTAGAAAGTGTATCTTATACATGTTTGTCTGTTTGACTTTAGGAATTTTTTAGTGAGTGTTGTGTGGTTTGTCTATACTTAGTGTGCCTTTAGGTGTGTGCTTTGTAATTTTGGTTTCCTATCAACCTCAGACTTTGTCTCCTGGTTTGAAAATATGTCTAACACCCCTTTGAACACCAACCAAGAGATCCCCATGTTGGGAACTCCTTGTACAGATCCTCTCATGGGGAATGTTGGTGTTCCCTTGATGGCCACCTTGAATCTACCTGGATTCACCCTAGGGCTGCCGGTGTGGTTTTTTTCCACTCCAACTATCCTGGAAACTCTTGGTTCTTCTCAAGTAAGCTCCTTATATCAAGGGAATCAAAACAATGCCTCCCCTTCACCTGTAGTTGATTCTCCTCCTCCTTCTACCTCATGTGGTGAAAGTATTGATAGTAGTAACCAGCAGTCTAAAAGGAGTAAAAGAAGGAGGAATAGGAAGAAGGCACATAAGCAAGGGGGCACCTGTTCAACCTCTGCAAGTCAAGTTGAACCTCACTACTTAGCCTCTGCAATTCATGTTGGGGGCACCTATCCAACCTCTGTAGGTCATGTTGGATATAAGCACTCAACCTCTGCAAGTCAAGTTGATCTTCACCATCCAACATCTATTGATCATGCTGATGGGATCCTTCCAACCTTTGCAGGTCACGTTGGATCTAGTCACTCATCCTCTGTAGTTCATTCTGAAGGCACCCATTCAACCTCTATTGCTCAAGTTGAACCTCCCCATCCAAACTCTCTAATTCATGTTGGATCCATCCAACCAGCCTTTTTTGTTCATGCTGGGGGCACACACTCAACTACTGCAAAGCAGATTGATCCTAACCATTTATCCTCTGTTGTTCATGCTGGTGGTGCCCTTCCAACCTATGCAGGTCATGTTGGACCCAGTCTCTCAGCCTCTGCATGTCATGTTGGGGGAAGTATCTCAGACTCTCTGGTTCATGCTGAAGATAATCCATCAACCACTGCGACTCATGTCGACACTGTTGAAAACACTACTCGTTCAAAACACAAGCCCAAGTTTCCTTGTAATCTTTGTGAGGTAGACCACATTACTTATAAATGCCCTTCTATCGAGGAGGTTTGAAGAGTTTGGTTTCATGGTCATCCCATTTTTTAACATCCTGAAGTCTCTCAACAACCAGCCTCTCTTAGTCAGGTTGGACCCAGTCACCCAGCCATTGTAGTTCATGCTGGGGGGAAACTCTCACCCTTTGTAGATCATGTTGAGAGAAAATAGTTAGCCACTGCTAGTCATGTTGACACTATTGAGAAACCTATTTTTTTGAAGTGCAAACTTAAGTTCCCTTGTAAAATATGCAAGGGAGATCATCTTCTCACCAGTGCCCTGCTATCGCAGAGGTGCGAAGAGTGTGGTCTGAGACTCAAGAATTTCCTTCTTCTGAACAACCTTTGGCTGATCAAGCGGTTGAACCAATATCATCTTTGGTTGATCCCACTCTTCTTTCAGAGAGTGATCCTGATGTAATTGAACCAATGTCATCTTTGGTCAATCCCACTTTCCCTTCAGAGAGTGACTTTCACGAAGCGGTTGAATCGATTCCATTGTCGATCAATCCCAATATTCCTTTGGAGAGTGAAGTGTCTTCTAGTCACATTTTCTTCACTTCCAGTTCAGAACATACTGAACAATAGGGCACTGAACTCATTTTATATCAAACCCCACCAAGTTCTCGGATTGCTTCCTTTGATTGGGATAGCCTAGTTGAGTTTCTCCTTCCTTCTGATGCACCTTTCCAGATAAAGGTCAAAGTTGAATCATACATGATTTCTCATTGTATTGTTGATGAAGGAGCCTCAGTTAGTATCTTGTCTACTTGTGCTTGGTGAGGGATGGGATCTCCTAGCCTTGTGTCAACTACTAGTAAGTTACTGGTGTTTGATAGAAGAACTTGTATAGCCTTGGGATCTCTTGCTCAAACACCTATTACTTTGGGTGGGAAGACCGTCCTAGTTGATTTCATGGTGATAGAAGACCCCTTGGACTTCAATATGCTCCTTGGACGTGATTATGTCTATGCCATGCAAGCCGTGGTGTCAACAATTTTTCGTGTGATGTACTTTAATCATGGTGAATAAATTGTCACTATTGATCAGTTGGATTTTATTGATCCATCTCCTAACCCAACTACAGACCAGGTCTTTCCTTTATCTATTCCCAGTGTTTCTATAGATACTTTCCCACCACGGGTGAGCTATGTGGCCTCATGTCCTTTGCATTCAATTGCTACTAAAAAGTAGCCTCTTTGTTCATGCTTACCTTCTGGGGACTTGGTCCGAGTAGTTGACCAAGTGAGTCATCCTATATAGACTGTGGAGTCTGCTCTCCACTCTATCGATCCATTTGAAAGTTTAGACATGTTTCCTATCTCGGATGATCTTCTTCCTTCGGATGAGATCTTCCTGGAGTCTTTGATACAGTTTGGCCTTCTTTTGGATGTTGGTTCAGTTGTGACTAAGTCTAACCCTGATTTTCCTAGTAATCATGAACTTTATTCTTATGTTGGTCTTGTTGAGTATTTTGACTCTTCCTTTGAAAAGCAAGTTAGTGATCCTGATGAGTTTGATTTTTCTTATGAATTTTTCAACTCTTGTGATGCTAAGTTTGTTCCTACAGACTCTATATCCCTTGTTGATTTTTGCTCTCCTTCTGAGGTTGATCTTACTGATATAAGCCCTTGATCCCTGGTTCTATAGAATCTTCTTCGGTCGATTCTGCCTTGACTTTACATTTTGTAGAAGATAGCAAAGTCACATGTGTTTCTGCCAAAGTGACCTGCATTGGATCTTCTCTTTTGAATATGATTATGATGTTGTTGTTTCTTGGAGACAGGATTTTTAGTTGGATTCACAACTGTTTACTAGACTTGTCTTGTTCTTCAAGCTGTAACTACATTTGCATGTATCCTACTCACACTTTTGATGCTGATGTCAGCTTCCATGCTTTTAGCTCATTGTATAAGCCCTCATATTTGTTCTCATCGTCGTTAAGCCTTGTATCATTTTGCCTTTGCAACTTGACACCCTTTACCTTGAGGAGATGTTCCTTTAGTGTCTTTATCCCGCTCATGTTCCTTACATTATAAATAGTTCTATTCCTTGTTCTTGGAACTAGTTTCTCCTGCCTATGACACTCGTCTCCTCGCATTTAGAGCATTATTTTTGCTCTCCTTCGAGCTCGTTAAAAACAGTAAGGAGGCTGCAAGTTGACTTTTCTGGACTCATTAAAACTTCACAGGAAAGACATTGAGTTTCTTTAGGCCCAGTTCCGACTCCTCAAAATAGACTTGACTATTGAGAAAACTTGTCCTTTCAGGCTCGTTAAGAATATGTGAACAGGCATCTGGATTAGTGGTAGGTTATCTCTTTCTCGGACCATGTGGAATAATACGATAAAGGAACACTCTCTTTTCTTTGGAATTGATAAGAGTATTCTCAGGCGTAGGTTCATCTCTTTTCCAGACTTGAGGGACTAAACTTACGGAAAAGGAACCCCCAATATGTGCTTAGTTTTCTTTTTTTCATGCTCTAGACCAAAACATGAAAAAGATTCCGAGTGTACTTTATGTCTTTTTCATGCTCATTAAACCCTAAATAACAAAGCATTGAGTTTAATCTTGTAAGCCCCGTTTCTCATAATCAAATGGATCTTTCTGAGTGATCTTGCCTTCCCTCACACTCGTAAAAATCAGGCTATATGCTACTTTTAAAGGAGCATTGGGTAGGTGGTAATTTAACCTTTTTCGAACCTTCCTGACTAACTACGAAAAATGTGCGCCTTACTTCTTCAAAAGCTAAGAGATTTCTTTTTTGGTTTGTTTTATACTTTTTCGGCCTCAGGAGACTAAATTGTACGAAAAAGCACCCCCCTAGAGTCTTCTTTGGAGTTTTCAGACTCTCTATACTATGAAAACACTATCAAGCATGTACTAGTTCGGGCTCGTAAAATCCACAAATCAGTGCTTTATTAAGCATTCTTCTGTCTTTTCTTCAAGCTTTCCAAAAATGAAGATGCTCTCGAGTTTGCTTTCTTGGACTCATTAAACCTTTACAAGAAAGAGGGAAAGGGAAGTTCATTCACATGTTTTTTACATCATGGAATCAAGTCTTGTTTCCTTTAACAAAGCACCAATTTTGATTCTATCAACAGTTGGGTCCTAGTATTTTGACCTTATTTTGATTCAGAGTTTCTTACTCCTCCAGTTGGTATCTTTTCCAATTACATGGGGAATCTGTCAATGTCTCCTACATTGCATATTTGTGTCATTAGTCATTTTGTGTCAAAAAATACCTAAGTCACTTTTGTGTCATGCTCACTATTCAAGGATTAAACCTTTCCCAGCCATTTTGCGGTTGCCTTGACCTTTTCAGTCGGCCATTCCTTGGTATTAGTTCATTACATCATGTCTTCGGCGGTCCTTGTCATGAAATTTAGTACCAATTCCAGATCCAATTAGTCTTTGATTTACCTCATGTTGGATGACGAAGGATATCTTAATGCCTTCCTTCCAACGGATCTTTTCCTATCGACCGCAACACATCTTGCTCTAGGGATGAGATTTAAAGTTTTATGGCAGTACCTTGGGGATTGTAGTCATTAGTGACAATTTCCCTTGCTATTGGGTAGTAGGAATACCTTAATGTCTCCTAATCGATGGATTCTTCAAGTGTTCGAATTCAAGTCCTTGTATTCACACTTGTTAGAATGTACTAGGTACATTGGGGACCATTTTCATTAATGGTGGTTTCCCTCGCGTTTGTTAATGGTTCTCATTATTGACCGGTAATCAAATGGTTTCCTCCATGTTTGACTTTAACTCTTTTATTTGCATGCTTAGGATTCATACCTTTTGGGCGGTTTGGATTGAAGACCTTGGGCTGACAATAGCATCGTCTTTTTGTTATTTCCCAAGATGCGCAATACCTTGTTATACTTTATATGACATTTTTCTGAGACATGGATTCACCTTGTATTTTTGTGGCTATGATCGATTGTTGAGTATGGATCCACCTTGTTCATTTGTGGCCATGACTCCTTTAGATTTGATATAGAGCCTTTTTGCATATGGACAGAACATGATAGTTTCATTAGTTATACATATGTTGGATCCCCCTGTATCTTTATGGTGATGATTTGTATATGGACTTGTATGTCCCAAGGATCATTTTTTTCTGACATTTATCTCTTTTTCAGGTACCTCTGTTTGAGCCTTTCGATCTTGGATTCCCTGCTCTCTCCATACTCAGTTGTTTCTATTATAATGTATTTTGGCTATCGTCTTCCTCTCTAACCTCATACATTAGGGGGAATCTATTATATCTCAAAATGACACATCTCTACATATCACCACTTTCTTATGTTTTCGTCGCATGCCGACACTTCCATGATGACACTTCATGAAAAGTCAGTGAAAGTCATTGAAAAAACACAAAAATTGGAGGACCCATATCTTGAGTTATATAACTCTATTTAACCCCATCTTTGTGCCATTGGAAATATATTTCAGTTAGCTAAAACGTTTCAGAAGACACTAAAGTCTGAAAATGCTCAAAAATACCCTAAAAATGACTTTTTTTTATGTGTATCTGAGTTTCCTTAAGGAAAACCCGCATGCGTACGCAAGTTGCTATATATAATAGTCATGTACACCTTATATACATGTCTTTCTACATTGAAACCCACGTATACCTCCTCTTGTACGTGACTGTTGTCTCTGTAGCCCGCATACGCCTCCTGAAAATGTCAAAAAACATGTCTTTTGAATTTCGGGTAGTTTGGGTACTTATGTAACTGACTCCTTCAATTGTAACTACTTTTTCTTCGCCCCTAACTCTTAGTTAAGCATATAAATAGAGGTATGGAGGTCCATGAGAGGATACTTGAATCTTTGCATTGTTATGCTGGAGGATTTGGAGCTCTCTTTGCCCACACCTTTTCCCTAGAATCTTTCTCCTTGTGTTGCAGAGCTTAGAGGCTGAGTTCCTTGGAGAAGAGAAGCAACAATACCAGATCAAGGTTTCATGAGGTTCCAAACTTGAAGAGAAGGTATACTTGTACTTGTTTTCAAGATTAATAAAGATGTGATGTCCTTCTTCTACCCAAATCATTGTTCGACGTGTGATTGAATCTTTGTTTATGATCAGATTGTGATATTAATCATATTATTATTTCATGTTTATTTGATTACCATTTCTTTATATGTATTCATATTGGTTTGAGGACGGTATAACTTGTTTTGCAGGTCTCTTGGAGAAAGAGGAGTGAGAGGAGCAAGAAGAGGATTGAAGGGCTTCTTGGATCAACCTTCATTTGTTAAGGTATGAACCATTCTAATCTCTGAAACTTGCTTATAAATGCTTGTTGAACATTTTGCATCTCTGTTTCAACCCCAGTACGTTGATGGCCTCTTAAACCCTAGCCATTGGATACTTTCCTTTACAACACTTACCAATACCCTCAAGGTTCACGGGAATACCTCTGTAGGAAATCCTTGTAATAAAATACATTTCCTCTACTATAACCTCCAATATCTCTCCTTGAATATCAAAGACACCAAGGTCATGATCCCAGTAACTGATCAGTTTCTCTAGTAAACTAACATTGGCCCTCATGCCAGAAGTGCAGTAGAACTTCAACAAACCACATTGTTGTAAAGCTTCTAAAGTCGAGCCATCCTGTATTGCTTCTAGATCCATGTCCTCATGCTCTCTTTCCCTCCACTCTAGAGCCATTTTGCACCTTCCCATTGACCATTATTAACCATTAGAACCCATCAGTGTCTTTTAATTGTGGTCATTTCGCATGTTTTGCTAGGTCATGCAACATACACGACTGTTATTTCAGCACATCGTGTATCATATGTGGGTTTCTTTAGAGCAAGTCGCATATGAAATGTGTATACATGACTACTATAGCAGCAGACCCATGTATTTTTTGTGACCCTTTTAGGGCCAGCATAAAACTATAAAGTTTTACATAAAAACAAAAATTTGAGCAGATGAAAAGAAGGACACGGGATATTCAACTAACCTGCAACTTGCAAAATTTGATTTCGTCCAGTGGTTTGTCCTCGGTGAGTAGCTGAAGTCAGAAATAAAAAGTTGCCAATTTTAGTAAATTGTCAAATGATATGTTTATTTTTTGTTTTTGAACTATTTATAGAAAAATTTCAATTTTTTTGACCCATTGTCTATAGTTTAAAAGTCAGTTTTTATAAATGGACTAATACCATGACATTTTACCAAGTAAAGCAGGTTCAAGATCATTAAGAAGTTTTTATCCGCAACATATAGGGTAGGATTTGGTCCTCATTATGTAATGTGCATTTATACCTTATCTATTATTTAACCCTAGGAATATTTTTTTACCTCAAACTATGGTGTTAAACCATTTTACCTCATCCGCATCATTGTTCCTCCGTGGATAGGGCCTTCTTTTCATGGGTATCCTAGTTTAGAGAACTTTATTGTATTTCTGGTACCCATGCCACAGTTGTGTTAGGTTTGAGGGAGCCTTCTTAGTCATTTTTCATGACAAAATGAGCCTAATTTTGCATATTTTTAAGATCTATCCCTGTTATAATGCTCCCCACACTTCTGGAGTTTCTTTAGGCCCTGGTCTAAATCCTAAAAACATACTAGACTGCCAAATAAATGTGTTCATCTAGACTTGTTAAGATTAAGTGAATTATCATCCACTTAGGTAAAAGTTTACCCCTTTTTCCGGCCTTGTGGATTATTTAGGAAAAAGGAATACTCTCTTTTCTGTGGAATTGAGAAGAGTGTCTTCAGGTATAGGTTTATCACATGTTCCTACCCCTATGGATCCTTGACATTATGAAAATTTTGAACTTTGTTATCATTTTGGTGAGTTGGTTCATTCTCCTACATCCTACACTTCCATATTTTGTAGCATTCATCCTAATGAAGTATGGGTGAAAGGTTTATTTTTAATGGTGCGACATGAAGAGTATGTAATTTAATTCTATCCCTTTTATGATAGCATGACTAGAGCACCATATTATTTACATTTCCAACAACATCCTTTCTTACATTATGATGATACACATCTACATGGATGCACCTATGATGTTCACTTAAGTTACTTGGAGACTAGTTATTTTCCTTGTTCCTAGCATAGTCCATTTGATGTTGGAGAAAATTCATCCCACGCTTGGGTGAAAATATTTATGATTGAAGAAAAATATTATTGGAAAAAAAAACTTTTGTTATTTCATGATGATATGCATATTCATGCTTGTATTGATGAGACTTCTTTGAGTCACTTGAAGGATTCATGTTTTCTTTTCTCCTTATTTGGTTCAAATTTTGGTGGAGGTTCTTCATTCACTTCAAGGATGAAAGAACACATTGCTGATTATTATTTTGATGCATCTTACATTATTTTGGAGAAGCATGATAGGACATGGGATCCTCACCTATGTCATTGGATCAGATTTAATATAGTATTTGATGCTTGTGTGTATGGGCCACATGATGATATACTTACTTGGCTGTACAAGAAATTTCATGATCCTTTCAATAAGGTACCTTCTTGATTTACAATTTTATGATGTAGTTATATACTTTAATGATATATATTTTTTACTCATGATGTTTGGAAGGGTGTAATACAAGCAATGGGATTCGGGTATTGCTTGATTTCAATTTTGGGGGAAACAAGCAGTAGGGGATATCGAGTCACCACTTGAGAAGGTGACTATAATCAGAGTAGAGACAAAACAAGCATGGTGGTTCATATTTGAAACTTTCTTTGAATCTTGGAAATTCAAGCTTGGCAACTCAATACCAACTTTAATTAATTATACATAAAAAAAAGAGTTGAAAGTTCAGAAAAGGTTTCCAAAAGATGGAGGTAAAGATTATTTGTGAAAATTTTGTTTTGATGGATTTTATTAATGATTTTGGTGTTGGAGACTTCATATGATATATCAATATTCAAATAGGACATAAATTTACTTTTGGAAACACATAGTTGTAGTACATGAGTGCCACTACTCAAATTGCAGCTAAGGTTTGAAGCAAAGTTTTGGAATGAAAGAAGGTTATTCAAAATACATGTTTGAAATTTATTGAGGAAAAGGAATCTTCAATGGGGAGGACTGTCTTGTACCCAATTAAATAATTTCCAAATAAAAATACTTGCAAATAATGTTCCACCAACCTACTAGTTCCCTAGGTTGAGATGGAGACTTAAATTTTGTAATAAGGGGATATGGGACCCAAAAGGACTTTAGTTAACCGTAATCACATTTAAATAGTTCAAATAAATTATAAATTCTAATAAAATAAGCTGGCATGGGTTCATGAAGACACTTTTAAGCTTGTGGATCCCGTGGATGACTAGATTCCCCACACACTTGATCTTCATCCAAAATCGAACACATGGGTAATGTAACATTATTGGAGGGTGATGTGGTTTCAAATATAATATAATGAGCCAAGGATTTTGAATAGGTAAAGGATATTAAATTCCATAGAAGAGGAAGAGACTAGAAGACAAGGTGTTCCACTTTGAAGGAGATTCCATGCACTCTGTGACAACAAATGATAATATGCTCTATGAAAAGTGTGACAAATTCAGACCTGAATCTAGACATATGACAAATTTGGCATGATAGGGATAAACATAGCCACCAAGAGGTTGAATTTAGGAGTTACAGGATTCCATTCGGATTGGGGAAAGAATTTGAGAATGAAGAGGAATACAAGTGTCATGAGAGATACTAAACCACTAAGATGAGTTGGAGGAATCCCATGGAGGGAAATTTTACCTTAGTAGGCCTCAATATGTTAATAAAAGGATGTAATGAATAACTCATGAGGAATGGGAATATCTTTTGATCATTTTTTAATTGGCCTTTGGAATTTTGGAGAGGTTTTACTTGTCCATTGCATGGTGAGTGTTCACTCTGCCTGCGTGTGAACAAATTTCGAGGTGTTGGATTCCTTTCCAGGTTGGTTTATGGAGAGGCCATTCATAACTAACATTGGAGATTAATTAAGGAGTTTTATTTTCAGTTTTAAGGACCATACAATTGAATTCTCATCTATTCCCCTAATCTATCATTCCTTCTTCTCCATTCCCCCACACTTTCATGTTGAGAGCGCACTTGTTGGAGTGGTTCTTGCACTTTGGTGAGTATATTTGATGCCTGAGCTGTGAAATATGATGTATATATATAATATCATTCCCATATGATCTGTAATTAGAAATATTAGAAATACATGTATGAAAGGCTTGCATTCCCATGCTCTTGAATGACTAGTTTTCATGGATTTAGCTTCAATATTGAAGTGGTTTTATATCATATTTGTATGAGGGATATACTATGATTTTGATTATTTTGTGACATCCATAAATTATGTATTACTCTATAACTCCATGACCATATTCTTTGTAGATCGAAATCCAATAAAATCCAGTTTGAAAGCCTTGCATTCCCATGCACTCCAATGGCTATTTTTCATGTATTTGGCTTCCACTTTGAGAGAGTTGTATATCTGATTTGTATAAGGAATTTTATATGATTTTCATGATGATGGGGAAATGATAAATTATGTATGACTATGTACTTCCATTACCATGTTCTCTATAGCTTGAAATCCAAGAAACTAAAGTGTGAAAGGATTGCATTCCCATGCTTTTGAGTCACTAGTTTTAATGTAATTGGCTTCAAGCTTGAAAGAGTCTATAGAAGACTTGTCTGAGGGATGTTATATGATGTTAAATTTTGTTGGGGGATCCTTTTTTTATGTTGTTGATTGTATATATATTTCATGTCATTATTTGAACCATTCAATCTACTTTTCATGTGTCAAAATTGAGCTATCAATACCATTTCCCCTTAAGCAATTTCACTAAAAGTTATCAAACGAATATGGAAATATATAACTAGTTTGAATAAATAATAACCATGTGTAATGAAATTCCATGAGGTATTATATCAGTCCCCATACTCTTCTTATAAATTTGGGAGTTTTGTACATGGGTTGGGAAGCCCTTTTGTCCTACACCCTGTTGATGTATTTGTAACTTTGGAATGTATTCACATGTATATCTTATGTATTGTACCTCGATGTTCCTATCGGGAGTATCAGTAATGTAATAAAGTCATGTTAGTCCCCAATGTTCCTATCAAGAGAATAAATAATGTAATCAAGTCATGTAAATTCATAGAGGGTAACCCTTCTTATTGTTCAAGGGTTAAAGTCCCTACAGTTATGGGGCACTAGGGTTATTAGAATCTCGTAGAGAATTCAGCCCTTGTGATTTAATGTCAATTCAAAAACTAGTATAAATAGAAAGTGAGTCTTTATATTTATCACACAGAAACTCACACTCATTTGTATCCCATAATTGAGATAGCGAAGAAGTTGGGACGAGAGAGAGAGAGAGAGAGAGAGAGAGAGAGAGAGAGAGAGATAGAGAGAGAGAGAGAGAGAGAGATAGAGAGAGAGAGAGATCTGTTGTCAGGAGATCATCTTTGTATGTTTCGGTTTTACTTTTGGTGCTCATTCTATCTTCAAGGAAGTTGCAGGTTTTTCTCCTTTATGGTTTCCCCGAGGAAAATATTTGTGTTCATTGTCTCTTGTGATTGATTGTTGTACTTATTATTCTCTCAATTAAGATCCTAAGATCATATTGTTGAAATAGATATAAAATATTACATGGTATCAGAGCTAACCCAAGAAGAAGACACTCTGCAACTGCTGAATCTAGGGCTTCCTAATTTTTGGATATACCTCCAAAAAATTATCAGCAAAAGAATGCTAGGATGACTTTCCTCTCTAGGGAACATCTTTCTGTTGAAGCAGAATCTAATTCTGAGCATTTTTCAGTTTTTTACCCAACACTGCTGCTAGAAATTAGGGCTTTCCATAGAAATGCAATTTTTGGGTGAGCCTAGGTCAGGATTGATATCCTCCACAAAATAGAAGTTTAGATATCAAAATCAAATTTTTTGGTTGGACAGAAATCCAGTAAAGACAAACCCTAAATCTTCTCCTAAACCAGAAAACCAGCTCTGTAGAAATTCAGCTCTAGATCCAATTTAGACATCTTAACTAGTAAGATATAAATATTTTGTATTTCCATTTAAGGTTCTTTGTTAGGATGTCTCTTCATACCAAGCTTAATGAAAATCTTGAGAGAGATGACAAATTTCGAGCCTGGAAGTATAAGATCTCCCTAGTCCTGGAAGAAAATGAATTAGACTCCTACATAAGTGGAGAGGTTCCAGTTCTAGAAGGATATGATTTTAAGGCCTTACACAAAAGGAAACTGGTCATGGATAAGAGGCTTATTGTTGATTCAATTAAGGATCACCTCATACCTCAGGTGTCCTCCCTAAAGACACCTAAAGAGATGTTTGATGCCCTGACCAAGTTATTTGAAGGGAAGAACATAAGCCAGAAGATGAATATGAGAAATCAATTGAAGAATTTAAAGATCCAGAATGCAAACACCATATAGTATTTTTTTTACAAGGGTCTCTCAGATCAAGAAATAGCTTGAAGCAGTATATGAAGAAGTAGAGAATGCAGAAATTGTGATGACTGCCTTGAATGGTCTCCTTAGGTCTTGGGACTCTTTCATTCAAGGGATTTGTACAAGAAAGAAGCTAGTCAAGTTTAGTAGACTGTGGGAGGAATGATCACAAGAAGAGGCTCGGATAGTAGCTTGAGAATAAAAGATGGGAAATGAAGCATAATAAGGACTCCATAACCCAATGGAAATTTTGTAGACTAGTAGGTAGCAGAAAAGAAGGCACTGGTCTACAGGTTCTTGAAGCCTCATAGGGAGGACTTCATCCCGCAGCTGGAGCCAGATGTTAAGTCATGAACTTGTTTTCTTGAGTTTTATATTTTGCTTGTGATTTTTATTTTTAGTTTGTTCATTTGCTTACTTTAGGAAATTTTTGGTTTTAAGTGAAATTTTGATTTTTTAATTTAGGTCTCATTAGGTTTGTTTTTATTATGGTTTTGAAGGGTTCTATAGGACATTATGGGGATTAATTGGTTCACAAATAACACCATGATCAAAGTTTAACATAAAAAGCCTCATTCAAAATGGAATTAATGACTAAAAATGTGCCAAATTTGGTTTTAAAATATTCTTGTAGTGCAACGACCAAAATTTTACATTGCGGCGCTACAGGAATATCGCGCGCACTAAAATCGCCGGTTTTTAAGCAAATTTCTCCCACGATTTCGATTTATGGATGACTAATCACATGTGTAGATGATTTTGATACGTGTTTCACTAGAAATAATAATGCAAACATGTGTGGTCTGAGACGTGAATGAGATCGTGGCAAATCAGCAGTTAAAGTTGGGAAAATCATGACATGTAGAGGAACGAGCTGAAATTGATGTGAAAGAAATTCTACACATATGCATGATGAAGCTGGAAGCGAAGTGGAATGAAAACAACCATTGAAAATCCAGAATTTGTAGTTATAGAGGGAGTTTAGGGTTTCCTCAGTGCGCCAGTTGGAAGCAAATTGAAGACCTGAAGACACCTGGACGGTTAAATTCAAGAGTCAGATAATCTAAGGATTAATTTTAAACAACTGCAACAGGCCGGGAGTGAGGTATTCCGCGTAAACTTGGTCGTGGCAGCTAAATGGGGGGTTTTTCCATTAAAGCTTGTTATGTTAAAATTGATTAAGGAAAACTTTAATTCATGCTGTTAACAAGCTCCCTATGATTAGATATCAGTCTAGAAAGGTTTTAGATGTTTGGGAAAGTGATAAATTGAAAAATAACACTTACATTGAACAATTTCTCTGTCAAGACCAGCAAATTTGGTAGGGTGAAGGTATGTAATCTTTGTGGTGACCAAGGTTCACAGATTCACTTGTTACTTGTAATCAATGAAATGAGTTAGTTGAGCATGCCAATTGCATGCAGACCTTGTCTGAGTAGGTGCTAGACACTGATTGGTTTTGTGTTGAATGCAAATTGAAGCAGAAGGTTAGCACGCATAAGACTGCTCTCATATCATCTCATCCCCTTGTTGAAAAATTATAATCTGAATTTAAGAAGTGAGAATTTGAAGAGAACTAATGCAGAATCCCTACTACAAAGAGATAGCTCATTAGTAGCATTAGAAGGAGCCAAGGATTCTATTTGTGCAGAATCACAACACACAGATGTTTCCATGAATTATAAAGATGGTCTGACATCGAAATGAACATTTCGGATGTTAGTTAAGTTCAGTAGCAGCCTTGTTAAAGTTGTTTGGCACTCTGTTGACCTAAATTACCTCAACCTGGTGCAAAACATTTCCTACATTAACAATAGAAATAGACTGTTAAAATTCAAGAGAGAAACAACCCAGGAGAGTCAAAGAAAGCTGACTGTCACAACTCAAAAAAAATTGAGTGAAAAAGGGCTGTTAAGTCATTAACAGGTTCTTCAAATTACACAGAAACATCATTTAGCCATTGAAAGCAGATGGGAAAAAGTGGGAAGACCAACAGGGCTGAGCCCACTACTCTGAATTGGATTGACAAATTTCTAGGTTCTGCAGAGATTTTTTAGAATGCTGGATGGTTGGATTTACTTAAGAATATTGATGGCTATAACATCGAGGTCTCTCATAAATTTGCTCAATGTTATAACCAAGACATGGTATCATTTGATACTCTGAAATTTAAGTTGACTATGGAGCTGGTTGCTAAAGCTATAGGAGTCAGAAATGAAGGAGAAATGTGGTTCAAAAAGTTTCCATTTACCTTCAATGCCCAAATGTATCTTTTACCTGGCATTATTCCAGACTGGAGCAAAGGAGTATTAATCCAGAATTTTAGAGATGAATGGGTGGAGCCCATTAAAGTACTACAAAGCTACATTACCTGTGAAGGGAAGTATGCTTTTGTCTATAAGTATCATTTTAGGTTCCTACATCACCTTGTTGGTGAATCAAGGATGACTCTTCCTTTTTTCCTGTTTAAAAGTTTGAAGAAGATGTCAAGCAGGGTCAAGGATCATCAGGATCACACTACACAGTCCATTTTCCATCATGGATTGATCAAATTAATTATCAGCACTTCTCTACAAAGAGAAGGGAAGACATGGGACTATTTCCTCTTTTGGTCTGGTTTCCAAATTAAGCAGGAAGAGCAGCCAACCAAAAAACATGTGGACAAGGGGAAAACCCTAAAATGGAAACTAAGTAAAAAGCTTAAGTCCAAAGATAAGAAAATGTTAAACTTGAAGAGGTAACAGAACCTTCAAAGGAAGACTATGAACCTCAGCAACTTTCAGCTAACAATAAGGGAAAAAGTTTGCTATTTATAAAAAAGGAAGATCAGGCTGTGCAAAATAGGGCACTAGCAGAAACTCTCATGGATAATAAAATTGTTGACACAGAGAAAATTGAAGTAGAGGAAGAAAATACCAAGGTTCAGCAAAGAAGCCCAATTACTATATTATCTGAAGATGAAGAATACCTTTTAGAAGGAGTTGAATTGACTGTCAAGGATGAAACTAGGGTTGGTACATACAGGGAATTCTCCAGTCTAGAAGATAAGACAGTAAGGACGAAGAAGAAGAAGATCAAGGTTAAAGCTATGGAGTTTGCCACAGTTAAACATCAAGGAAAAATATTGAAAATGATGGGAGAGATTGCTTCAACATGGATACACAAAACTAGGCCAAGAAACAAGTTGAGGCTGAATATGAAAAAGCTACTGAACCCTAGGTTAAATACAAAAGAGGTTACTGTTCTTGATGATGATTCTTCAGATCAAAAGATAGAATCTAGCAGGGATGATTTCAAATAAAAGAAAGTATTGAAGTCAATAGAAGAGTCCAGCCTCACCGAAACCAAGCTATCTACTGTATTTTTGGAATTAAGAGGTGAAATGTTGAAGGAACAATAGAAAAAGGAAACTGGAGTTTCTTATTCTGAAGACCAGCTGTTGATGGATGAAATTGCACCTACTGAAGCAGTTAATCAGGAAAACCCTAGTGTTCATGGTGTGTCTTCAGAGCTATTCCCAGAGGATGAAGACATATTCAGAAAATTGAACATCCCATGGCTACCTAGTGAGCTACAGGATAAAGCAGTAGGCAAGGCCTTTGAGTCAGAAAAGGAGAACCTGCAAAGTACCATCAAACAATATAAGCATCAAATGGAATACATGCAGGAAACTAATGATGGTATGATCCTAGCAAATAGAAGACTCAGGGAGGATTTGCAAGAAGTAAATGATCATTATCAAGAACTTACTGCAGTTTCCAAGGAGGCCCTGAAAAGGAAGAGAAACTTAGATTTACAGTGTGCAGAATTGAAGCTAACTGTCAAAATCCTATAGCATCAAAATGAGGAGCTTACTAAAAGAATGAGAAGGGTGGAAGCTGAACAGCAAAAAGAAAAGAAAAAGGCCCAAGCCTTAGATGGAATAGCCTTATTAGCTGAAGCTGCTAAAGACCTTTGAGTATCGATAGTTAGGCAGTTACTTGTTATGTTTTTTGAGAATTACTTTAGTTAGTCAGTTACTTGTTATGTTTTTTAGAAATACTTTAGTTTTGTAAATTATAATTGTAACATTATCCCATCGATGAGTAGGTTTGAAAACAGTTAGGGTTTATACCCTAACTGATTTTTTTTGAGAAACAGTATTTAGGTAGATGAGAAAGAGAACAAAGGGTTCGATTTTTGGATGGCTTAAGGAGGTCTTTTGGACTTATATATGAGCTAAGTACTTAAAATCTCATGTGTATTTGATGAATAGAATTATGAAATATATGATCCTTTCCACCCTTCAATATGTGTTTTGGCTTCATTTTTAACTCGTTTAGTTACATGATTAATAAATTCATTGTTGGTTTATGGTTTGTATGCTGGTAGTGTTTGTCAGTTGTGAATGAACTTCAATGTCATGTTCTGTTGGATATTGGTAATTATATTATGCATCTTTGTTCTTCTTTTCTTATGATTTAGTGCATATTTGGCTCATGAATGTATTCCCTTCAGTCACCAAATTTTACAACGAGAAAAAACTTTCAGAAACCCTAAAACCTAGTATGCTTGATTGAATATTTGAGATTGTGTTGGCTTGTTTCTTTGTAGCCTGGAAACAATTTCTTGCACAAACATATTTGGCGCCATTGCCGAGGAATGAAGTTGAAAAAAAAAAATTCCCTGGGATACTTATCATTTCACTAGTTTTAAGAGGTGAACTTAAACCGACACATCTTTATGGCTATTTTTCACCAAGTTTGACACAGTGGCTACTAGAGGAGTTGGAACCAGAAACAGACCTACTTCACCATTGCAGTTGGGTGTTACAGACCCTGAACAGATATTAAAGACAACAAGGAAAATTAGAAGGTCTCGGTCTTTACCAGCCCTGTGTGATCCTGACCAGTTGGGTGATTCATCACATTCAGATTTGCTAAGAAAAGAAGAAGAAATTTCACCTTGGTTAAAGCATATTATCCTTGATAGCAGCTTCCAAGTTTTTACTAATCCTCAATCCTTCAGGAAAGCCAAAACTAGCTCTCCTGGTAAGATACCTCTCTTTTAGTTGAAATTAGGTAAAAGCCCCTTTCATCCATGTTCCAGTCAAACCCATTCATCATCAAAGTCAGTCGGTCCAAAAATGGAAGCCCAAAATCAGCCCATAGACATGATGGACCGGATGGTTGCAGCCAAATATGCACCATTGGTCTTGCCTCACTCTTTAAATGCACTGCCTAGGGGTGACTATCAAAAATATCTTCCTAGGTTTAATGGACAGGGGGAAACCACAGTTGAAGAACATTGGGAAGCTTTCCTTAGTTATGCTGATAACCAAAACATTGAGGCCAAGGATGTATGGATGAGAATGTTCATGCAGAGACTTGATGGAGATGTAAGGAAATGGTTTAGAGAGTTGCTTTCTAACTCAATCACTATCATTGAAGAACTCCGTGATCTCTTCATGAGACAATGGTGTGACACTAAAGACCATACATACTATATAACTGACTTTGGAGCTCTTAGGAGGAAAAATGATGAAACTATTGTAGATTTTTCAAAAATGTTTAACAAGATGTACAGTAGAATTCCTACAGAAATAAAGCCTACTGAAACTTCTGCTAAACTTACATACGCAAATGATTTCGATCATGAATTTTTCTTACTACTGAGGGAAAGGAGACCTATTTCTTTATTGAATATGCAGGATGCAGCATTCGAGGTAGAATCTAATATACTGGCTTCTAATAGATTGAAGAAGGAAACATCTCAGCAGCTTTATGACACAAAGGGAACGAAGGAAGCAACTCCAGGAGGTTAAGCTTCTCATTCTGCAAAAGGAAAAATTGCTGAAATGGATAACTTGGTGAATATTTTGACTGCAAAACTGAACAAATTAGAGCTTGAGAAAAATTCCAGCAAGCCTGCTCCAGAAGGTGAACGAAATCCTAATAATCAAAACTAGTTCAGAAGGTAATTTGCTCCCTGTTTCATGCCTAGAGAACGTAGGAATAATGATATTCAGCGGGAAAGAAGAGAAAATGAGGACCAAAGAGGGAAACCACCTCTTTAGAACAATGTTGCTGATGAAGAAGAGTTTGATGATGAAGTAATATTTGACGATACTGACCAATATATGAACCATTTTGGAGAAATATTGTCTGGGGGTTTTGTCACTAAAGAGGAGTTTCTAAATGCAGAATGCTATGATGCTGATATGTTCAAGATAGAAGATGATTTGGGTTTGAAAATGACTGCTGTAACTGCTGATGTATGTCAAAATGAAATCAAGAAGGCTGTAAATCTGAGATCAGGTCCAAAACAGGTGGTACAAACCCCTAAGAAGAAGGCAGTTGTCCCTGCTAAACAGGCATCTAATCCCATGACAGAGAAAAAACAAGTTTCAAAAAAACAAGAGAAGAACAGAGAGGTTGAAGAGGTAAGTAAAACTGTTTAGAATTTCAGCCTGAAAAATGAATTAGGCAAGTTAAAGATTCCTGTACCTTTAACCAAATTGATGAAAAACCCTTCATATAAAAAATCAGTCCTTAAAATGCTTAATTCAACCAAAAATCAACCTATTTCGGACACAGTAAATTTGCTAGAAGAAAACCCGAGTATTTTCATTGGATCAGCCTTGGCTGAAAAGACTGAAAATGAAGCAGGTGCTTCACCTCCATTCTATATCACCCTGACAGTCCATGAACAAATGATACATAATTGCTTGTTAGAGTCAGGAGCCTCACACAATTTAATGCCAACGGCTATTATTGAGGCTTTGGGTCTGAGCATCAATAAACCCTATCATGATCTGTATGCATTTGATTCCTGAGCAGTGAAGTGTTTAGGTGTAATAAAGGACATGGTTGTCAGTTTGGCTCAGTTACCCATGAAAAGTGTGATCATCGATGTAGTGGTAGCTGATATTACTCTTAGGTTTGGGTTACTTCTATCTAGGTCTTGGGCAAAGAAGGTTGGTGGGACCTTACAAATGGATCTATCATATGCTACTATTCATATGTTTGGAGGAGAAAACAGAAGGCTGTACAGAGAACTTCAGTTTGCCTATATTGTGACAGATGGTAAGAACCCTACCAACCACCCACTTTATGCTGTGGATAAAGACCTAGGTACTTGCATGTTACATTTTAGTGATGATGATAATACTGCTGGTTTGTTACAGGTTGAAAATGAACAGCCAGTAAAATGCAGTAGAGAATAGGAGGATGAGCTGTGGCAATTATACTTTGATGGTTCCTCTTGTAAAGAAGGTGCAGGTGCAGGGGTTCTTCTCATATCGCCTAGAGGTGAAACAATAAAGCTGATGTATAAATTGGAGTTTATTACTACAAACAATACTGCTGAATATTAAGATTTTCTTTTAGGATTAAAAGCTGCCAAAGATTTGGGCATTCAGTAGATTGCTACATTTGGTGACTCCGAATTAGTTGTTCAGCAGGTGAAGAGAAACTATCAAGTGAAGCAGGGTTTGCTGAAAGTATATCAAAATGAGGTATGGCACATGCTTGAAAATTATTTTGTAGCTTTTAACATTACCCATATTCCAAGAGATCATAATCAGACTGCAGATTCATTGGCCTTGGCTACCACGTATTTTAGAATCCCCAAGACCACTTAGTTGAGATATCCCATTGAGGTGAGGTATAGACCATATATACCTGATAATGTAAAGCAGTGGAGAGTGTTTGAATATGACATTGAGATTGAAAGGTTTTTAGAGCTCACACATGAGTTTTATAATTCCATGATTGATTAAGAGGAAGATGAAGGGGATGAAGAGGTGGAAGAGATTGCTAAAAATGAAATAGCTGGACACAAAATCATTGAATTAAAGAGTAATTTCATCCCAAAAGGTTTGGTACCTTTGTAAAGGATTTTATAGAAGGATGATACATTCTTAAAACCTGTTGTACAGTCCTCAGAAGAAAATGTGGTGGACTGTAACATTGGCTCAGCAGAACATCCTAGAATGGTCAAAATTTCTAAAGCACTTACAACTGAACAAAGAAACAGGTATATTAAACTGTTAAAAGAGCATGTATATGTTTTTTCATGGTCTTTTGAGGAATTGAGAACTTATGATACATGAATCATACAGCATAAAGTCCCTTTAAAACCAAATGTCAAACCTTTTCGTCAGAAATTAAGGAGGATTAATCCAGCCTCGTTTCCTATTATTGGAAAAGAGGTGAAGAAGCTATTGGATGCCAAGATCATAGTGCCTCTCAGGTATTCTTAATGGGTGGCTAATCTAGTTCCTCTTAGGAAAAAGAATGGAGAAATCAGGTTGTATGTTGACTTCAGAAATTTGAACAGATCTTCATTAAAGGATAATTATACTCCACCTAAAATTGAGCAAATATTGCATAAAGTAGTTGGGGCACAGAGGATCTCTATGGTTGATGGTTTCTTAGGGTACAATCAGATTTCTATGCATCCTGATGATAAGGAGAATACAACTTTCACTAATCCTTGGGGAACTTTCATGTATGATAAGATTCCCTTTGGTTTAATGAATGCTGGAGCTACTTTCCAAAGGGCTATGGACATTGCCTTTGTCGGAGAAAAGGACAAGTTTGTGGTATTCTACTTGGATGATATTATTGTTTTCTCATAGTCCGATGATGAACATTTAAAGCATTTGAAGCATACTTTCTTGAAATGTAGAAAATTAGGCTTGTCCTTGAATCCAAAGAAGTCACACTTTGTTGTACAGGAAGGTAAATTGCTTGGTCATTTAGTGTCTGTTGATGGTATAAGGATTGATCCTGAAAGGGTAAAAGCTATATTGAAAATAAGTTTACCTAGAAGTAAAAAGGATGTCCAATATTTAATTGGTAAAATCAATTTTCTGTGTTGGTTTATACCAAACTTTGCTGAGACTATCAAACAGATCACAGTCATGTTGAAAAAGGATCAGGAAGTCAGGTGGACTAGTGAGGAAAATAATGCATTTGAGAATATCAAAATGGCTCTTACTGAAGCTCCTGTATTAGTGAGCCCAGATTTTACCAGAGAATTTCTTATATTCTCATTTGCATCAGAGGATACAATAGCAGTTGTTCTATTACAGAAGAATACGGAAGGACTGGAGCAGCCTATTGCATTCTTCAACAAAACTCTCAAGAATTCTGAACTGAAATATAGTATCTTAGAAAAACAGGCCTATGCTCTGGTAAAAGCTTTAAATTTTTTCAGAATCTATGTTCTGCATTCTAAAGTTATTTCATTTGTGCCTAATGCTGCTGTAAAAGATGTTTTAACACAGCTTGATAGTGAAGGGAAAAGAGGCAGGTGGATTGCTTAAATCATGGAGTATGATGTAGATATCAGACCTACCAAACTTGTCAAGGGACAAGGTTTAGCCAAGCTGCTGGCTGAATCAAATTGTCAAGCTATGGGATTGCATGTCATGGCTGAAGAGTTAGCTCAAAAAGAAGATCAACCAAATTTGGAAAAAGAGAAGATTATGGATGATTATTCAGCAACCACCTGGTATGCATACATTCTATATTTTCTGTTGTTTTTGCAATGTCCTAAGCATTTAGATAGAAAAACTACTAGATATTTAAAGCTTAAAGCTACTACGTATTGTCTAATAGAAGAGTAGTTTTTCTGGAAGGAATGAGGTGGTATTTTACTCAGATGCTTGGATAAATCTGAAATTGAAGGAGTGATTTCCCAATCTCATGAGGCTGCTTGTGGGGGCCACAAATACTGGAAGACAACAGCATACAAGATTTTAATAGCTGGATATTATTAGCCCTCTTTGTTTGCAGATGTTTATTAGCATGTAAGAGCCTGTATCCCTTGTCAGAAGTTTGCTGGAAAACAAAAATTGATGTCATTGCCCTTCAAACCTATTACAGTAAGTGCTCCTTTCCAGCAATGGGGTCTGGATTTTATTGGTGAAATAAATCCAACTTCCTCAGGACAACACCGTTGGATTCTAACTGCAACAGACTTCTTTACCAAATGGGTGGAAGCCATTCCTACTAGGAATGCCACAGACAAAGTAATCATGGAATTCATTGAAGAAAACATCCTGAGTAGGTTTGGGTGTCCTCAAAAATTAGTAACAGATAATGAAAAGGATTTCAAGTCTAAGGAAATGGAAGCATTTTGTGAAAAGAATGGTATCTTGATGAAGCACTCAAACCCTTACTATCCCCAGGGCAATGGTTTGGCTGAATCCTCTAATAAAAAAATCATTGAGAGTATCAAAAAGTTGCTTAGGCATAACAAGAGATCATGGGATTCTATGCTGAAATATGCATTGTGGGCTGATAGGATAACAGTCAAACAAGCATTTGGAAATTCTCCCTTCCAGTTAGTTTATGGTACAGATGCAGTTTTTTCTATTCAATTGGGAATCACAGTGATGAAGTTTCTTCAAAATTTCCAGGAAGAACCAAATGATATGCAGAGAAGGATTTATGAGATGATAGAGTTGCAGCAAAATAGGGAAAAGGTAGAAGAAAGAAGACAGTTGTACAGATTGAAGATCAAAACCAGATTTGACAGGAAAATCCAAGATATCACTTTCTCAGTTGGTGATATGGTTTTGAGGTGGGATTCCAGGAAAGAGAAAAATGGAAACATGGTAAATTTGACAACCTCTGGTTTGGCCCTTTCCTAGTGTCTAAGATTTTAGAGAATAACACTTTTGTCCTGCAGTCTTTGGAAGGTGAGAAATTGTCAAGTCCTGTCAATGGATGATTCCTCAAGCATTTTTACAGTCTTTGAGGAGATTTTCACTTTTCATTGTATATACCGGTGTGAATGAAGCATAATAAGGACTCCATAACCCAATGGAAATTTTGCAGACTAGTAGGTAGCAGAAAAGAAGGCATTGGTCTATAGGTTCTTGAAGCCTCACAGAGAGGACTTCATCCCGCAGCTGCAGCCAGATGTTAAGTCATGAACTTGTTTTCTTGAGTTTTATATTTTGCTTATGGTTTTTATTTATACTTTGTTCATTTGCTTACTTTAGGAAATTTTTGGTTTTAAGTGAAATTTTGATTCTTTGCTTTAGTTCTCATTAGGTTTGTTTTTCTTATGGTTTTGAAGGGTTCTATAGGACATTATGTGGATTAATTGGTTCACAAATAACACCATGATCAAAGTTTCACATAAAAAACCTCATTCAAAATGGAATTAATGACTAAAAAAGCGCCAAATTTGGTTTTAAAATATTCTTGTAGCACAACGGCCAAAATTTTACACTGCGGTGCTACAAGAATATTGCACGCGCTAAAATCCCTGGTTTTTAAGCAAATTTCTCCCACGATTTCTATTTCTGGATGACTAATCACATGTGTAGATGATTTTGATACGTGTTTCATGAGAAATAATCATGCAAGCAGATGTGGTCTGAGACGTGAATGAGATCGTGGTAAATCAACAGTTAAGGTTGGTCGAATCATGACAGGTAGAGGAACGAGACAAAATTTATGTGAAAGAAATTCTACACATATGCATGACAAAGCTCGAAGCGAGGTGGAATGAAAACAACCACTGAAAATCCAGAATTTGGAGTTACAGAGGGAATTCAGGGTTTCCTCAGTGCGCCAGTTGGAAGCAAATTGAAGACCTGAAGACACCCGGACAGTTAAATTCAACAGTCAGATAATCTAAGGATTAATTTTAAATGACTGCAATAGGCCGGGAGTGACGTATTCCGCGTAAACTTGGTCGTGGCAGCTAAATTGGGGGTTTTTCCATTAAAGCTTGTTATGTTAAAATTGATTAAGGAAAGCTTTAATTCGTGTTGTTAACAAGCTCCCTACGATCAGATATTAGTCTAAAAAGGTTTTAGATGTTTGGGCAAGTGATAATTTGAAAAATAACACTTACATTGAACAATTTTCCTGTCAAGACCAACAAATTTGGTAGGGTGAAGGTCTGTACTGTTTGTGGCGACCAGGGTTCACAGATAGAATTGTTACCTATAATCAATGCAATGAGTTAGCTGAGCATGTCAATTGCATGCAGACCTTGTCTGAGTAGGTGCTAGAGGCTAATTGGTTTTGTGCTGAATGAAAATTGAAGCAGAACGTTAGCATGCATAAGACTACTCTCATATCATCTCATCCCCTAGTTGAACAATCATAATATGAATCTAAGAAGTGAGAATTTAAAGAGCACTAATGCAGAATCCTTATTGCAAAGAGATAGCTCATTAGTAGCATTAGAAGGATCCAAGGATGCTATTTGTGCAGAATCACAACACACAAATGTTTCCATGAATTCTAAAGATGGTCTGGCATCGAAATGAACATTTTGGATGTTAGTTAAATTGAGTAGAAGCCTTGTTAAAGTTTTTTGGCACTCTGTTGACCTAAATTACCTCAGCCTACTGCAAAACATTTTTTGCATTAACAATAGAAACAGACTGTTAAAATTCAAGAGAGAAACAACCCGGGAGAGTTAAAGAAACCTGACTGTCACAACTCAAAAAAAATTGAGGGGAAAAGGGTTGTTAAGTCATTAACAGGGTCTTCAAATTACACAGAAACATCATTCAGCCATTGAAAGAAAATGGAAAAAAGTGGGAAGACCAACAGGGCTGAGCCCACTGAGCTGAATTGGATTGACCAATTTCCAGTTTGTGCAGAGCTTTTTCAGAATGCTGGATAGTTGGATTTCTTTAAGAAGATTGATCGCTATAACACCGAGGTCTCTTATAAATTTTCCCAATGTTATAACCAAACATGGTATCATTTGATACTCTGAAGTTTAAGTTGACTGTGGAGCTAGCTGCTGAAGCTATAGGAGTCAGAAATGAAGGAGAAATGTGGTTCAAAAAGTTTCCATTTACCTTCAATGCCCAAAGGTATCTTTTACCTGGCACTATTTTAGACTAGAGCAAAGGTGTACTAATCTAGAATTTTAGAGATGAATGGGTGGAACCCATTAAAGTCCTACAAAGCTACATTACATGTGAAGGGAGGTATGCTTTTGTCTACAAGTATCATTTTAGGTTCCTACAACACTTTGTTGGTGAATCAAGTATGAGTATTCCTTTCTTCCTATTTAAAAGTTTGCAGAAGATGTCAAGCAGGGTCAAGGAGCATCAAGATCACACTACACAGTCCATTTTCCATCATGGATTGATCAAATTAATTATCAGCACTGCTCTGCAAAGAGAAGGGAAGACATGGGACTATTTCCTCTTTTGGTCTGGTTTCCAAATTAAGCAGGAAGAGAGCCAACCAAAAAACATGTGGACAAGGGGAAAACCCTAATTAGGAAAGTCGGTAAAAAGGTTAAGTCCGAAGATAAAAAAGATGTTAAACTTGAAGAGGTAACATAACCTTCAAAGGATGACTATGAACCTCAGCAGCTTTCAGCTGACAATAAGTGCAAAAGTTTGTTGTTTATAAAAAAGGAAGATCAGCCTGTGCAAAATAGGGCACCAGCAGAAACTCTCCTGGATGAGAAAATTGTTGACACAGAAAAAATTACAGTAGAGGAAGAAAATACCAAGGTTCAGCAAAGAAGCCCAATTACTATATTATCTGAATATGAAGGATACATGTTAGAAGGAGATGAATTGAATGTCAAGGATGAAACTAGGGTTGGTACATACAGGGAATTCTCCAGTCCAGAAGATCAGACAATGAGGCCAAAGAAGAAGAAGATCAAGGTTAAATCTATGGAGTTTTCCATAGTTAAACATCAAGAAAAAAGTTTGAAAATGATGGGAGAGCTTGCTTACACATGGAGACCCAAAACTAGGCCAAGAAACAAGTTGAGGCTTAATATGAAAAAGCTACTGAACAATAGGTTAAATAAAAAAGAGGTTACTGTGCTTGATGATGATTCTTCAGATGAAAAGATAGAATCTAGAAGGGGTGATTGCAAAGCAAAGAAAGCATTGAAGTCAATAGAAGAGTCCAACCTCACCGAAACCAAGCTATCTGCTATATTTTTGGAATTAAAAGGTGAAATGTTGAAGGAACAACAGAAAAAGGAAACTGGAGTTTCTTATTCTGAAGACCAGCTATTGATGGATGAAATTGCACCTACTGAAGGAGGTAATCAGGAAAAACCTAGTGTGCATGGTGTATCTTCAGAGCTGTTGCTAGAGGATGAAGACATCTTCAGAAAACAGAACATCCCATGGCTACCTAGTGAGCTACAGGATAAAGTAGTAGGTGAGGCCTTTGACTCAGAAAAGGAGAACCTGCAAAGAACCATCAAACAATATAAGAATCAAATGGAATACATGCAGGAAACTAATGATGGTCTGATCCTAGCAAATAGAAGACTCAGGGAGGATTTGCAAGAAGTAAATGATTATTATCAAGAGCTTACTGCAGTTTCCAAGGAGGCCCTAAAAAGGAAAAGAAACTCATATTTACAGTGTGCAGAATTGAAGTTGACTGTCAAAAGCCTACAGCAGTAGAAAAATTAGCTTACTAAAAGAATGAGAAAGATGGAGGATGAACAAAAAAAAGCAAAGAAAAAGGCCCAAGCCTTAGATGGAATAGCCTTATGAGTTGAAACTGCTAAACACCTTTGAGTATTGATAGTTAGGCAGTTACTTGTTATGTTTTTTGAGAATTACTTTAGTTAGTCAGTTACTTGTTATGTTTTTGAAAAATTATTTATTTTTGTAAATTATAATTGTTACATTATCCCATCGATGAGTAGGTTTGAAAAAAGTTAGGGTTTATACCCTAACTGATTTTTTTTTAGAAACAGTATTTAGGTAGATGAGAA
The DNA here is from genome assembly GCA_001517045.1 of Pseudotsuga menziesii. Taxonomy (NCBI): domain Eukaryota; kingdom Viridiplantae; phylum Streptophyta; class Pinopsida; order Pinales; family Pinaceae; genus Pseudotsuga; species Pseudotsuga menziesii. The sequence continues at coordinate 372,984 of LPNX010356366.1, read as the reverse complement.
AGAGAACAAAGGGTTCGATTTTTGGATGGCTTAAGGAGGTATTTTGGACTTATTGATGAGCTAAGTACTTAAACTCTCATGTGTATTTGATGAATAGAATTATGAAATATATGATCCTTTCCACCCTGCAGTCTGTGTTTTGGCTTCATTTTTAACTTGTTTAGTTACATGATTGATAAATTCATTGTTGGTTTATGGTTTGTATGTTGGTAGTGCTTGTCAGTTGTGAATGAACTTCAATGTCATGTTTTGTTGGATATTGGTAATTATACTATGCATCTCTGTTCTTCTTTGCTGATGATTCAGTGCCTATTTGGCTCATGAATGTATTCCCTTCAGTCACCAAATTTTACAACCAGAAAAACCTTTCAGAAACCCTAAAACCTAGTGTGCTTGATTGAATATTTGAGATTGTGTTGGCTTGTTTCTTTGTAGCCTGGAAACAATTTCTTGCACAAACATCTTTGGCGCCGTTGCCAGGGAACAAATTTGAAAACAAAATTTTCCCTGGGATACTTATCATTTCATTGGTTTTAAGAGGTGCACTTAAACCAGCATATCTTTAAGGCTATTTTTCACCAAGTTTGACACAATGTCTAGTAGAAGAGTTGGAACCAGAAACAAACCTACTTCACCATTGCAGTTGGGTGTTACAGACCCTGAACAGGTATTAAAGACACCAAGGAAAATTAGAAGGTCTCAGTCTTTACCAGCCTTGTATGACCCTGACTAGTTGGGTGCTTCATCACATTCAACTTTGTTAAGTAAAAAGAAGAAATTTCACCTTGGTTAAAGCCTATTATCCGTGTGTTGCAGCTACAACATTTTCCCAAAATTCCCAAAAAAAATTAGGACCCTCCTTTAATTAGATTAGTTAGAATTTTCTTCCTTGACTTGATCTAATCTTTTACCAGAAAGATTTTTAAATGCTTGGGTTGATCTACCACTTGTTTTGATTCTTCCTCCAGCACTATGAAATAATCCACTGTTTGATCAAGCTTTATCGCTGCCTTTGAATGCATTTGAAGCATGCCTGAATCGGAAGTTATTTGGTTAGTGCCCCGCCGTTGCCGATGGATAATATGTTTTGTCTTTGATTTTCTTTCGGATACGTTGGTTTTCACATCGGCCAATATTTTGGTTTACATTGGAAGGATTTGTCATTTCTTTCTCCACCGTTGCAGACGGAAAACCACTTCCTCTCCCGATCATTGCTTCAATGTTTTGTTTCCCACTTGGCTATTTTCGTCAATCTCGTAAGTCTTAGGATTCTGCCGTTGCGGCTGCGGAAAGCTTTATTTTTTCATTTGACTAATCGTTTTTAACTCCGACGTTGCAGAAGGTCGCACGCTTTACTCTTCTGCCACTGCGGCTGCGGAAGGCATAACACTTCCGATCTTTAGTCATCCACTCATCCAATTCCGGTCTTATTTGGCAGGGTGTGAAATCCTTTTGGTATCCTTCATTACGTCTATGGTTTTGTTTTCATTCCGATGTTAGAAGTTTGATGCGTGGTTATTTGTCACCCGGCTATTTCCGCCATTGCGGATGGATCTTTGTTTTGGTCTTCCACCGTTGCGGAAAGAAATACACTTCTGTCTTCTGATCCAAATTGTCTCCGATGTCCAATCTTTAAATTTTCCTTGCCACGCATGTTGACTATATATAGATGGGTTTGGGGTTGTTGGATTATCCTATTATTCTATGCATTTTTCGACTATTGTCGTTCCAGCTGTCAAAATCATTGCTGTCACTCGCTCGCGTTCACCCGGTCCCCCATTTTTGGCACACGCATTCCAAGTGTCTCAACCGTAAAGCTCAACAGGCCTCTCCATGCTGGTTACACTGCAGTGCCAGGTAGGCTCGTACTTACCTTTCCCCGTTCCGTTTGAGCATTTGATGAGGTTTTCCATGGTTAGGTTTTGGTTGTGGTCATTTTCTTCACCTTGTTAGATACCCGCATATATAGTAGAAGGGGGGTCATATTATGACTTCTAGTGTGGGCATTTTGACCCACGGAGTAGTGTTTTTCCTGCGGTCGTTTGTTTGCAACCTTGCGCGTAGTAAATGGGGGTTTGGTGCAGACGGCCGTTACGCCGTCTACACCAAGCTGCCCTGTGTGATGATGATTTTGTAGGGGAAGGTTTTTGTGGTTTTCCTGTGGCATCTGGTGGTTTTCCCCTTTTTGTTGTGGTTTTCATATTACCTGCATCCTCGAATAGCAAGCGTTTCACCGCGCCGTTCTACGCACAGTTGGTTTTTTGGGCCCAAGCCGGTCGAGGGGATATGTCACTTCGTTTAGTTGGCTAACCGTGAATTGCGTGGGCATGGTTTGTTGAAATACCATTGAAATATTGTGTAAATTCCTCCGTCTTCCTGCACAGTGCAATGATAATGGCCCTCGCAGTAAGCCAAGGTTTTCTTTATGTAGTGTAGATGTTTCCCCCGCCCAATTATATTGTTAGAGTTGTTTGGTATTGGAAAGCAGTGGTATCTTACACATTTCACTGCATATAACTATTTTCCATCATGCTAGACATAGACTAAGTCACTGAACAGTGTACATTGTGTCTCAATGGTTCTGGTATTGAGGCCATTTTTGCTTATATATATGCATATATTTGCTTCATTGACTGATTGCTATCATGTTAAGCATAGAAGAAAGGACACACTGCACATTGATGTCTACAAGTTTGTCACTCAGCCAAAATGGCTTAATGTTACAATTGTATGGTAGGAAAAGTTCGCAATGTCAAAGAGGCAAAAGAAGAAGGCCCCTGTTGTCGAGGAAGAGCCCGAAGTAGAAACTGTCACCAAAACTGAATATATATATGAGGACACTAAGTGTATTTCTGGTGTGGAACCTGAATACCAGTGGGGGGAAATATATAGACTAATCACACACAGAGAGGTTCCTGACATGGGCTTAGAAAAAGAGTCCATATATCCCAACATAGAAAGATCTTCATTGATGAAGATCGCCACCAGACCAGAGTTGTTCCCATGCTCTGAAGTAATCGGTTGGATTCTGCCCTGGGCAGATGTCACAACAATGATTCTAGAAAATGTTGAAAGACAGGGCTATGCTGCATATAGCCATGGATATGTAGCGTTGGCTTACCACCTTCCAAAAGCCCAAATATTTTTATCTGATGATTGGCTGAACAACATTAGAATGGACCTGGTAAGGACTGTTAAAAAGATGCTGTTGCAGGGAAAACATTACAGATACAGACCAACGGGTGATTACGATATGGCAAGCTTAAGGGCCCCCTATAGGTTCATAAATTTAATGCTGAACAGGATTTTTAGAAGAGCACATGGTAGGTTCTTCAAGTTAGAATGGATCCCTATCATTTTTTATGTTGCGACCCAGGGGACAATTTTCAACTAGGCCAACATCGTATCAAATAGTCTTTCAGCTGTCTTGGCCTCGGTTTTGGGAGGAGTGTCCCAAAAGAGGTCTGAATTCTTTATGAGCTCCATACTAATAGATTGTATATTATGCAATCAGCCTTTCCCCGGACTCAGGTGCATCTACGATAGGGAAAGAATGCCTGTCTATGCTGCCTATAAACCATTGTGGGTACACAAATATCACAACCATTATCGAGAAGTATGTGAACACTTTATCATGCCCTTATACACACTCATTTTCCTGAAGGAGTGTGATTGTATGTCAGAGGAGGCACTGCAAGTAATAGAGGAGTATGCAAACTACTATTTGAATGAAAATGGCCTGTACTTCAGGATGTTTGGAGGTTCAAGAGCACCTTCCCTGCTGCCCAAATACGCAGCTGATTACATTATTCACAAGGAGGTAGTCAGACAAGTGTTCCTGAATGGAATAGGGAGCTTTCTGTTTGATCATTAGAAGACTGCCTACCCTCCTTTTCCCTTCAAGTTGGGAAGTTACAGGTTCACTAAGGTGAAGAAAGCTGATGAATTCGTAGAAGAATTAGAAAGTTTTCATTTTGGCGAGATGCCATTCCATCAAAATGACTCCCAAGGTAAAGTAGTTGGGCATTGCAAAGAAAATAATGTACATTTTGAGTACACCCATAATTGGGATAGGGAAGAATATATCTTCCAAAGTTCCTTGAACATGTCAGCATTGAGGAGAAGGTTCAAGAAAAAGATAATCACCAAAGGTGGAAAGGGAGATGAACAAGCAAAAGATGAAGAAGAGGCCAAAAGAAGAAATGAGGAAGCCCAGAGGTTGGCATGAGAAGCTGTAGGATGGCTACACACAGAAGAAGAATAGAAAATAAAAGCTGCTTAGGAAGCAGCTGAGAAAACAGAAGAAGCATCTAGGAACGAAGAAGAAGAAAAGAAAAGGAAGCTCGATGAGGAGCTACAAAAGCAGGAAGCAGAGAGGATGAAGCTGACACAGACACAGACGGAACATTCAACCTCTGATACAGCTTGAGGACAGACCCGAGACATAGAAAACCCCATGGTGTAGGACCCACAAGTACCTGTTGCCAGCACACCCATGGTCCCCACTCTCAAGTTGGTCCCCTTTGTGCATAAAAAGGGGAAAGAGATCCCTAATTTCAACACTGTTTTTTATGACAGGGCAACAAAGAGAATAATGAAGAGAACAAAAAGAAAGATTGAAACATGAGGTCTTCCAGGTAAAAGATAACAGACACCCCCGTTGTACTTGGGACAGATTGGGACCTAAGTTTCGCCTTGAGGGCCGGAGCTGCCCTAATCCACGCCTCAAAAGATAACATGGACAAGGTAATGACTGACTTGGAGCAGTCCAAAAAATCCTCTGCTCAGTTGAAAGATACATTGAGGAAAGAGAGAGAAGAAAGCAATAGGCTTAAGAGGAAGTATGGAGATATGAAAGAAGAAATGAGGGTTTCAAAGAATGAACTGCAACTCCTCCAGGTGGAGAAAAAAGTGAGGGAAACAACACAATAATGCCTGGAGAAAGTGCAGAAAGAACATCAAGAGCTTAAGATGGAGAAGGAACAGCTGCGAGGAAAAGTAGAAGAGTGAGAAGAGTAGCAAAAGATCATCTTGGAGGCTAGTGAGCTACACACCCAAGAACAGGAAAAGAAACATCAAGAGCATGTCACTTCCCTAACAATTGCTCTGGAAGTAGTAAGAGAACAATAGGTCAATCTACAACCCTTCAAGGAATATGTGCTGGCCCAAAAGGCCAAGATGCTGCAGCTACAGACTGTTGTTGAAGAGGAGAGATGTAAAGTGCTGCAGATAGATGGCCGATTGGAGGAAATCGTGGAAACCTCCTCTTACTTTGTGGACAGATCTTAGGACGTCCTTGAAGTCCTGACTGCAAGAATGGCGAGGCTGGAAAACAATGAAGAAACTCCAGCAGAGCTGCCATCAAAGGATAAATAGGCCCTAAAGTGGGATTATGACTTAATAGAATTTTCTATTAACACTACAGAGGATTTCAAAAAAGCACTCAAGAAGACGAAGGGATCCTGCATAGAATTTTTCAGAAGGCTCCTTATTACATACAACCGGTGCCAGATAGAGGCCGAGCAGAGGCTTGATGATTTCCCGGACCACAATTCTTTTGTGGAGATGTTGCGAAAGCGATATCAGGATGAAGAAGCAAGAATTCAACACATTAAGGCCATTGATGACTAGATTCTGAGAAGCGAAGTAGGCCATTTAGCCGTTAGTGTGCATCTTTTGGAGGACCAGCTCTGGTTTAGTACAGCCAGAGTTGAGGCTATAAAGAACCAGGCTGCGAAATTTGAAATCAACATTTACTTTTTGGAACCCTGCGCATTTGAGGGCATCGCCTCTGAAGCTTCGTCTTGGAAGAGGTTTCTAGACACCTAAGTGGGACTCTCCTCATAAAGGACTGGTCAATTTTTGTAATTTGTAACGATTTTGTGAAAACATTTGAGAAAGGTGAAACATTGGGAAATGAGGAGTTGGGGAGTTCAAAGGTCACTTTTGGGAAGCCCAACAGTCTCACCCTTTTGTATAAATGTAAAAGAATTAGAGGGAGAAAGGGGATTTTTCCTAGTTAGACTAGAAAGCGATATTGTAAGAAGAACTATTTCTCTTTGCAATAAAGAAATATGGTTTGCCTGTTGGAAAAATATTGGTGGAGTTTCCAAATGTTATGTCGTGGATGGCTGAAAGATGAACTATTTTGTTTTTCGGCTTTTGTCCATTAACCGTGAGATCCTTCTAACTCTCTGAACCTATGTTCTTGTTTAAATGATTTCTAGTTTATTTTGTGGAATTACCACCATGAGTAATGTATGCTGTTTATAAAAAAATTAGCTATCTGATTGTTGAAATATTTTTTAATCGTTCATGTGTTAGAGGTAGGAGAATACACATTACTCATAAATAAATCACAATTTGGCTCCCTGGGGATAGATAGATAAATAAATAGATAGTTAGTTTACTTCATTCCTGCATAAGTGATTCAGATGCTGGTGAGTCTAAGACGAGAGGTAAGAACCTGCGCCTCACATTGTGACTGCTCCCTGCATCCTTCACCACCCTACATGGTTAATTAGGCATTTGCATCTCATACTTTAAGTCAAAAATACAAAATACATGGTGGACCAAGCCGCAACCGGTAAAACCTTTGTTTTGTTACTTAACCTACGGTAGTCGGACCGCAAACCGGATGGATTCCCTATACCAAACAGTCAACAGGCTAGTTGGGAACCTTGACTGGGGAGAATCCCTTGCTGTTGTTGCCTATAAATTTCCAGGCCTCAACACCCTGATAGCACCTTCCAATTTTTTACTAATCCTCAATCCTTCAGAAAAGCCAGAACTGCCTCTCCTGGTAAGATACCTCTCTTTAAGATGGAATTAGGTAAAAACCCCTTTCAGCCAAGTTCCAGTAAAACCCCTTCATCATCAAAGTTAGTCAGTCAAAAAGTGGTAGCCCAAAATCATCCCATAGACATGATGGACTTGATGGTTGCAGCCAGATATGCACCATTGTTATTGCCTCAGCCTTTAAATGCACTTCTTGGGGGTGACTATCAAAAATATCTTCCTAGGTTTAATGGACAGGGGGAAACCACAGTTGAAGAACTTTGGGAAGCTTTCCTTAGTTATGCTGATAACCAAAAAATTGAGGCCAAGGATGTATGGATGAGGATGTTCGTGCAGAGCCTTGATGGAGATGTAAGGAAATGGTTCAAAGAGTTGCCTGCTAACTTAATCACTATCATTGAAGAACTCCGTCATCCCTTAATGAGACAATGGGGTGACACTAAATACCATACATACTATATAACTGAGTTTCGAGCTCTTAGGAGGAAAAAGGATGAAACTACTGCAGTTTTTTCAAAGAGGTTTAACATGATGTACAATAGAATTCCTACAGAAATAAAGCCTACTGAAACTTCTGGTAAACTTACATATGCAAATACTTTCGATCATGAATTTTCCTTACTACTGAGAGAAACGAGACCTATTTCTTTACTGAATATGTAGGATGCAGCATTCAAGGTAGAATCTAATATACTGGCTTCTGATAGATTGAAGAAGGAAACAGCTCAGTAGCTTTATGACACAAAGGGAAAGAAGGAAGCAGCTCCAAGAGGTCTAGCTTCTCATTATGTAGAAGGGAAAATTGATGAAATGGCTAAGTTGCTGAATATTCTAACTGCAAAACTGAACAAATTAGAGCTTGTGAAAAATTCCAGCAAGCCTGCTCCAGAAGGTGAAAGAAATCCTAATAATCAAAACTAGTTCAGAAGGCAATTTGCACCCCATTTCATGCCTAGAGAACGCAGCAATAATGATTTTCAGCGGGAAAGAAGAGAAAATGCGGACCAAAGACTGCAAACACCTCTTCAGAACAATGTAGCTAATGAAGAAGAGATTGATGATGAAGTAATATTTGAAGATACTAACCAAGATATGAACCATTTTCGAGAAATATTGTCTGGGGGTTTTGTCACTAAAGAGGAGTTTTTAAATGCAGAATGCTATGATGCTGATATGTTCGAGACAGAAGATGATTTGGGTATGAAAATGACTGTTGTAACTGCTGATGTCTGTCAAAATGAAATCAAGAAGACTGTAAATCTGAGATCAGTTCCAAAACAGGTGGTACAAACCCCGAAGAAGAAGGCAGTTGTCCCTACTAAACAAGCATATGATCCCGTGATAGAGAAAAACAAGTTTCAGAAAAACAAAAGAAGAACACAGAGGTTGAAGAGGTAAGTAAAACTCTTCAAAATTTCAGCCTGGAAAATGAATTAGGCAAGTTAAATATTCCTGTACCTTTAACCGAATTGATGAAAAACCCTTCATATAAAGAATCAATCCTTAAAATGATTAATTCAACAAGCAATCAGCCTATTTCTGACACAGTAAATTTGCATGAAGAAAACCCCAGGATATTCATTGGATCAGCCTTGGCTAAAAAGACTGAAAATGAAGCAGGTGCTTCGCCTCCATTCTATATCACCCTAACAGTCCATGAACAAATGATACATAATTGTTTGTTATTAGATTCGGGAGCCTCACACAATTTAATGCCAAAGGCTGTTATGGAGGCTTTGGGTCTGAGCATCACTAAACCCTATAATGATCTATATGCATTTGATTCCCGAGCAGTGAAGTGTTAAGGTGTAATAAAGGACATGGTTGTCAGTTTGGCTCAGTTATCCATGAAAAGTGTGATCATGGATGTAGTGGTAGCTGATATTACTCCTAAGTTTGGGTTACTTCTCTCTAGGTCTTGGGAAAAGAAGGTTGGTGGGACCTTACAAATGGATCTATCATATGCTACTATTCCTTTGTTTGGAGGAGAAAACAGAAGGCTGTACAAAGAAATTCAGTTTGTCTATATTGTGACAGATAATAAGAACCCTACCAACCAACCACTGGATGCTGTGGATAAAGACCTGGGTACTTGCATGTTACATTTTAGTGATGATGATAATACTGATGGTTTGTTATAGGTTGAAAAGGAATAGCCAGTAAAATGCAGTAGAGAATAGGAGGATGAGCTGTGGCAATTTTACTTTGATGGTTCCTCTTGTAAAGAAGGTGCAGGTGCAGGGGTTCTTCTCATATCCCCTGGAGGTGATACAGTAAAGCTGATGTATCAATTGGAGTTTATTACTACAAACAATATTGCTGATTATGAAGCTTTTCTGTTAGGATTAAAAGCTTCCAAAGATTTCAGCATTCAGGAGATTGCTGCATTTGGCGACTCCAAATTAGTTGTTCAGCAGGTGACGAGCAACTATCAAGTGAAGTAGGGTTTGCTGAAAGTCTATAAAAATGAGGTATGGGACATTCTTGAAAATTATTTTGTATTTTTTAACATTACCCATATTCCAAGAGATCATAATCATACTGCAGATGCATTGGCCTTAGCTGCCACGCATTTTAGAATCCCCAAGACCACTCAATTGAGATATCCCTTTGAGGTGAGGTACAGACCATCTGTACCTGATAATGTAAAGCAGTGGAGAGTGTTTGAACATGACATTGAGATTAAAAGGTTTTTAGAGCTCACACATGAGTTTTCTAATTCCCTGATTGATCAAGAGGAAGATGAAGGGGATGGAGAGGTGGAAGACATTGCTGAAAATGAAATAGCTGGACACAAAATCATTGAATTAAAGAGTAATTTCATCCCAAAAGGTTTGGTACCTTTGGAAAGTATTTTTTGGAAGGATGATACATTCTTAAAACCTGTTGTACAATCCTCGGAAGAAAATGTGGTGGACTGTAACATTGGCTCAGCAAAACATCCTAGAATGGTCAAAATTTCTAAAGCACTTACAGCTGAACAAAGAAACAAGTATATTAAACTGTTAAAAGAGCATGTAGATGTTTTCGCATGGTCTTATGAGGAATTGAGAACTTATGATACATGAATCATACAACATAAAGTCCCTTTAAAACCAAATTTAAAACCTTTTCCTCAGAAATTAAGGAGGATTAATCCAGCCTTGTTTCCTGTTATTGAAAAAGAAGTGAAGAAGTTGTTGGATGCCAAGATCATAGTGCCTCTCAGGTATTCTTCATGGGTAGCTAATCTGGTTCCTGTTAGGAAAAAGAATGAAGAAATCAGGTTGTGTGTTGACTTCAGAAATTTGAACAGATCTTCATTAAAGGATAATTATCCTCTGCCTAAAATTGAGCAAATATTCTAGAAAGTAGTTGGGGCACAGAGGATCTCTATGGTTGATGGTTTCTCAGGGTACAATCAGATTTCTATGCATCCTGATGGTTTGGTTTAATGAATTCTAGAGCTACTTTCCAGAGGGCTATGGACATTGCCTTTTTCAGAGAAAAGGTCAAGTTTGAAGTAATCTACTTTGATGATATTATTGTTTTCTCACAGTCAGATGATGAACATTTGAAGCATTTGAAGAAGCCTTTCCTGAAATGTATAAAATTTGGCTTGTCCTTGAATCCAAAGAAGTCACACTTTGCTATACAGGAAGGTAAATTGTTTGGTCATTTAGTGTATGCTGATGGTATAAGGATTGATCCTGAAAGGGTAAAAGCTATATTGAAAATAAGTTTACCTAGAAGTAAAAAGGATGTCCAATCTTTCATTGGTAAAATCAATTTTTTGCGTTGGTTTATACCAAACTTTGTTGAGACTATCAAACAGATCACATTCATGCTGAAAAAGGATCAGGAAGTTAGGTGGACCACTGAGGCAAAGAATGCATTTGAGAATATCAAAATGGCTCTTACTGAAGCTCCGGTATTAGTGAGCCCAGATTTTACCAGAGAATTTCTTACATTCTCATTTGCATCAGAGGATACAATAGCAGTTGTTCTATCTCAGAAGAATAAGGAAGGACTGGAGCAGCCTATTGCATTCTTCGGCAAAACTCTCAAGGATTCTGAACTGAAATATAGTATGTTAGAAAAACAGGCCTATGCTCTGGTAAAAGCTTTAAATTTTTTTAGAATCTATGTTCCGCATTCTAAAGTTATTTCATTTGTACCTAATGCTGCTGTAAAAGATGTTTTAACATAGCCTGATAGTGAAGGGAAAATAGGCAGGTGGATTGCTAAAATCATGGAGTATGATGTTGATATCAGAACTACCAAACTTGTCAAGGGACAAGGTTTAGCCAAGCTGTTGGCTGAATCAAATTGTCAAGCTATGGGATTGCATGTCATGGATGAAGAGTTAGCTCAGGAAGAAGATCAAGCAAATTTGGAAAAAGAGAAGATTATGGATTATTATTCAGCATCCACCTGGTATGCAGACATTCTATATTTTCTATTGTTTTTGCAATGTCCTGAGCATTTAGATAAAAAAAATGCTAGATCTTTAAAGCTTAAAGCTACTAAGTATTGTCTAATAGAAGAGCACTCAACCCCTTGCTATCTCCAGGGAAATGGTTTGGCTGAATCCTCCAATAAAAACATCATTCAGAGTATCAAAAAGTTGCTTAGGCATAACAAGAGATCATGGGATTTTATGCTGAAATATGCATTGTGGGCTGATAAGATAATAGTCAAACAAGAAATTGGAACGTCTCCCTTCCAGTTAGTTTATGGTATAGATGCAGTTTTTCCTATTCAATTGGGAATCCCAATGATGAAGTTTCTTCAGAATTGCCAGGAATAACCAAATGATATGAAGAGAAGGATTTATGAGATGATAGAGTTGTAGCAAAATAGGGAAAAGGTAGAAGAAAGAGCATAGTTGTACAGATTGAAGATCAAAATCATATTTGACAAGAAAATCAAAGATATCACTTTCTCAATAGGTGATATGGTTTTGAGGTGGGATGCCAGGAAAGAGCAAAAAGGGAAACATGGTAAATTTGACAACCTCTGGTTTGGCCCTTTCCTAGTGTCTAAGATTTTGGAGAATAACACTTTTGTCCTGCAGTCTTTGGAAGGTGAGGAATTGTCAAGTCCTGTCAATCGACGATTCCTCAAGCATTTTTACAGTCTTTGAGGAGATTTTCACTTTTCATTGTATAGACCGGTGTGAATGAAGCATAATAAGGTCTTTATAACCCAATGGAAATTTTGCAGACTAGTAGGTAGCATAAAAGAAGGCACTGGTCTATAGGTTCTTGAAGCCTCACAGGGAGGACTTAATCATGTAGCTGGAGCTAGATGTTAAGTCATGAACTTGTTTTCTTGAGTTTTATATTTTGCTTGTGATTTTTATTTTTAGTTTGTTCATTTGCTTACTTTAGGAATTTTTTGGTTTTAAGTGAAATTTTGATTTTTTGCTTTAGGTCTCATTAGGTTTGTTTTTCTTATGGTTTTGAAGGGTTCTATAGGACATTATGTGGATTAATTGGTTCACAAATAACACCATGATCAAAGTTTAACATAAAAAACCTCATTCAAAATGGAATTAATGACTAAAAAAGCACCAAATTTGGTTTTAAAATATTCTTGTAGCGCAACGCCCAAAATTTTACACTGCGGCACTACAAGAATATCGCGCGCACTGAAATCCCTGGTTTTTAAGCAAATTTCTCGCACAATTTCGATTTATGGATGACTAATAACATGTGCAGATGATTTTGATACGTGTTTCACCAGAAATAATCATGCAAACAGGAGTGGTCTGAGACGTGAATGAGATCGTGGCAAATCAACAGTTAAGGTTGGGTGAATCATGACAGGTAGAGGAACTAGCCAAAATTTATGTGAAAGAAATTCTACACATATATGCATGACGAATCTGGAAGCGAGGTGGAACGAAAACAACCACTGAAAATATGGAATTTGCAGTTACAGAGGGAATTTAGGGTTTCCTCAGCGCGCCAGTTGGAAGCAAATTAAAGACCTGAAGACACCTGGACGGTTAAATTCAAGAGTTAGATAATCTAAGGATTAATTTCAAACGACTGCAACAGGCCGGGAGTGAGGTATTCCGCGTAAACTTGGTCGTGGTAGCTAAATTGGGGGTTTTTCCATTAAATCTTGTTATGTTAAAATTGATTAAGGAAAGCTTTAATTCATCCTGTTAACAAGCTCCCTATGATCAGATATCAGTCTAAAAAGGTTTTAGATGTTTGGGCAAGTGATAAGTTGAAAAATAACACTTACATTGAACAATTTCCCTGTCAAGACCAGCAAATTTGGTAGGGTGAAGGTATGTACTATTTGTGGCAACCAGGGTTCACAGATTCATATGTTACCTGTAATCAATGCAATGAGTTAGCTGAGCATGTCAATTGCATGTAGACCTTGTTTGAGTAGGTGCTAGAGGCTGATTCATTTTGTGCTGAATGTAAATTGAAGCAGAAGGTTAGCACGCATAAGACTACTCTCATATCATCTCATCCCCTAGTTGAACAATTATAATATAAACCTAAGAAGTGAGAATTTGAAGAGCACTATTGCAAAGAGATAGCTCATTAGTAGCATTGGAAGAAGCCAAGGATGTTGTTTGTGCAGAATCACAACACACAGATGTTTCCATGAATTCTAAAGATGGTATGGCATCGAAATGAACATTTTGGATGTTAGTTAAGTTCAGTAGCAGCCTTGTTAGTTGTTTGGCAATCTGATGACCTAAATTACCTCATCCTGGTGCAAAACATTTCCTGCATTAACAATAGAAACAGACTGTTAAAATTCAAGAGAGGAACAACCTAGGAGAGTCAAAGAAAGTTGACTGTCACAACTCAAAAAAAATTGAGGGAAATAGGGCTATTAATTCATTAACAGGGTCTTCAAATTACACAGAAACATCATTCAGCCATTGAAAGCAGATGGGAAAAAGTGGGAATAGCAACAGGGCTGAGCCCACTGAGCTGAATTGGATTGACCAATTTCTAGGTTGTGCAGAGCTTTTTCAAAATGCTGGATGGTTGGATTTCTTTAAGAATATTGATGGCTATAACACCGAGGTCTCTTATAAATTTGTCCAATGCTATAACCAAGACATGATATCATTTGATACTATGAAGTTTAAGTTGACTATGGAGCTGGTTGTTGAAGCTATAGGAGTCAGAAATGAAGGATAAATGTGGTTCAAAAAGTTTCCATTTACCTTCAATGCCAAAAGGTATCTTTTACCTGGAATTATTCCAGACTGGAGCAAAGGAGTACTAATCCAGAATTTCAGATATGAATGGGTGGATCCCATTAAAGTCCTACAAAGCTACATTACATGTGAAGGGAGGTATGCTTTTGTCTACAAGTATCATTTTAGGTTCCTACAGCACCTTGTTGTTGAATCAAGGATGATTCTTCCTTTCTTCTTGTTTAAAAGTTTGCAGAAGATGTCAAGCAGGGTCAAGGAGCATTAGGATCACACTACACAGTCCATTTTCCATCATGGATTGATCAAATTAATTATCAGCACTTCTCTGCAAAGAGAAGGGAAGACATGCGACTATTTCCTCTTTTGGTCTGGTTTCCAAATTAAGCAGAAAGAGTAGCCAAGCAAAAAACATGTGGACAAGGGGCAAACCCTAATTACGAAACTAGGTAAAAATGTTAAGTCTGAAGATAAAAAAGATGTTAAACTTGAAGAGGTAACAGAACCTTCAAAGGAAGACTATGAATGTCAGCAACTTTCAGCTGACAGTAAGGGCAAAAGTTTGTTGTTTATAAAAAAGGAAGATCATCTTGTGCAAAATAAGGCACCAGCAAAAACTCTCATGGATGAGAAAATTGTTGACACAAAGAAAATTGTAGTAGAGGAAGAAAATACCAAGGTGCAGCAAAGAATCCCAATTACTATATTATCTAAAGATGAAGGATACCTATTAGAAGGAGATGAATTGACTATCAAGGCTGAAACTAGGGTTGGTACATACAGGGAATTCTCCAGTCCAGAAGATAAGACAATGAGGCCAAAGAAGAAGAAGATCAAGGTTAAATATATGGAGTTTGCCACAGTTAAACATCAAGGAAAAAGTTTGAAAATGATGGGAGAGCTTTCTTCAACATGGAAACCCAAAACTAGGCCAAGAAATAAGTTGAGGCTGAATATGAAAAAGCTACTGAACCCCAGGTTAAATACAAAAAAGGTTACTGTGCTTGATGATGATTCTTCAGATGAAAAGATAGAATCTATAAGGGGTGATTGCAAATAAAAGAAAGAATTGAAGTCAATAGAAGATTCCAGCCTCACCGAAACCAAGCTATCTGCTGTATTTTTGGAATTAAGAGGTGAAATGTTTAAGGAACAATAGAAAAAGGAAACTGAAGTTTCTTATTCTAAAGACCAGCTGTTGATGGATGAAATTGCACCTACTAAAGCATTTAATCAGGAAAACCCTAGTGTTCATGGTGTGTCCTCAGAGCTGTTGCCAGAGGATGAAGACATCTTCAGAAAACTGAACATTCCATGGCTACCTAGTGAGCTACAGGATAAAGCAGTAGGCAAGGCCTTTGACTCAAAAAATGAGAACCTGCAAAGAACCATCAAACAATATAAGCATCAAATGGAATACATGCAGGAAACTAATGATGGTCTGATCCTTGAAAATAGAAGACTCGAGGAGGATTTGCAAGAAGTAAATGATCATTATCAAGAGCTTACTGCAGTTTGCAAGGAGGCCCTGAAAAGGAAGAGAAACTCAGATTTACAGTGTGCATAATTGAAGCTGACTGTCAAAAGCCTACATCAGTAGAATGAGGAGCTTACTAAAATAATGAGAAACATGGAAGATGAACAGCAAAAAGCAAAGAAAAAGGCCCAAGCCTTAGATGGAATAGCCTTATTAGCTGAAGCTGCTAAAGACCTTTGAGTATTGATAGTTAGGGTGTTACTTGTTATATTTTTTTAGAATTACTTTAGTTAGTTAGTTACTTGTTATGTTTTTAAAGAAATACTTGATTTTTGTAAATTATAATTGTGACAGTATCCCATCGATGAGTAGGTTTGAAAACAGTTAGGGTTTATACCTTAACTGATTTTTTTTGAGAAACAGTATTTAGGTAGATGAGAAAGAGAACAAAGGGTTCAATTTTTGGATGGCTTAAGGAGGTATTTTGGACTTATTGATGAGATAAGTACTTAAACTCTCATGTGTATTTGATGAATAGAATTATGAAATATATGTACCTTTCCACCCTTCAGTCTGTGTTTTGGCTTCATTTTTAACTTGTTTAGTTACATGATTGATAAATTCATTGCTGGTTTATGGTCTGCATGCTGGTAATGCTTCTCAGTTGTGAATGAACTTCAATGTCATGTTCTGTTGGATATTGATAATTATACTATCCATATCTGTTCTTCTTTTCTTATGATTCAGTGCCTATTTGGCTCATGAATGTATTCCCTTCAGTCACCAAATTTTAGAACCAAAAAAACCTTTCAGAAACCCTAAAACCTAGTCTGCTTGATTGAATATTTGAGATTGTGTTGGCTTTTTTCTTTGTATCCTAGAAACAATTTCTAGCACAAACACTAGGATGACATGGATATACTTCATGAAGAACAACGATGAAGTATTCAACAAGTTCAATGAATTCAAATCCTTGTTCAAGAACTACACAGAGAAGAATATCAAGATATTTCGATCACACAATGGAGAAGAATTCACATAAAATGAATTCAAAGAATTATGCAAATATTTAGGGATTAAGAGGGAGTCGTCCACTCCATATAATCCAAAACAGAATGGAGTTGTGGAAAGAAAGAATAGAACGACCATGGAAGTAGCAAGGGAAATGCTTCATGATCAAGACGTTCCTATGCATCTATGGGTAGAAGCTGCCAGAACAACTGTGTATGTATAGAACCATACTCCACATAGATTACTTGAGAACAAGACACTTGAAGATGTCTTTTTCGGCAAGAAACCAGAGGTCAATCATCTCAGAATATTTGGATGTCCAATGTACATACACATTCCAAAAGAAAAGAGGACAAAGTTAGATCCTTCATGAAAGAAGGGTATATTTGTGGGATACTCTGAAAGCTTGAATGATTATAGAATATACTTCTCAAGATTCAAGAAGATCGACATCAGCATAGATGTATCATTTGATGAAGACACAGCTTACAACAAATCTAGAAAGAGACCTGCTGAAGACCCTGAAGAAACAGAAGTACCCAAAATCCCTAATACAACCATAAACAAAGAAAATCCAGAAGAGGATCAAGAAATGGAAGAACCTCAAGAACCTGTAGATCCACCTTAGGAGAAGAATCCTCACAAGAGGAAACTTGCATGGGTATAAGAGGATATCCAAGGTGCAGAAAGATATGGGGCTCCAGAAGAAATACACAAAGAAAGGAAGAGAACTAGGTCCTACTCCGGATATGTAGCCCTATTATGTGACATCATTGATAAATAACCTTCCAAATATGAAGAAGCGGTAGAGAAGAAAGAATGGAAGGATGCTATGATTGAGAAGTATTAGTCAATCATGAAGAATGATGTTTGGGATGTTGTCCCAAGACCAGAAGGGAAATCTATTGTGACTTCCAAATGGATCTACAAGATCAAGCATGCTGGAGATGGTAGCATAAAGAAATATAAAGAAAGATTTGTGGTTCGTGGCTTCTCCCAGAAAGAAGGAATATATTATGAAGATACTTTTGCACCTATAGCCAAATACACCTCCATTAGATTAGTACTAGCTTTGGCTACAGTCATGAAATGGAAGGTACACCAAATGGATGTCAAGACTGATTTCTTGAATGGTGTAGTAGAAGAGGAAGTGTATGTGGAGAAACCACTTGGTTTTGAGACACATGACAAGGAGACCCACGTGTGCAAATTGAAGAAATCCCTGTATGGTTTGAAATAGGAACCCAAGACATGGTATGGAAAAATTGATAGCTTCCTAACTAGCTTGGGCTTTACTAAGAGTAAAGCAAATTCCAACATTTACTACAAGGTTGAAAAAGGGAACCCAGTGATGCTCCTACTGTATATGGATGACCTATTTTTAATAGGTGTAGATGGGTTGAGTATAGACACAAAGAGGAAGTTGGCTACTAAGTTCGAGATGAAGGACTTGGGTATGATGCATTACTTTCTAGGCATGGAGGTGTGGAAGAATGTGGATAGAATCTCCCTGGGACAAGGGAAGTATGCAGTAGAGATATTGAAGAGGTTCAAGATGATGGACTTCAAGGCCATAACCAAACCTATGGCATTGAACCTGAAGCTATTGATGCTTCATCTGAGTTAGTTGATGCTCGGATGTATCGTCAGATTGGGTCCTTAATGTTGATGTAATTGTAACTTCGAAATGTATTCACTTGTATATCTTATGTCTTATACCCCGATGTTTATTCCGGGAAGTGCTTGTAATGTAATTGAGTCATGTCATGCCCCGATGTTTCTATCAGAAGTTTCTATAATATGAACAAGTCATGTCAAGTCATTGTGGGTAACCCTCCTATTGATCAAGGGTTAAAGTCCCTGCAGTTGTGGGGCCCTAGGGTTATTAGAATCTCCTAGAGAAGTCAGCCCTAGTGAGTTATTTTCAATATGGTAATTAGTATAAATAGAGAGTGAGCCTCTCTATTTATCACACACTCACTTACACTCAGTTGTAGTGCATAGCTGAGGGAGAATAATTTGCTGGGTCTAGAAAGAAAAAGAGTACTGCTGTCGGGGAATCATCTTACTGTTTTGGGGTTTTAATTTTGGTGTTGATTCTATCTCTGAGGAAGTTTTGGGGTTTTATCAATTTATGGTTTCCCCAAGGAAAAAAATTATCCTCATTGTCTCTTGTATTTGATGGTTGTGCTTGTTATTCTCTCAGTTAAATATCCTAATATAATGCTAGCTTGAATGATAAAAATATAACATGGTATCAGAGCTAACTTGAGAAGAAGACACTGTGCAACTACAGAAAATAGGGCTTCCTACTTTTTGGATCTCTCCACACATATTTTCAGCAAAAGAAGGTTGGGCTGACTCTCCTCTCTAGGGTGCATCTTTCAGTCGAAGCAGAATCTGATTTTGAGCCTTTTCAGTTTTTGACCCGACACTACTGCTGGAAATTAGGGCTTTCCATAGAAGTGGAATTTTTTAGTGAGCCTAGGCCTGGATTAATATCCTCCTCAAAATCAAAGTTTAGAGATCAATATCAAAGAATTTGGTTGGACATAACTACGGGAAAGTCAAACCCTAATTTGCTCCTGAACCAGCACTACAAAAATTCAGCTTCAGATCCAGTTCCGACATCTTGACCTAGTAAGATATAAATCTTTTGTATTTCGATTTGAGGTTCTCAATCAAGATTTCTCACCATACCAAGATTGATGAAAATCTTGAGGAAGTTGATAACTTCTGAGCCTAGAAGTATAGGATCTCCCTGGTCCTGGAAGAAAATGAGTTGGACTCCTACATCAATGAGGAGGTTCCTTTTTAAGAGGGATATGAGGAAAAGGCCTTACATAAGAAGAAGTTGTTTATGGAAAAGAGGA
This sequence comes from Pseudotsuga menziesii, assembly GCA_001517045.1. NCBI lineage: Eukaryota > Viridiplantae > Streptophyta > Pinopsida > Pinales > Pinaceae > Pseudotsuga > Pseudotsuga menziesii. The sequence goes on along the minus strand of LPNX010356366.1, from coordinate 353,648 downwards.
TTATTGCTGATTCAATCAAGGATCACCTCATACCATAGTTGTCCTCGCTAAAGACACCTAAATCTATGTTTGATGTTCTAACCAAACTGTTTGAACGAAAGAACATAAACTGAAAGATGAATTTGAGGAACCAGTTGAAGAATGTGAAGGTTTAGAATGTGGAGACCATACAGTCATACTTCACAAGGGTCTCCTAGATCAAAGAACAACTGGAAGTAGTATATGAAGAAGTGGAGAATGCATATATTGTAATGACCACCTTGAATGGTCTCCCTAGGACATGGGTCACTTTGATTCAAGGGATCTGTGCCAGAAAGAAGCTAGTCAAGTTTAGAAAACTATGGGAAGAATGCTCACAAGAAGAAGCTCGGATAGCAGGTTGAGAAGAAAATATGGGAAGTGAATATCAAGCTCTCATAGTTCAATCCAACAAAAAAAATAAGGGACCATCATCATCATTCTAAAGGTAAGCATTCTTCCTCCAAGGAAACTCAACTCAGATGTTATACTTGTGACGAAATAGGACACTATGCTAGAGATTGTCCTAGAAACAAAAGAAACTCTCACAAGAAGAAAAAAAATAAGAGAAGACATCATGCTCATGCTGTAGAAGATGATGAACCTTCCACAAAGAGAAAGAAGAAAGAAAGTGATGATTCTTCTAGTGATTAAGAATATGTTTTGATTTATGCTCTCATGGGAAACATCACACATGGAAGCAATGATTGGGTTATAGACAATGGGGCTTCCAAACATATGATAGGATTCAAAGATTCTTTTGTGAGACTATCAGAACTTGAATCACCCCACAAGGTGAAACTTGGAGATGACTACCAGTATCCAATATGAGGTAGTGGGGAATCCTCCTAGAAGCTAGAATATGGAAAGTCTATGAAGATGAAAGATGTATTGTTTGTACCGAGACTTAAGAATAACCTCATCTCCATATATGAATTAGATGCAAAAGGCATGAGGGTTGCATTTGTAGATGGCCAAGTTCTCATGTGGCCTTAAGGAAAGACTTTTGATGATGCAGTACTGGTTGGGGAACAAGAGGGAGGCCTATACAAATTGAAGTGCCAATGAGAACAAGCTTTGGTCCATGATACAGTAAACCCAAATGAACTTTTTCATAGAAGGCTTGGACATGTGCACTATAGACCACTACAACTTGCAAGAAAAGTTGTTGAAGGTCTTCCATAAATTCATGCAAAACATGATGGAGTGTGCAAAGGATGTATGAAAGGAAAGAACACAAAGAAGAAATTTCCAAGTAGCGAGAGCAAGGAAAAATGAATCTTTGAAATCATTCACTCTGATGTATGTGGTCTAATGTCATCAAGTTCATTAAGAGAGTATGTATACTATGTTTCTTTTATTGATGATTTTTCTAGAAAGACATGGATATACTTCATGAAGAACAAAGATGAAGTATTTAGCAAGTTCAAGGAATCAAAATCCTTGATTGAGAACCACACTAAAAAGAATATCAAGACATTTCGATCAGATAATGGCAGAGAATTCACATCAAATGAATTCAAAGAATTATGCAAAGATTCAGGGATTAAGAGGGAGTTAACCACTCCATATAATCCACAATAGAACGGGGTTGCAGAAAGGAAGAATAGAATGATCATGGAAGCTGCAAGGTCTATGCTTCATGATTAATATCTTGCCATGCATCTATGGGCAGAAGCTGCCAAAACAACGGTGTATGTACAGAACCGTACTCCACACAGAGTACTCAAGAACAAGACACCTGAAGAAGTCTTTTCCAGCAAGAAACCAGAAGTGAGCCATATCAAAATATTCAGGTGTCCAGTGTACATGCACATTCCAAAATAAAAGAGGACAAAATTAGATCCTTCAGGAAAGAACGGTATATTTGTGGGATACTTTGAAAGCTCGAAGGATTATAGAATATACTTCCCATGATTCAAGAAGATCGACATCAATAGAGGCGTAAAATTTGACAAAGAATCAGCTTACAACAAATCTAGAAAGAGGCCTGATAAAGAACTTAAAGAAACAGAAGCACCCAGAATTCATGACACAACCATGAACGAAGAAATTCAAGAAGAAGATCGAGAATTAGAAGAATCTCAAAAACATGTAGATCCACCTCAGGAGAAGAATACTCACAAGAGGAAACCTGCTTAGGTACGAGAAGCTATCCAAGGTGCAGAAAGATATGGGGCTCTAGAAGAGAATCACGGAGAAACAAAGAGGACTAGGTCCTGCTCCGAATATGTAGCCTTATTATGTGATTTCATCGATAAAGAAACTTCCAATTATGAAGAACCGACAGAAAGAAAAGAATCGAAGGATGCTCTGATCAAAGAGTATTAATAAATCATGAAGAATGATGTTTGGGATGTTTTCCCAAGACCAGAAGGGAAGTCTGTTGTAAATTCCAAATGGATTTACAAGATCAAGCATGCTGCAGATGGAAGCATAGCAAGATTTTTGGCTCGTGGCTTCTCCTAGAAATAAGTAATAGATTATGAAGAAACTTTTTCACCTATAGCCAGATACACTTCCATCAGATCAGTACTTTCTCTGGCTGCAGTAATGAAATGGAAGATACACCAAATGGATGTCAAGACTGCTTTCTTGAATGGTGTAGTGGAAGAGGAACAGTATGCAGAGTAGCCACTTAGTTTTGAGACACAATACGGGGATTCTCATGTATGTAAATTGAAGAAAGCCTTGTATGGTTTAGAACAAGCACCCAGGACATGGTATGGCAGAATTGACAGTTTCTATCCAGTTTTGGATTTACCAAAAATAAACCAGATTCTAGCCTTTACTACAAGGTTGAAGATGGTAACCCAGTGATACTCCTACTCTATGTAGATGATATGTTTGTAATAGGTATGGATGGGTTGATTGCTGATACGAAGAGGAATATTGATGTCGATTCCGAAATGAAGGACTTGGGTATGATGCACTATTTTCTAGGGATGGAGGTGTGGTAGAATGCAGATGGCATTTCCATGGGACAAGGGAAGTATATGGTATAGATTCTGATTAGGTTCAGAATGATGGACTACAAGGCCATGGCCACACCTATGGAATCAAACTTGAATCCATTAAGTGATGCTTCATCAGAAGCAGTTGATGCTATCATGTATCGTCAGATGATTTGGTCGTTGATGTACCTAATGAACACGAGACCAGATATTTGCTTTGTTGTGAACACCTTGAGCGAGTTCCTAACAAATCCAAGACATGTTCACTTGATTGCTGCAAAGAATATTTTGATTTACCTAAGGCATACAGTTGATTATGGGTTCAATTATGAGGTGAATAAGAAGATTAACCTGGAGGGTTATTTTGATTTGGATTGGGAAGGTAGTTCCATCGATAGGAAGAGCACTGCAGCGTGTTGTCACACATATAAGATCAGGTGTGATCTCTTGGTTTAGCGGGAAGCATCGTGTGTGGCACTGAGTATAGATGAAGCAGAGTATGTCATAGCTTGTTCAACTATTTGTGAGGAAGTATGGCTGAGGAAGCTACTGTCTGATTTATTTGATCTCCAGTTAGATGTTACTTGTATATATTGCAACAACCAGAATTGTGTGAAGTTATCGGAGAACTCGGTCTTCCATGACAAGTCGAAGCATATCGAGATCAAGTATCACTATATTAGGGATATGGTGCAAAGAGGAGTAGTGAAGCTCCAGTATGTTGTGACAAATGAACAGATAGCTGATAAGTTGACAAAGCCATTGGATAGAGTGAAGTTTTAGTACTTCAGGGAGAAGCTTGGTGTTCTCTAGATCGAGGTTCCCTCCAAGGGGAAGTGATGAGTCTGTGAGCCATTCTGACATGATGAGAGGATTGGTTCCTTCCATGGTCAGATGTAAGGGCTGAGCCATTTTTTCATGGTGAGAGGATTGGTTCCTTCCATGTCAGATACGATTGTTGAGCCATTCTAATATTACTATAGGATTGGTTCTAACATGATCATATATAAGCATTGATTGCCATTCTCTGAATGGCGGTACTTGTTCAGTTACTAGGAATACTCAAGCTCAGATAGAGGGCCATTCTGATATGACAGTGGTATGTAATCTCACATGATCAGATATAAGTGTAGGGCCATTCTGATGTGATTGAGGGATTTGTTCCCACTTGATCAGATATAAGGGTTGATGCCATTCTCTGGGAGAATGGAAGCACCTGGTCAGTTACCAGGAACCCTTAGTATAGGACTGAGAATCATTCTAACATGGTGAGAGGACTGGTTCCTTCCATGCTCATATGTAAGGGCTAGGCGATTCTAACATGGGGCAGGCTGGGCCCTCCCATGGTCAGATGTAAGGGCTGATGCCATTTTCTGAGAGAATAGAGGCACCTGGTCAGTTACCAGGAACCCTCAGTCTAAGACTGAGAGCCATTCTGACATGGGGGCGGCTTGGGCCCTCCCATGGTCAAATTTAAGGGTTGGACCATTCTGACATGGGGGCAGGTCGGGAATGGAGTTGGCTCTGTAGAACTTCCTATGACAAGAAGAATCAAGAGATAGCACTAATGATGATAACCCATTGATGATCTAGTTCGAGTGATGATCTACAGTGATGATACAGATCCAAAGATGTTGATCTAGCAGAGATGATCCAAATCAAGTGATGATCGAGATCTAGTGATGATGATCCAGATCCGGTGATGATCCAGATCCAGTGATCATGATCTAGATCTAGTGATGATGATCTAGATAGAGTGATGATCTAGATCAAGATGAAGATGAATTGAATATGACGAGGAATCGATGATGATCCAGATGATACAGAGAAGAATACTTGTGCTGATAAATTGTGTTGAGAGAGTACCTTCCTAGTTAAGAGGGAGTGTTGATGTAAATGTAACTTTGGAATGTATTCACTTGTATATCTTATGTATTGTACCCCAATGTTTATTTCAGGAAGTGTTTGTAATATAATTGAGTCATGCCATGCCCTGATGTTCCAATCGAAAGTTTCTATAATATGAACAAGTCATGTCAAGTCATTGTGGGTAACCCCCCTATTGATCAAGGGTTAAAGTCCTCGCAGTTGTGGGCTTAAAGTCCTCGCAATTCTGGGGCCTTAAAGTCCTCGCAATTGTGGGGCCCTAGGGTTATTAGACTCTCCTAGAGAAGTCGGCCCTGGTGAGTTATTATCAAGTCAAGAATTAGTATAAATAGAGAGTGAGCCTCTCTATTTATCATGCACTCACTTACGCTCAGTTGTAGTGTATAGCTAAGGGAGAAGAAGTTGCTAGGGATAGAAAGAAAGAGACTACTACTGTCGAAATATCATCTTACTATTTTGGGGTTTTACTTTTGGTGTTGATTCTATCTCTGAGGAAGTTGCGGGGTTTTCTCCATTTATGGTTTTCCCAAGGAAAAACATTGTGTTCATTGTCTCTTGTGCTTGATTGATGTGCTTGTTATTCTCTTAGTTAAAGATCCTATTATAATGCTAGCTTGAATGATAAAAACATCGCGCTTGATGTACCTAACGAACACGAGACCAAATATTTGCTTTGCCATGAGCACATTGAGCCAGTTCCTGACATATCCGAGACATGTTCACTTGATTGCTGCAAAGCATATTCTGAGGTACCTGAAGGGTACAGTTTATTATGGGCTCAAGTATGAGGTGAATCATAAGATTAACCTAGAAGGTTATGTGGATTTAGATTGGGAAAGCAGTGCCATTGATACGAAGAGCGCTTCAGGGTGCTGCTTTAGTATGGGATCAAGAGTGATCTCTTGGTTTAATAGGAAGCAAATATTGTCTTGAACTGAGTATAACCGAAGTAGTGTATGTTGCATCTTGTTCGGCTAGTTGTGAGGTAGTGTGGCTAAGGAAGCTACTATGTGACCTATTTGATCTACAGTTGGATGCTACTTGTATATATTGTGACAACCATAGTTATGTGAATTTTCCAGAGAACCTAGTGTTCCATGACAAGTCAAAGCATATCGGAATCAAATGTCACTATATCAGGGATATGGTGTAGAGAGGAGTAATAAATATCCAATATGCTGCAACGGATGAACATATAGTTGATGTGTTGACCAAGCCATTAGCTAGAGTGGATTTTGAGTACTTCAGGGAGAATCTTGGTGTTCTCCAGATCAAGGTTCCTTCCAAGGTGAAGTGATGAGTCCGAGAGCCTTTCTGACATGGTAGGATTGGTTCCTTCCATGGTCATATGTAAGTGGAGAGCCTTTCCGACATGGTAGTATTGGTTCTTTCTATGACCAGATGTAAGTGCAGAGTCATTCTAATATGACTGTGGGATTGGCTCCCACATGATCAGATGTAAGTGCAGAGCCATTATGATATGATTGTGGGATTGGCTCCCACATGATCAGATGTAAGTGCAGATCCATTCTGATATGACTGTGGGATTGTCTCCCACATGATCAATTGTAAGTGCAGGGAATTTCCACAGATTATAATAGGTGTGTCCTATCATACTAATGGTTGTAAGAGTTGGGCCTTTCCACAAATGATAGTAGGTGTGTCCTGTCATGCTGATGGTTGTAAGAGCTAGGACTTTCCACAGATAGTAGTAGGTGTGTCCTACCATGCTGGTGATTAAAAGTGCTGGGCATTTTCACAGATGGTAGTAGGTGTTTCCTACCATGATCGTGATTGTAAGCGCTGGGCCTTTTCACAGATGATAATAAGTGTGTCCTATCATGCTGGTGAATATAAGTGTTGGGTCTTTTTGACATGTCTTGGACGTGTTCCTCCCATGGTCTGATGTGCATGTTGGGTGGGCCTTTTCTGACATGGGTCTTGGATGTGTTCCTCCCATGGTCAGATGTGAGTGCTGGGATTTTTTGAGATGGTTCTTGGATGTGTTCCTCCCATGGTCAGATATAAGTGCTGAAGAATATGAAGACCTAGATGGAGGCTAGGCCTACAAACATCATGAAAAAGGGATGGCTCTGTATAACTTCCTGTGACGAGTAGAATTGAGAGATAGCACTATTTGTTCGAGATAGTGGAAGACTTGATGATGATCCAGTGATGATCCAGACTTGATCTAGTGATGAAGACATGTGCTGATAATTGTGTTGAGAGAATACCTTCCTAGTTAAGAGGGAGTGTTGATGTATTTGTTACTTAGAAATGTATTCACATATATATATCTTACGTATTGTACCCCAATGTTCCTATCAGGAGTATCAGTAATGTAATGAAGTCATGTTAGTCCCCGATGTTCCTATCGGGAAAATCAATAATGTAATCAAGTCATGTAAAGTCACAGAGGGTAACCCTTCTTATTGTTCAAGGGTTAAAGTCCCCGCAATTGTGGGGCACTAGCATTATTAGACACTCCTTGAGAAGTCAGCTCTGGTGAGTTAATGTCAAGTCAGAAACTAGTATAAATAGAAAGTGGGGCTTTCTATTTATCACACAGACACTCACACTCTGTTGTAGTGCATAACTGAGAGAGAGAAGAAGTTGGGACAAGAGAGAGAGAGACAGCTCTTCTCAGGAGATCATTTTTGTATCTTTGGTTTTTACTTTTGGTGCTCATTCTATCTCTGAGGAAGTTGTAGGGTTTTCTCCTTTATGGTTTCCCTAAAGAAAATATTTGTGTTCATTGTCTCTTGTGATTGATTGTTGTACTTGTTATTCTCTCAGTTAAGCTCCTAATATCATATTTTTGAAATAGATAAAAATCTAACACACTCTAGGGGGGATTTCATCACAATTTCCTAGTTGTTTTTTCCCTTTTTTTCATTAGCCCCAAATAGAGATGCATAGGTCTAAATTCAGTCCTAAAGTGTTCATAGAGTTTCTTTAGAGGTATTAAGACTCACCATATCAGTCCATTTCAAATATGGGAACATTTGGTACCATTTGGAACTCCTAGATTCAAGAGTAGTTAAGCTCGATTTTTTCTCAATTTGTAATTTTCTCCAAAATCCCTAGTAAAAACATTACACGGGAATGACTTAATGCAACCATTACACATTGATTTAATAAAATTTCTTCAACATTGTCTTTAGTCATAACATGTGCTATTCTATTTCTACCTTCTAGAAAATTCATTGGAAATCTTTTCTTGCCAAACCAAAAAAGACAAATCAAAACCATGTCAAAGAAAATGCTTTTTACACTAGGCCACACCGTGAAACTTGTTTCTTTATATACATTGAACTCTTAATACTTTATGCTTTGTACACCCGTAAAGACATCACGAGGTCATGTCTCTTGTTTTGTATATACATTGTTGTGAATACTTTATCTAAAACTGCAGACACAATATATTTTAATGAACTTGAATGTATATTGTTAATAATTTGACATATAATATTTATCAAAGGTAAAGAATATATAACTCAAAGTTCAATGAATTTATGGCTCAACTAGTTAAACAACCAACAGCTTTTCCTCCTACCGTACGTCAATGAATTTGCTTATTTAAATTCAAATGTTCCATAAAATAAAAGTAAGCCAACAGGATTAACTAAATAAATTGGTTATGGATCGATTGACTCTCGACATTTGACTAATTGTTTCCATGTTTTCTTAAACTAATAACTATAGAAATAAGTAAATTAATTGGTTTTTGATCTATTTACTCTCGACTTTTGACTGATTTTTTCCAAAGATTTGAAGATATAATAATGTTGTAGAAAGATATAATAATACTGTAGAAAATGTTTTTAGTAAGGTACTTGTTGTTTCTTAATAAATCAGAAATGGTCAATTGTTATTTTGTATAGAAATGGTTAATTGTCATTTTGTGTGACAATATCTTCTTTCCACTATGATTCACTTTGTTGAGCAATATCTTATCACGTTCATTCATAAAGGGGGGTTTTAATTGTGAAAAATATGGCCAATATATTGTAGGCATTGGGGGTGAGGAGTAGCCTATAAGAAGTTTATAAATATTGAGGGATATAATAAGGGGTTTCTTGTAAAAATAAGGAATATATCCTAAAAATAGGGATTTTAAATTAGAAATATGTATGAGGAGGGGGCTTAACAATAAGATACCTAATAACATTAAGATTATTTTTTAATGTCCCATGAAAGAAGACACTATGACATGGCTTCTTTGAGAAAACTCTATGCTTTTCTCTATATGAATGCTAACTACTCAACTTTATCAAATAATGGACAAGCTTATCTACCATAACATGACTAAACCATGCATATTGAGCTCCAAGCTTACATAACCTAAGCCTATCACGAAATAAGTTTTATAGTGAAGTAAGTTTTATACGTTATAGATGTAAAATAGAAAACAAAGTTTTATACATTATTGATGTAAAATAAAAAACAATAGATATAAACATTTAAAGATGATATTACATAAAGTATGTGAAGATGATATTACATAAGGTATAAGGTATATGTGTTTAAGGATTCAATTATTTATTCATATAAATAAAGAATTAATAAAATATATTGAATGTATTTATTCAAAACATCATATCTCTTATAAAAATGAATTACATCAAGGAAATAACAACCATTTTTGTGTTTCCTTCCAAGTTACACCCTATAAACATAATAAAAATAAATAAATATAATAATTTTTTTAAGTCTAACTATTACTTAATTATCTCTTTTGAATATCACTGGTCCTCTGATATCGTTGAAACAATACAAATTCAAATCATTATATTATATCCCTAGAATTATAAAAACCTAACGAATAGCTGTTGCTATCTGATCACCTCACACAGTAAAGCGTTATAGATAGAAAGAGCAGAGAGACATTTTCGGTTGGTTATCGTCTAATTGATGAAGCAAATCCATTCGGACTCGCTGGGAATATCTTCATTGACAACGGTGAACAGATAGTAGCCTGGAGGAGCCACAACGGAGCTGGGCGGAGCACTTATGGAAACTGAATATGTGCTGTTTGCCTCGTCCTTCACAATATCCATGGCCGTCGCTGCAAGCGAGAGCATTCTCTGGTTCATGGACATAGCGTGCGTGCTGAAAGGAGGGGCATATGCATGAAAATTTATGCCATTGCTGGAAAGGCTCGAAACAGAGAAACTAACATTGAATCTCGACCCGTATTTGATCTCCCTCGTCGAAATAAATGCAATGGCAGGCCGCTTGAAATCGTAGACAGAATGCAGATACGGAGGAATATAGGCTTCTACTCTCAGGTCTGTGGGGAATGGCTTGGCCGCCAGTTTATAAATCTTATGGGGATTGCTCCCTGCTACTAAAACTCGCCCGTCGGGTAGCACAAGGGCAGTGGAATGATACATTCTCGAGATATTAGCCGGAGACATAACTGTGAACCTCTTTCCAATGGCTTCGCCAGGCGTGTAGAGAAAAGGAGAAAATGCAGGCACCTCTCCATTTTCCCAGCCGGCGGTGCCATTTTGGGCCCCGTTGATGATGAGAATCTTGCCCGTGGGGAGAATGAGCATGTCGCCCATTACCCTCGGCCCGGGCATGTTTTCCATCTGCCATTGTGGCTTCTGAGACGTGATTTCCATTCTCCCGCAGTTCTCCAAGGCCTTTATATATGTATGGTTTTTCTCAGCCTGCTTGAAAGCTCCATCGGGGGCTCCTCCGCAAATGAGAATCTCCAAATTCGTGAAATTATTAGAGGACTCGAGCGGAAGCATGGCAAAAGAAGCTGACGAGGGATAGTTCCGGGCGCCACCACCCGGCATGGTGGGGAACGTTTTGATGACCTGATTTTGTTTGTAATCCAAGAGGATTGAATCCTTGTTGGCGAAGATGAAGAGATTGCCGTCGGGAACCAGATAAAGAAACGGATACAAATTGTTTTCTTCTCCCATCGTGTTCGTCTTCACCAGGAATGGAAGCTGAAATGCCTCTGTGTCACTAGGGTTTCTGGGTATAAATTCGTAATTAAACGATCGCCGACCGCCTACAACAATGATCCGACCGTCCGGCAAGATCTGGTTGGAAGCATACCATCTATTGGAAAGCAGCGGCGTCTTGGCTTCGATCCAGTCGCAGGTTGAATTGACGCAAGGATTGAAATAGCTGACAACTTTTTCTCCATCCTGCCACCCGCCCGTTATAACTAATGTCCCGTTGTTGAGAAATGCGCCCGACGAACAAAAGCTGTTCGTCAACAAATGCATCGGCCTCACTGTATTGTTTGCAATGTCGTATTCCACCGAATGCGCCCAGCAACCTTGCTGTGTGGGCCTCGCAATGTCGTTATCTGGGCACCCGTTAGTTGTCTGATCGTACATGATAACAGTTCCATTGTGCGTTAGCGTCATGTGCATCGCAGAAAGCCCCGCGGTTTGCTTTAAAAGCTCCCATTGCCCTGTCCGCGCCTCCTCCGGCAGCTGTAGCTGCCCTCCAACCCTGGCGATCGCGCTTACGCATGTAAGGATCAGGACTAAAGATATTGCAGATATTGCGTAAGGTCTCTGCATTGTTTTTGGGATTATAACCCTCAAAGCTTATACTTCAACTTCAAAGGTTAAAGTAAGTAGCCAACAATTCCAAACACAGAGAACGCAAAGTTTTATTTTGTAGTGAATCCTTAACCGAAAGAACAGATGTCTTGGGCAAAGTGTCCACAATGGGAATGCAGTCTGTATCGACTCCGAGGAATTTGAAAGGAGGATGACTGGCTTATATAATGGGGGAAGGAGAGCATTGCAGGGCTTCGTAAGTTGGAGCCCTCATGGATTCATGACAACTGCGAAAACCAATTGAATCTAATTAAAACAAATATGGATTCAGATCGTTTTAAATGAAATCCTTGCATTGTCTTGATTAAGTAAAAGGGTAACGTTACAACACGCCGCTCCTAATAATAAATTGTTGTAATCTAAAATAAGCTCTTTCCAATTGAAATCTTTGAAGTCCATATGTGACAGTGGGTCAAATTAACCATTTCAAGTAAACGTAGCAAAGGATCCTATAAGTGTGGGACTTTCAGAACGTTTTACGCGCATTTTTTCTGTCAAATATTTTGGGAAAACGTCACATTAAACTAGTAAACAAATTTTCAAAACTTATTTTTTGATTAATTTTTTTTTAATTAGTTTTTCGAGAGGCGAACTTTAAAACTTTTATCTTTTTCTCTTTCAAGAAGTTGAACCATAAAACCTTTTCCTAAACCCAAATTTTAATTATAAGAAATATGAATCCTCGTCGATATATATTGCAAAATGTTCGTGAATGTTAATTATTGATTTGTGTTTTTTTAATAATTTTTTTTTAGATTTTTGTTAAATATATAATAAAAGTTAATTTTTTCATTACTTTAATTTTTTAATAAAAATTTATTAACTAAAAAATTTGAAGGATAACTCTTTCAATAAAAGAGTTATATGACTTGCCTTTGATAACAATTCTTCTTAGGTTAGCAAACAACTCTTTTCTTAAATTTTTTTATCATAAACAAATTTATTTATTGTTTATCTCTAATTTATATTGTGTGAGTAGGAGAGAGTTCACATTTCATCTTATCTATTCTTGTTAGGTTGGTTAGCAAATAGTTTTTTTCTTAAATCTTTTTATAATAATCAAATTTATTTATTATTTATTTCTAATTTATATTGTTTTGCATAGGAGAGAGTTCACATTTCATCTTATCTTTTTCAAGTAGGAAAAAATTGTACTTTTATTATTCATGGAATCAAAAAGTATATAACATTTTACTTAAAATCTTATTCATACAAATTTATAATTCAAAAAGTATCCTCAAATTCGTGCAAACTACTATGAATGATCATATTATCTTCCAAAATTATAACCACTATACTAACTATTAGGGTCCTAAAAGCAATAACAAACCAATCACAACCATCATAGTATCAAGATAAATGATAAATGGTAAATAGAACCTCTATGAACTATATATCCTGCCACATATTCCCCCAATGCAATATGCCTTCATTCTCACCCATTGCTTCTTTTGAAAGTTTATATGCAATGTTATTTTGTTCTTTAAAGATATGCTCAATGTTCATATGATAAAAAGAGATCAAATGTAGTCATGTCCTTCTACATCACTAATAAAGGAAGCTGACCTAAGGAGAGTAATGTTTCTTTCCCCGATTCACAATAACTAATTAGTTTCCATAAATATTCAAAGAGTCAATACCCATAGATGAAACAAAAATTGTAAGGGACCAGAGGGCCATAAGCCCTGCTTGGTGTTAGAGTCCATCCTACAATTCATCTTCATCATAAAATAGCACTCCTCATTAATTTTCAAAACATACCTGAACCACATTTTCCATCTTGGACTGTACCATAAAAATGCCTGTAGTTGTATTAAAAGCAAGGAGAGCAACAATTTTTCATCTTTTCTTCACTTTCACCTCCACTGAAGAATAGTCTTTGCACATGTCGATGATTGTGAGGCGACTTGCAAAAATGTTCACTTGTTTACCTTCAAAGATAGAATAATTCATAGTTTTCCATAAATCCCAATAGACAAAGGTTGGTAAAAGTCCATGTTCTAGATTACATTTATACCATCACAATAATGTTTCTTCAATATAATCATGTACCCAAGACTGTGTGATACCAAGGGATGCATATATACATTTCCAAAGTTGTAGACTATATAAACATGGAAAACAAATACATTTTTAGACTTGCAAAGAACACAACAATTTGGTCAACCTCTATGTTGAAGATTGTCCCAGGTCAATAAGCAATTCTCAAAAGTTAACCAAATGAAACAATTCAATTTCATTGGTAAAGACCATTTCTAGAGTTTTCCAAACCATGACTTAAGAACATTATATGTGGAACTCCTTGAAATTTATGAATATGCAACCTTTGCACATACTTGACTCAATGATTGACTCATGACCCGAACCAATTCATCATCATTGGTATTTAGTCTAATACCATCCCTATTCAAATAAAAGATCTACATAGACCATTCATCAACCCAAATGTAACCCATGCCAAGAGCTTTAGCAGTCAACCAATATGAATCAAAATGAGAAAGCCAAAGAGGTATTTTTTACGTGAGCAATTGTATGAAATCCCAATTCTGCAAGATAGTAAAGGAGGAAGGGAGACCATAAGTAATTATATTCATTCCCAATAATAAGGTCGATCCCCACCAATACCTTTGAACATCTACCCACCTTCCAAGCCAATACACTATTAATCCACAAGGGAGACTTAACAAAACTACAACAAAAATTTGAAACATTTTTTACAGTTTCATTAGGATTGCTAATCTATTCCAAAGTATTTGCTTTGAGATACTTTCCAAGAAGGAATTCATACCATAATTTCCCTTTCCAAAAATACCACACCACAAAATTTCCACCTGCTTAGTGACATACTAAACCAATGCAGATTCTTCATATCCCAACCACCCAAGTATTTTCGTTTGGAGAATCTTTCTGAGCTAGCAAGATGAATATTTCCCCCAACACAAGTACCAACCCATAAGAAATTGAATGTCAATCTTCTAATCATTTTCATTATAGTAAGAGGCACATGTTACACTACACTTGTACCCATTGCACCTTCAGGTGTTCCCCAGGGAGAGAGGGACAATTTTTCGACCAAGAGGGGTTTTATTGATTGATGGAGGTCATGGTTGGACCCTTTGGTACTCCTTTATGGGTACTATCGCCTAATGGAACTGTTGACTTCCCTCTAAAGAGGTTTTCAAACTCAGGGTTGGTGTCCTATGCCCTTAAGGGTTGACCACTGGGTCTCATGGCTCCATATCTTACTTGCACGATCGAGTGGCCTCAATTCAACCACGATACTCTAGTATTCAGTCATCACCACTTCCTACACCCTCATAGCCCTTCAGTTATTGTGTCCTTTTTCTCCCTCCTTGGCCTTATTTCCTCAAAGGGAGGAATCCTCCATTCCAGGTCGTTTTCATTCCTTGACAATAATGTTGAGGGATTTTATAGTATTCTATGGGTTAGATGGGGCATAACGCCCTCCCTCAAGCCCGCTCTGACCTTTCGTTTAGAGCGATTCACTTATTGGAGTGTGTTTTGGCACCTGGGGATTCAATTACCCCCACATATGCTACCTTAGTCTATATTTTATTAAATTATTTTCTTTTAATTTTAAGTTGACATTTAATAATTGCAAATTAATTTGTTTTAAGGCATGTCAACCTAGATTTTATGTGTAAAACTGAGTGTGAGATCATATAAATAGATCTCCTCGCTTTCATTTGAGAGACAGAACTTATGGGATAAATCATTATCCATTTGTTCTACCCTACCTAGGTTTTTCTGTGGAGTAATGTGCCTGTCTTAAGGAAGGTAGTTTTCTGGTTATGCACGTTGTTCTTGGTTTTATTTGGTGAAATTCTCTACAAGGTGATGTTCTGCTTTATTGGGTAAACATGAGCACATTGTGGTGTGGCTTTTTATCTCTTTGTTTGATTGTTTGTTTTTAGTGCATATTCTTGACTAAGTGGTTTCCCTAGTCTTGCATTTCCTCCTAGGATAACACAATTACAGCCTTCTTGTCACGTTAGCAAGTAGAGAGACATCTCCTTGTGAGAGTCCTCTCAGGTTTTTCCATAGTTCATCTAGGATAGTTGCTCACCTAAGATTCCTTCCTCTCTAAGTAGGTCGGTCATCCTCGCTAGACAACCTATGTTAGCTAGGGCCTATGCTAGGGTTTCCCTAAGCTTTCACATGTCTTCCTACAAAATCTAATCTGGAGTTAGTTCTTAGAGTAGTACTAGGTTTGTTAGTGTTAGATTAGTGTTTTCTCCTTATTTAGTTTAGGTTAGTTGTTAGGTTAGTCGCTAGGACCTAAGCTAGGGTTAAGTCCACGTTTCAAACCCACCTTAGCCTTGGTGCTTATTTCTCACTACCGACCCCCGTGCCTTTCACTGCTATGAATCCATCATACTATCTTCGTTTATGTTGCGTCATGTCACTACCTCCATGCTGGTGCGTGTACCCACTCGCTGTCCCGTTGCCTTGGAATCCATCCCTCACTAGCCCGTTGCCTGGTCCTCTCCCTTCACTCCCGCGCAACCTCCCACGACCTCGCTAGCTTCACCCTTCTTGCTCGTATCTCCCACACCGTACCCCCCTCCCATCTCCTAGGTACCTTTCCACTACCCGCAATCAAGCTCGACCTCCCCTAGATGGGATGCCTCATGTGCGATCCCATTTCTATCTCCTCGCACGACTCTTCTCCCACGCATTGAGCTACCTCCAACACCCGTCGACCATCCTTCTTCTCATATCCTTCCCCTCCATCACCTTTAAGCCTCACTACTCCCTCACAAGCAACGATCCCACCACCCTAACATCACGCTGCTTCTACCTCCTGCGGCCTTCGTTCTGTAATTCCCTATCTCCAACCGCAAACCGCTCTCCTTCCACAATCCTCAGCCCGCAGCTTGCAGCTGCTAGCCCAGGCCTCCATCCTCGACCTAGTTCTCACTCGCGAGCTTCCTCAATTCTCAGATACCTCTACGGGTTTCCACCCTGCGTGAATCCCTTCCACCATACGCCTGCAGTGTGTTGGTTTCCCTACCTGCGATAGCCTATCCATTCTCCGATCCTACGAAAAATCAACTAGTTGGGTTAGTGTGTTGGTTTCCCTACCTGTGATAGCCTCTCCGTCTGTCCCATCCTGCGAGAAATCAACTAGTTCGGTTAGGGAATTGTTTTCCAAACTCAGTTTCATATTTACCAAATGCATTAACATTTTAACTGAAACCAACACACTAAATATTTTAATGCATTAGTATTTTAAATATGCATTAAAGTAACTTACATTTAGTTTAATTTATTTGCATAATTACTTCTTATACCAGCTACAACACACTATTTCGATATTAGTGAATACATATAATTAACCTCTTTACTATTGGTTACAATACTATATAATGAATGTGTAGGTTATAAACACCTTTTGTTTAGTGTCATGGATTGTGATTTTATAGTAAAACTTTTCTAATTCTTTGCCATTTGCAGATCGAGATCAAGAGTGAATGCACTTGTTCGTATTTCTTTTTCACGCTCCCTTAGGCACTAGTCTATAATAACCTATGAGAGAAGGTATTTTAGTGCTTTAGTGTCCTTTGTAGGGTCAATATAGGGCTTCCCACTAGGAGGATTAGGATTCTGAAGAAATTAATGATAAGTGACTAAGGTGACAGTAGTCACTTGTTCCACATATACTTACCGATGGAAAGATATACCATTCACCCGATAACATTTTGGTGTCATTGTCGGGGACCTCAAATTCATTGAGGTGATATATCTGGGCAATAAACAAATATTTTGGTAAGTATTGAATCCCTTAGTTGTATATGATTGCATACTTATTTTTGAAAGGACTAACTTGCAGGATTACTTGGAGATTCCACAAAGAGCCTAGCCTGTCCCATCTATCACGTACACCCTTGCTTTATTTAGTAATTTGGCGAGATTTGCTTAACTAACGTGACAAGTTTCTCCTAAAATCTCAAATCGAAAAAGATAAAAGAAGTACTCTATAAACACAAGTAAGCCTAATGAGATGGCATCCAATTATGAATTATGGATGGACATATTGGACTTCTCATGCATTCCAGGTTTCCCACACAAGTATGCCATTCAAGATGGTGGGAAGGCACTTTTCCCATTGTTTCAGCAGTATAAAAACCATGCAACATCCCATGTGCAAGAGTTCATAAAATTCATATAGGAAAGTAACATCATGCATGAGGATGTTAGGATGAGGTTATCTCTGTTGTCTCTTCATCTTGAAGACAACTTATCTGTCATAAATTGGTATTAAGGTTTTCCTCACAGAAAATTTTCTTCTCTCAGAAAATCCGTTAACACATTCAGCATGGATTGGGATTATCGTGTCGAAGAATAGAAAAGAAAGGCCATGATCGACAAAATATGGGAAGAAACCCTATGAAATGGCCATACTCAAAATGATTCAAAAGAAAGAACCAAGAATGATTTCCATTCAAGTTTAAAGACCCTGATAATCTCACTGCTATAGAAATGGAAGTTGTTTTTGCTCCTTTGGATCTATCAAATTTCCGAGAATATTCATATCATTTACTCGAGGTATTCTGGAATTCCTTCAAGGGAGACCATGATAATGTCGTGCATCATATGGAATGTTTTATGACTATGGGTTCATAATATGGTATTAAAGAAGAAGAAGATGTTTATGTGCGATCATTTGTCCTTCACCTAGGAGGAAAGGCTCTCGTTTGGTTCATGGGCCTAGATAAAGGAAGGATATCATCATTTGCAGAATTTGTGCAAACATTCTATAACTACTAGGATTGAAGGCGTTGTGACGAATGGATACCTCATGTCAAGCATCCGAAGGGCTTGTTTAGTAGGGAATCCCAAAGCAAAGATCAAGTTGAAGAAACCATTGTTTAGGGTCTAATTAATGATATCTTGAGCATGATAGATGAAGCTTCCAAAGCAGATGAATATGATGATGATCCCATATATGATGATCCAAAAGTCCTGATTGAAGAAAATGAGGAACATAAATATAGGATGACTCTTCCCTTCAAACATACAAAAACATTTTGTGACATACTATATCTATGGGAACATAATAACAGGAATTCCGAGGACAATGGTTATTGGAAATTTATGGGTCCACCATTACATGATTCCTCGAGGCTAGGTAGTATTGTGTCCATGCATTGCAGTGAGGAAGAGTAGCTCGATGAAGTTACTCAGGAAGATACAAAACTTGACACTACTTGGGACGAGGAACTCTCAGTCATCTCCAATAGGGGTGTTGAAGACGTAAATTATGAAGATTGTGTTGAAAAAGATATGATCATTCCTTCCCCTTATGAGGCTAATGATAAAGAGTGGCTCAACCATTTTTCCACCATAATTGAATATGGAACAACACCAAACTTTGCAGATAGTTGTTATATGTAGATGGCCCATTATGACGAAAAGTTCAAAGACTTGGAACCTCATATCTTTGGTCATTCTTCCATGATGCCACCATAATACTCATCCTGTAGGAAAGAATCTTGTCGCACATAGGATTCGTTCACAGATATTTAGCATATGATGTGGCTAGGTTATCACCCTCAGTCATGCACCTCCAGAAGCATGGAAGAAGTTGTTCATCCCGCTCTATCCTACATCAGCAAGACCTTAATGATACATCTGAACGAGACTGAGGAAGGTAGGTGGGAAGGTATGACTTTCATCCCTTAGTCACATAATATTTATTTTTTATCTTTTCATTTGAAGAATGAAGGTATGGAATATATTGTTGACAATTTTAAAAGTTCAAGGATTATTGGGGTTACTAACGTGATTGTGGAAAAGATAATAAATATATATGTATGTAGAAACAAAAGCTCGAGTAAATGCAGAGACAGTTTGTGTCTCACATGTGAAGGTTTGCAAAGTCCAACTCCACGGATAGCCTCCCAAGTTCAGGATTCACGGGCGGGTTTCAAGCAAATTTTTTTTGAAGATATGTATGATGGAGGTATCCCATACACAAGTCCACTAGAAGAACGGATTAACAAAGCTTGTTAAAGTGATTATTCTCCATGGCACCAGTTTCAAGTTTTCCAAGTTCTTAGAAGGTTTGGTTTCCTGCACTTATCAAGATAAAGATTCTGGTACAAACTAAACATATCGCCAATGAGGTATTGTCTTGGATTACACTAAAGGACAAAGGTAAGATGAAAGGTATGAATTGTTTACTTAAATGGTTATATTGGTAGTATGATTTCACTTAACCTATTTTGATTACCATGTTTGGAGTAGGTAGGGTTAGTTTCATTAGCCATCTTTTTGTGCGTTGCATTTGATGTCTTTTCATGTTAGTTTATTGTTCTTAGTTTGTTGCCATAATTTAGAGAATAAGGAAGGATGGAAGTATATACCCTTAGATGCTTTAACCTCTCGTACATTTGATATGTGTGTCGGTCTACAGGTACCAGTAGATTCATAGGTTCTCAATAAATCCTAGGAAGAGAACTTGTCCCGCAATTGGAGCCAGTGTTACGTTGCACTTGTACCCAACACACCTTCAGGTGTTCCCTAGGGAGAGAGGGATAATTTTTCGACCAAGAGGGGCTTTATTGAGCGATGGAGGCCATGGTTGGACCCTTTGGTCGTCCTTTATGGGTACAATGGCTTAATTGCACTGCTAACTGCCCTCTAAATAATTTTTTAACCTCAGGTTTGGTGTCGAGGGTCCTTAAGGGTTGACAACTAGGTCTCATGGTTCCATGTCTTTATTTCACATTCCAATGGCCTGTGCTTCAGCTGAGACACTAGTCTTCAGTCACATCCAATTCATACACCAGGACCTATAGTCAATGGGTCCTTGCTCTCCTTGGCCTTCTTTCCTCATAGGAAGGAATCCTCCATGCTAGGTCATTTCCATGCTTTGAGGATAACATTGAGAGGATTTATAGTATTCTAAGGGTTATATGGGGCATAAGGACATCCCTCCAACCCGCTCCGTATTTTCATTCAAAATGATTCACTTATTTGAGCGTCTTTTGGAACCTGAGGATGCAAATACCCACATATAGCCTACCCTATTCTATATTTTATTATTATTATTATTTTAATTTTAAGTTTACATTTAATAATTGAAAATTAACTCGTTTTAAGGTATGTCCATGGGCATGTCGACCTTGATTTTGCATGTAAAAGTGAGTGTGAGATCATATAATTAGATCTACTCACTTTCATTTGTGACACATAGCTTATTCGATAAATCATTATGCATTTGTTCTACCCCACCTCGCATTTTTTGTGGACTAATGTACCTCTCTTGACGAAGGAATTTTTCTTGTTATGCAAGATTTTCTTGGTTTTCTATGGTGAAATTCTCTACAAGGTGATGTTTTGATTTGTTGGGTAAACATGAGCACACTGAGGTCTATATTTTTATCTCTTTGTTGATTGATGGATTTTAGTGCATGTTCTTGACTAAGTGGTTGCTCTAGTGCTATAGTCCCTCCTAGTTCAGGCCAATTCCATCCGTCTTGTCACCTTAGGAAGTAGAGAGAAATCTCCTTATGAGAGTCCTCTAGGGATTTTCCTTAGTTCACCTAGGATATTTTATGACCTAATATTCCTTGCTATCTAGGTAGGTGCTCCTCTCTAGATTCCCTAGGTTAAGTAGGGCCTCTGCTAGGGCTTCCGTAGGTTTTCACACTTCTTCCTACAAAATCTAATATAGGGTTAGTTCTTAGAGTAGTCCTAGGTTAGTTAGTGTTATATTAGTTTTTTTTTCCTTATTTAGTTTAGGAAAAGTTGTTAGGCCAGTATCTAGGACCTATGCTAAGGTTAATTCCATGTTGGTTGTCTGGGCAGACCCGGGTTTACTATAATCAACCAACAACACCCCTAGCTCACTGGCCCTTTCGGCGACAGACCGCAAAGCAGCCTGAAGTCTCACCCGAAGTGATTCTAATGGGTTGGCTAAGGACTCAAGTGTCTTGGACCAGGTTCTGTGGTGATCCTACTTGCGACTCGCAGCTCCCCTAGCTGCGAGGTCTCTTTCTCTGCGCGTCGCGCGACCTTCTGCTTGCGTCACGCAATCTCCTCATCTCGCAGCTCTTCTAGCCATGAGATATTCCTTTATACCGTCATGCGGTCCCTTTCCATGTCGTACACTTTCACTGACTCGCGATATCTCCAACTTTACCGCGTCACCGCGCACCGTGCAACACGCAGCTCCTGCCCAACGCTAAGTCCTCAACCTGCAGTATCGCGCACCGCAGCTCCTCTGCCGGTGCGGTATCACCTCTCTGTGATATCCTACCTCCGCGGCTTAGCGCACTTAGCGTTACTTGTGTCGACGTGCAAGACTTAACATACAAGGCTGTTCAATACTGCGACTAGTGATTGTATCACGCAAAGCATAAATGAACCACATACAACCTGCCAAAGACTTAGACTTATGTTTATCCTTCTATATTACTGTGAACTGATTAACACATTCATTCATTAAACTATAAACAAAGTCCATGAAATGACTGATAAATGCATAAGTAAACATAACACATAATCCAATCACATAACAATTGATTTTAACATGGTTCACCTCCAGGATGGAAGTTACGTCCATAGAACTATGTTTTTATTATAGCTCAGGGGAAGGTAAAACACAGTTCTACTGCATCGCATATGCAGCTCAAGATCTTATCTCTTAGATCTCTTTTCCTCTCTATACTGCTCTCCTACAATATACTCTTCCCTCTCTGCCGATCCCTGCAGATCGTTACATGCATGCTCTGTAAGACAGCTACTGGTTACAGTAAGATTGCTACTGCTAATAACAGAACCATAGCTCAACTCTATTACAATACAAGATAACTGTGAGCTAACAGACTCAATGGCTAACTATATGTTATCTGACTAGCTAACCTTTTACAATACAAAATATATCCCTTTATAGGCAGCCCGAAGGTCTTGCCATTACAACACTGTGGGCCTGTCCCAACAGTAACCCAACACCCTAAATAGTGATAGTCGGCCATATCTGTACTTGAGGTAGCCGCTTTCCGTCACACCACAGCTCTCTGCAGTCTTCCATGCTTCCTGGCGCTGATCATGGGTACTGTGCACCGCTTCTCTTTTCTGTCCTTCATCTTCAATGCTTCAGCCTCGTTGCTCCTTCTTCTTTATGAAGGTCGCTGAGCCCTCCTGTCTTCTGTCGCTGCCTTCAATGCAGTGGGTGAGCTCTCTCTTCTCGGCCGCTCAGGTACCGTTGCCTTTCTTGAATTCTCTATCTTAAAAGTCATGGTTTCCGACTCTGCTCTGTAGCTGGAAACGTGCTACGGCGTCGTAGCTCTATCTTATCTTCTCTCCGCCAAAACTGTCTATCCGCTAAAATGGCAGCTTCTTCTGTAGCTGCGGGACCCTGCTCCAATAGTCCCCTAACACTTACTTGTGGATTGTCCCCGAGACACTACCAGCGGGCTTCTCCTGCTGTAGCTTTACCTTGGCTTCTTGCGAAGCCTTATTAAACTTGTCTCGAAGTCCTGCAACTTCATTCTGCATCACTTCGACATGCGAACCATTTGTTGGCTATCTGGGAAGACCCGGGTTTACTATAATCAACCAACAACACCCCTAGCTCACTAGCCCTTTCGGCGACAAATCGCAAAGCGGCCTGAAGTCTCACCCGAAGTGATTCTAATGGGTTGGTTAAGGATTCAAGTGTCTTGGACCAGGTTCTATGGCGATCCTACTTGTGAATCGCAGCTCCCCTAGCTGCGAGGTCTCTTTCTCTGCGCGTCGCGCGACCTTCTGCTCGCGTCACGTGATCTCCTCGTCTCGTAGCTCTTCTAGCCGTGAGATATTCCTTTATACCATCGTGCAGTCCCTTTCCACGTCGTGCACTTTCACTGACTCACGATATCTCCAACAGTACTGCGTCGCCGCGCACCATGCGACACGTAGCTCCTGCCCAACGCTAAGTCCTCAACCTGCGGTATCGCGCACCGCAGCTCCTCTGCTGGTGCGGTATCACCTCTATGTGATATCCTACCTCCACGGCTTAGCGCACTTAGCGTTGCTCGTGTCGACGTGCAAGATTTAACATACAAGGCTGTTCAATACTGCGACTAGTGACTGTATCACGCAAAGCATAAATGAACCACATACAACATGCCAAAGACTTAGACTTATGTTTATCCTTCTATATTACTATGAACTGATTAACACATTCATTCATTAAACTGTAAACAAAGACCATGAAATGACTGAGAAATGCATAAATAAACATAACACATAATCCAATCACATAACACTTGATTTTAACGTGGTTCACCTCCAGGATGGAAGTTACGTCCACAGAACTGTGTTTTTATTATAGCTCAGGGGAAGGTAAAACACAGTTCTGCTGCACCGCATATGCAGCTCAAGATCTTCTCTCTTAGATCTCTTTTTCTCTCTATACCGCTCTCCTACAATATACTCTTCCCTCTCTGCCGATCCCTGTGGATCGTTACATGCATGCTCTGTAAGATAGCTACTAGTTACAGTAAGATTGCTACCGCTAATAACAGAACCAGAGCTCAACTCTATTACAATACAAGATAACTGTGAGCTAACAGACTCAATGGCTAACTATATGTTATCTGACTAGCTAACCTTTTACAATACAAAATATATCCCTTTATAGGTAGCCCGAAGGTCTTTCCATTACAACACTGTGGGCCTGTCCCAATAGTAACCCAAAACCCTAACTAGTGACAGTTGGCCATATGTGTACTTGAGGTAGCCGCTTTCTGTCACACCATAGCTCTCTGCAGTCTTCCATGCTTCCCGGTGCTGATCATGGGTACTGTGCACCGCTTCGCTTTTCTGTCCTTCATCTTCAATGCTTCAGCCTCGTTGCTCCTTCTCCTTTATGAGGGTCACTGAGCCCTCCTGTCTTTCGTCATTGCCTTCAATGCATTGGGTGAGCTCTCTCTTCTCGGCCGCTCAGGTACCGTTGCATTTCTTGACTTCTCTATCTTAAAAGTCATGGTTTCCGGCTCTGCTCTGTAGCTGGAAACGTGCTACGGCGTCATAGCTCTATCTTATCTTCTCTCCACCAAAATTGTCTGTCTGCTAAACTGGAAGCTTCTTCTGTAGCTGCGGGACCCTGCTCCAGCATGTTGGAATATATTAAACCCACTCACAACTTAGGATAAAATAATTAATCATTATTTGATTAATTATTCACCCACTAGCTTAATTAGGTGGCACCTTAAAGTCAATGCATGCCATCTATATCCTAGGAATGAGTTATGTCTAATTCTGGGTTCATCTAGAATTAGTATGCAGGACCTTATAGCAGATTCTGCTTTTTTCTGCTTTTTCTGCTTTTCTATGGATAAGATAAAAGCTAGTCAACTAGGAAACTGGGTGCTTTTGTTTCCAACCCATCCTCCATTAGTTTTTCTCCATTTTCTAGGATTAGCATGTTACTTCCATCTCCTTGACAAATCACTCATGATTTTTCCAACTCGTGAGGTCCTTGATAGATTTAGCAAGTGCTTTATCCACCTATGGGGGTTTGCTATATTTTGGTAAGTCAACCTTTTTGAGCTTTATGAGTTGTTTCCATACAATTAGACTTCCCCATGAGGGATGTACTATTTATGTACTCTATTATTCATAATTATTCAATGGAAGGATACACACCAATATTCATCTCTTCATTCATGTGATTCAGTCTCTTTTCTTCTCTCTATTTTTCCTGTGTATGCTTGTGAGAATTCTTAGTAGCAAGATCTATTTCCTGTGCTTCTTTTTAGCATCATTGCACATAGCATTGATCTATTATTTCTACACATCATTCCACCTTTCAAACCCTCCTTAGCATTAGCGCTTATCCCTCACTGCCTACACTTGTGCCTTTCACTGCTATGAAGCCATCCCACTAAATTCATTTCTCTTTCAGCCTATTTCTACCTCCATGTAGATGGTACATGCACCAACGCGGTGGCCCCTTTCCTTGGAATCCATTCCCCACTATCCTGTTACCTAGTCCTCTCCCTCCACTCTTACGCAACCTCCCACTGGCTCTCCAGCTTCATCCCTTAATGAGAGCTCTAAGCTTGTAATCTTTGTCATATATTCATTTCTATCTTAACATGCTTAACTTGCAAATGTTATACTTATTTTTACTATTTGTTTTTATTCATGGAAGAGATTCTATCAATATTGATAGTAAATATTCTCAATAAATTATAAGTTTTCGATTTTATTTTTAAATTACTAGTTATGGAAGTTATCAACCTATTACTAGTATGTAAAAACCAGTTGTTCACTAACAAGTTATCAAATTTCTTACATACATTAAAGTTGTACTGCATGTACTAATGTAACCACATACATTATCGTATTATTTACTAAAGTACCAAACTGGTCGTTATTTACATTCTGTTGGGAAACTTGCTGCCTGTAAAACTCCTTGATATTATAAGCTTGATTATTGTAAAAAAATAAATGCATCATTTCAAATGGAATACTATATGCCCTTACTTCCTAATTCTAAGTCCATCAGTGTCGTTCCAATGATTATAGACTTGAGCAGGGTTATTCCATTGTAATTTTATTATTACTATAATGCCTCTCTTACATTAAGTTAATGTCTATAGTAACTATTATGGTAGATATTTCTACTATGATCAAAATTCTACCCTATGCTAAGTATAGGTTATCTCGATCAATCACAAACTATCTTGTCCAATATAAACAATTAAAGTAAATTACTAGCATTTACAAGTCAAGAAGCAACTAATGTCTAAGAAAGTTTAAACCAACATCGAACTTTGTAAAACTTGTGTTTATACTCTATTATTATGCTATTCAAGTCCATACATTATAACCACCCAAGCTGTTGGTTTAAAAGTGATAAGTTTGGATTATAATACATGTCTATTTAACAATGTTTTGCAAGTATATAAATCTATAGTAGTTAGAAAAGTTCTAAGCAAGATCGACCTTGGACTTTTTCCATAATATCAAATGGTTACCACCTTTAACTAGGGTCAACATTTATGAATTATTGTTTAACCAAACGCCAAAATCGAGCTATCAAACATTATGATAAGGTTTATATATATGAATATCGATGTGTTAAATATATATGCATACATCATAGTTCATGCATTGTTTGATAATAAAAGCATTGTGTTAATAATTTGGATGATTGAACCACAGGTGGACTTTGGAATCAACACTTGCATGGTTGGATTTATTTGAGGGAAAGTGGTCACCTCTTTTCCATGTATTGGCGATATAAAAATCTTGCAACCCTAATCGCTTTGTCATCCTCCCTCCAAAGTTCAGGCTGGCCTTCAGGCTTCTCTGCAAGGTTTCATGGTGTCCGTGAGGGTTCTTCCTATATAAGCTTGCTCCAAAACTTGGGTTTAACATTGCTGTAGTCTCCTGAGTTCAGTATTGTGGCCAACCTTCTTAGCTGTGGGTGTTATTATGTGAGAGTTTACTTTTTTTTTTTACACTTGGCTTGTAGCGAGTGCTTAGCTCCTTCTAGCCTTCCCCATGGCCTGTCACTGCTGTGAGAAGCTAAGCTTCATTACTACTGGTTGTGCTCCATCGATGTCGCAGGGTTTGGGAGATTTTGTATGTGCAAATTGCAACTGGTGACAGTCTCTTCACTAGACTGTTTGATACTCTTATTTAAGGTAAACATTTGATTTTCTTTCCAGAATAGAAGACTCATAGTAAAGTTATTTTTACAGTAGGGTTTACAATAGCGAGTGAGTTTTGTAACTAACACACAGTATTGTGCTCTCCTTGCAGGAACTTGTGACTACTCTTGCAACCTGTGATGAAGATAATGCTAGCTGTATTCGAGGGCTCGTGGCTCCAATCCGATAAGCCCTGGGTTCAACGAATGGGTTCTTACCTTGCTTGTAACAAGGTTGTCAATGGTGAAACCACGAGCTTGAGATCATGTCCAGTTTATCCATTAGTTACATGGTTTTATTTTTTAAAAGTTGTTGGTTCTTTTCTATTTGCAAACCCTCGCTATGTCATTGGGTAGTCCCATCCTTAAGCTGGGTGTTGTAATTAGTTTAAATTTTGAGCCGTGCGGCCTGTCAATGCAATACATTGGTTTTTAAGAAAGTTTTTCTTCGAGCTCAGTCTGGTTTTGCAGTGGTACTGTATATTCTGACTCTGTGTATGTTAGGGTTTTCCCTAACCGACTATTGATGAAGAATATTACAGTCTAATATATTTTGCAAATAGATTATTGTTAATATTTAATACTATAACCCAGTCATATTGTGTAGTTTATAATATTAACCTACCTGTTCGGAATATACAAGCTAGTGTATTCATGGAATGAAACCCTTGTTTAAATAACTTCTTCAATTGACTAATATTAGGATTCTACTATTTGTTAATTTGGTTAGTTATTATTATTACAAGTGTATTGTGATAATTTAACTTGTAACAATACATTTGTCTTTTTAAAGGACGGTAAACAATCTATAGTAGTTTAATTGTTTATTGATATAATAATCCAAATAAATGGATTGTAGCTTAAATGTTTTTATTTGTAAAGATTAAATAAATTTGGTTTAGGGTTTCGACCCTGAAGTTTACCTTTACAGGTATAAGCCCATCTGATAATTATAAAACAGTTTTTACATAGATAGATATTTATTTTTATATTAGTTATTAATCATATTCTGATTGTTTTTATTTACTATACTAACACATAGAATTTACTCAGATTTCTTTGAAAAGATAAGCATAGATTCTGTAACTTAGTTTGCTCTTTAAATGAAAGTACTTTTAATATAACCCTACTTAGTTTATAGTAATTATTCGTCTTAGATTAGTTGATATTATTAGAAAATAAACTATATGATTAGTAGTTTATTTCTTTACTGAACGGAGTGTAAATATTGTAACTCGACTGAGATTTTTCTGCTGCATTTCATTCAGTTACTAAGTGAACACAAAGAAATATAAACCTATCATAACATAGTTTAACCTCCATAATATTTTTACTTGAATAAAAATTAATCTACTGTCTGTAAATACACAATCTTATCTACTAAGAGATTCTCTTATCATCTTAATGGTTCTACCTATACTAGATTACTTCTATTGCTTTTCCAATATATTTACATAAATAAGCTTGTTGAAACAATAAACAAAGATAACCAAGTCACTAATCTTTTTAGTAATAACATACATACTGAAATAAATTACTCTGTTAACTATGAAATGCAGAACCATATCTATTCTATTCAGTCTCCTAACATTTTCTTTTATCTACTATAAATACTCTATCTGTGTTGGAGTACGACCTGGTTCTTCGAGGTGTGTAAAAACACAGACTAGAAATTATTTTCCATTCTAACACATTAAAACAAAATAATGTAGAACTTGATTAGGATAGATGAAAACAACGTTAGGAGGCTGTTCCTCCCTACCAAACTCCTGGAGAGCGCTCAAACAACACTTCCTTAAGACCCCGAGCCTATTTCTAGTCTTCTTGGTTGAGGACTGGTGGAGAATGCAAATAATAGACTAGTCCAATATCTCTGTAAAACACCCTGCACTTAACAGTAATATCTTCCAGCTTAAAAACTGCACTAGATCACTCAGTAGTTATTTCCTCAAACTCTTTCCACAATTCCCTTCCATTTAATTTATATGAAGTACATTCACCTCAATGATCATTTCTCTACAATGAGCAGCCTCAGCTTTCTTCAATGGGCATTTTTATAAAGATTGCCTAGGTCTTTTGGGTCAGTTGTCATTAATTGAGACACCTGCTCTGATTCCACTTTCTTGGGGAATCATGACCCCAAATGTAGGGAGATTGCCACCTGCAACAGTTGGAAGTGGGTTGAGGATGTTTCCACATGTCAGTTTTCTCTCCACCCAGTCTCCTCCACCAATTTGACCAGTAAACACTCTTTTAACAGCTCTCCTAAGCTCTTGTCTCTTCCTTTATTTATTTATAATTAAAATATTCAGAATTACATTAAATATCCTTGACTCTGCTGAGTCAGCAATTACAACTTAGCATAAAATTAACATATTGTCCTCAAATAATAACAAATAATATAACATTCTTTTTGCAAAATTGGGGCATGTGACATACACACCCCCTCAAATTATAACAAACTCCTTGATGTTATTTATTCTTCGTCCTTAGAATTCCCCTGGAACAGAATTGGATAGGCATCTCACATATTACTTTCCAATTCCCAGGTGGCTTCTTCTGGACTAAGGTGCTTCCATTACACCTTCACCTGACTAATGGTGCGGTTCCGAAGTGTGATCTCCCTCCACCTGAGGATACAGTCCGGTTCCACCAGAAAATATCCTTTTGGTTCTACCTGTACATCATTCCAGTTAACAACATTAGTAGAATCATGAACATATTTCTTTAATACAGATATATGAAAAACATTATGTACTCTTAAATTTGGTGGTAATGCTAATTGATAAGCTACCTGTCCAATCCTGGACAATATTTCAAATGGACCACAGTAACGAGGTGCTAGTTTTGCACAACTCCCCAATCTTAGAGAGCTCTTTTTGGGCCTTACCTTGATGAACACATGTTCACCTACCTGAAACTCCTTTGGAGTTATTTTAATATCTTCTTGACTTTTTTGTCTATCCTGCGCAACTTTCAGATTACCTTATACATGCTTTATAATTTCTTCCATTTCCTTTAATAGTTCAGGACCTAATGCTAATCTATCCACCAGATTACTCCTGGAGATAGGAGTATTACATTTCCTTCCGTACAAGATTTCAAAAGGACTAAATCTAGCTGACGCTTGATAATTATTATTATAAGCAAATTCTACCAGATGCAAATAATCCTCCCATTTACCTGGATGGTCTTTCACATGCATTCTTAATAAATCTTCCAGTACTTGGTTTACTCTTTCGGTCTGTCCATTTGTTTGAGGATGGAAAGAAGTACTAAAATTTAATGTATTATTTAGTCCTTTAAACAGGGATTTCCAAAAGTTACCTATAAATTTAGGATCTCTATCTAAGATTATAACTTTTGGTATTCCATGCAGTCAAAAAATTTGTTTTATAAAGATATCAGCTATGTTTGCAGCTTTATATGTAGTTTTAACAGGTATAAAGTGGGCTTCCTTACTTGACTTATCGACCACTCCCATGATAGACTCATTTAAATTCTAATTTTTAGGTAGTCCAGTAACAAAATCGAGACTAATTATCTCCCATTTCCAGCTAGGGATGGGCAATGGCTAAAGTAATCCAGCTGGGTGTTAATGTTCAGTTTTCACCTGCTGACATTCAAAGCACCTAGCGATATACTGTGCCAATTTAGTCTTCATGTCTCGCCAAAAATATTCTTTTCTTAACATGGTTATAGTATTTTGATAACTTGGATGAACTGAGTATGGATTTTTATGGATTTCATCCAAAATTAATAACTTAACATTAGGTACGTTAGGTACATACATTATGTCTTTATACAGTAAAAATCCCTTTGCATTCAAACTGCACCCTTTACTTAAGCTTTATGTTGGATTTTCTTTCCTTTTAGCTTGTATGTTTTGGTAAATTTCATCTTGTTCTATCCCTGCTTTAAGTTGTTCATCTAGATCTGATGTATAAGTCATGATAACTGATGTGAAATTCAGCCTTGCATTTCTACTTAATGCATCAACAACTTTATTTTCTTTACTTTTAATGTGTTGAATTTCAAAATCATACTCACTTAGAAAAGCTAGCCACCTAGCTTGTCTAGCATTTAGATTAGGCTGACCTAATAGATACTTTAGTCCTTTATTATCAATCATTAAAATAAATTTTCTGCCAATTAGGTGATGACGCCACATCTTTAGAGCATGTATAATAGCAGCTAGTTCGAGATCATAAGTTGCATAATTCTTTTCATGAATCTTTAATTTCCTAGACTCATAGGAAATAACATGCCTTTCTTGATTCAGAACACCACCTAACCCATCATTGCAGGCGTCAATGCACACTACAAATTCTTTATTTGGATCAGCTATTCTTAAAATAGGTGCACTGGTTAATAAAGTTTTTAACTTTTTAAATCTTTTCTCGCATTTCTCATTCCAATCAAATTTATTTCCTTTCTTCTGCAAAAAAGTTATTGGATTCGCGATTCTCAAAAAACCTTCAATGAACCTCCGATAATTCCCATGAAGGATCGAACATCAGTTACATCCTTAAGAAACGACCAATATTCAATCGCCTTTATCTTTTCAGGATCTACTGAAATCCATTCCTTAGTCACCACATGATCTAAGTACTAAATTTTATCCTTAAAGAAATCACATTTGCTAAACTTTGCAAAAATTTGATGATCTCGTAGCTCTTGCAAAACAATTTTTAAATGTTCTTTATGTTCTTCTTCAGTTTTTGAATAGATTAATATGTCATCGATAAACACGACTACAAACTTATCTAGATACTTATGCATAACGCTGTTCATTAAACACATAAAAACAGCTGGGGCATTAGTAATCCCGAATGGCATGACAACAAACTTGTAATGGCCATATCGAGTTATAAAGGTTGTTTTAAAGAAGTCTTCATCCTTAATCCTAACTTGATGATATCCAGACGTTAAATCAATTTTCGAAAACACAGTGGCTCAATGTAGTTGATCAAATAGATCATCTATGTGAGGCAACAGGTATCTATTTTTGATAGTCATCTTATTCAACTAACGGTAATCTATGTAAAGTCGCATGGTTCTGTCATTTTTCTTAACGAAGATGACAAGTTCCCCCCATGAAGACACACTAGGTCGAATATACAATTTGTCAATAAGTTCTTATAATTGTGACTTTATTTCATTTAGTTCTAGTATGTTCATTCGATAAGGGGCCTTTGATCTGGGTACTACACCAGGCATTATCTCAATGGTAAAACCTAGTTCCCTTTTTGGAGGTAGTCCCGAAATTTATTCCGAAAATACATCAGCATAATCTCTTAAGACTGGTATGTCTTCCAATTTTAATTTATCTCTCTTATTTAGATTTTCCTCATCAGTTATTGTTACTGCATAAGCTTTACAACCCTTCCTAACAGCTCTCTTAAGCTGCAGAGCAGAAATATGCCTTATGGTTGTTTTTCTAGGGATCCCCTTTACACTTATTGGTTTTCCATCATTGTTTACACACGTAAAAGTTTTATCATTACAATTTAAAATTACCCTATTTTGGTCTAACCAATCCATACCGATGAGTATGTCAGAAGAAACAAGAGGTAATGCATTAAGCTTTACAACAGTTTCAAATTGATCCATAACTACTGCACATTCTTTTACAAAACGAGCTACCTTCCTTTTATCACCAGTGGCTAATTGAACCAACCAAGAATTTTCAAATTTTTCAATTGGAAACTTACATTTTTCTACCATTTTAGGTGAAATATAACTGAGACTAGCTCTTGGATCAATTAAAATAGTTATAGGGGTTTGGTTTATCATACCTTCTACTTCCACCATGGCCATGCTCTCCTTCCAGTTGGCCATGCTCTCCTTCTTCTGATTTTGTTCATAATAGAAGTTGGCTTTCTTCATAGCTTCTTTCATAGTTTTTGGATTGTCATACTCAATCCTGTCCTTAACATGATAAGGTAGACGGTTGAGGAATCGTTGTAACTTTGGTTTTCCATCTACAAGGTATGGCACATACCTAGGCAGACTTAAAAACTTGTTGTTTAGATATTTCATAGTCATTGATCCTAATTTAAGATCATATAATTCTTTTGCTCTCTCTTCATAGTACTGCTCAGACATAAATTTATTTTTAAAGTACCTCTTGAAGGTACTCCAATATACGTTATTCTCTTTTATTCCCTTCACTCTCTTCAATTCCTTCCACCAAATATTAGCCTTTCCTGAGAGATTGTCGATAGCCATTCTAGCCTTTACTTGGTTAGAATAGTTATAAATCTGGAAGTACTTCTTCATCCTAGATAACCAGTATTTTTCTTCCTCCCCTTTCTCGGTCTCTCCATTGAATGTTGGTGGTTTAATAATTTTAAATTCCCCAGAAATTTCCTCATAGGGTTTATGTTTTCTCTTTGTAGTGTAATGGCTGTCATCACTACTATCACTAGTGGAATGAAAATTGCGTTGATCACCAAACACCTTTGAGGATGAGCTAGTTTCATCGTTTTTCTGTTTAGTCTTTTTATTTTTATGTTGATGACTTGTATCTTCTGAATTATCTCTTTTTCCCCTTCCCTCAATTTGAAATATTTCTATTAGGATCTGATTCAACTCCTCCTGAGCACTTAGAGTCCTTTCATTCTCTCGTTTCACACATTCCATTTTAGATTTTAAATCTTTTACTGTTTGTAATAGTTCTGAGGAATTAATGGTTAGGTATTCTGGTATAGGATCTCTTGGTAAGTTTTCTTGTTCAGTAAATGGAGATTCCTCTTCCCCATATTCCTCCATCCTTTCCATACCTGTTGTTAAACTTCAGAAACAATTCTCTATTGAATAACATTTACAAGAAAATACATCAACAAAATAATTCGAAATCACTGTTTCATAAAATCTAGTCAATGGGCCTCATCGAGGCCTGGTGTTTGAACCTTGCACTTTGATACCACATGTCAAAACCCCAAATTTTCACAAAAATTTAAAATTTTAAGATAACATAAAATGATGAATATGCGATTTACTAACAGCTAATGGTTAGTAGAAAATGAAACAGTCCAACGATTAGTATTATACATTTTCAAATTACGTAAACTAAAGCAGCTTCTTTTTCCTAACGTAAAATATGATTTACTTGCATACTGTTTTCTTTCAGTTTACTAATGAGTCTACTTTATGGCAAGTAGGTGGAATATAACTTTGAATCCTGGGCTTACTTAGCATTTATGATAATGTAGACAAATTGCTGGTTCTTACAGGTTCACAAGTACAATCGATCAAGTAGACGTTTTAAAATTTATAAAGTATCAAGAAGTGTTTCTGTTTGCAAAATAAAATGCTAGTAAAATAAACTGATAATTTTCAAGCAACTTCAACGAGGTAAATTAGTTTATCTTTTCTAGTTTTTCTTCTAAGTAGAGTTCAGATAAATGGGTTCTTTCTTTATCAAGCTTAGAGACACCAAAGATACTTACTAAGAGCTCTAAGCTTGTAATATTTGTCATATATTCATTTCTATCTTAACATGCTTAACTTGCAAATGTTATACTTATTTCTACTATTTGTTTTTATTCATGCAAGAGCTTCTATCAATACTGATAGTAAATATTCTCAATAAATTATAAGTTTTCAATTTTATTTTTAACATACTAGTGATGGAAGTTATCAACCTGTTACTGATATGTAAAAACCAATTGTTCACTAACAAGTTATCAACTTTCTTATGTACATTAACGTCATACTGCATGTACTAATGTAACCACATACATTATTGTATTATTTACTAAAGTACCAAACTGATCGTTATTTACATTCTGTTGGGAAACTTACTACCTGTAAAACTCCTTGATATTATAAGCTTGATTATTGTAAAAAAATAACTGCATCGTTTCAGATGGAATACTGTATGCCCTTACTTCCTAATTGTAAGTCAATCAGTGTTGTTCCAATGATTATATACTTGAGCATGGATATTCTATTGTAATTTTATTATTACTATAATGTTTCTTTTACATTAAGTTAATGTATATAGTAACTATTATGCTAGAACTTTCTACTATGATCAAAATTCTAACCTATGCTAAGTACAGGTTATCTTGATCAATCACAAACTATCTCGTCCAATATAAACAATTAAGGTAAATTACTAGCATTGACAAGTCGAGAAGCAACTAGTGTCTAAGAAAGTTTAAACCAACATCGAACTTTGTAAAACTCATGTTTATACTCTATTATTATGCTATTCAAGTCCATACATTATAACCACACAAGTTGTTGGTTTAAAAGTGATAAGTTTGGATTATAATACATGCATATTTAACAATGTTTTGCAAGTATATAAATCTATAGTAGTTAGAAAGGTTCTAAGCAAGATCTACCTTGGAATTTTTCCATAATATCAAATGGTTACCACCTTTTACTAGGGTCAACGTTTATGAATTATTGTTTAACAAAACGCCAAAATCAAGCTTTCAAGCATTATGATAAGGTTTATATATATGAATATCGATGTGTTAAATATATATGCATACGTCATAGTTCATTCATAGTTTTATAATAAAATCACTATTTTAATAATTTGGATGATTGAAGTACATGTGGACTTTGGAATCGACCCTTGCATGGTTGGAATTATTTGAGGTCACGTGGTCACCTCCTGTCCGTGCATTGGCGATATAAAACTCTTCCAACCCTAATCGCTTTGTCATTCTCCCTCCAAAGTTCACGCTAGCCTTCGGGCTGCTCTGCAAGGTTTCATGGAGGCTGTGAGGGCTCTTCCTATACAAGATTGCTCCAAAACTTGGGTTTAACATTCTCATGGTCTCCTGAGTTCATTCTTGTTGCCAACCTTCTTAGCTGTGGGTGTTATTATACGAGAGTTTACTGGTTTTGTTTGCACTTGGCTTGCGGTTGGTCCTTAGCTCCTTCTTGCCTTCCCCGTGGCCTGTCACTGCTGTGAGAAGCTAAGCTTCATTACTGTTTGTTGTGCTCCATCGACGTCACAGGGTTTGGGAGATTTTGTATGTGCCAATTGCAATTGGTGACAGTCTCTTTGCTAGACTGTTCGATACTCTTATTTACGGTAAATATTTGGTCTTCTTTCTAGAATAGAAGAATCACAGTAAATTTATTTTTACAGTAGGGTTTATAATAGCGAATGAGTTTTGTAACTAACACACAATATTATGCTCTCCTTGCAGGAACTTGTGACTACTCTTGCAACCTATGATGAAGATAATGCTGGCTATCTTCGAGGGCTTGTGGCTCCAATCTGGTAATCCCTGGGTTCAACGAATGGGTTCTTACCCTGCTTGTAATAGGGTTGTCGATGGTGAAACCCCGAGGGTGAGAGCTTGTCCAGTTTCTCCATTAGTTACATGGTTTTCTTTTTTATAAGTTGTTGGTTCTATTCTATTTGCAAACCCTCGCTATGTCTTTGGGTAGTTCCAGCCTTGAGCTGGGTGTTGTAATTAGTTCAAATTTCCAGCCTTACGGCCTATCAATGCAATACATTGGTTTTTAAGAAATTTTTTCTTCGAGCTCAGTCTCGTTTTGCAGTGGTACTGTATATTGTGACTCTGTGTATGTAAGGGTTTTCCCTAATCGACTATTAGTGAAGAATATTACTGTCTAATATATTTTTCAAATAGATTATTGTTAATATTTAAGACTGTAACCCAGTCATATTGTGTAGTTTATAATATTAACCTACCTGTTCGGAATATACAAACTAGGGTATTCATGGAATGAAACCCTTGTCTAAATAAATTCTTCAATTGATTAATAATAGGATTCTGCTATTTGTTAGCTTGGTTAGTTATTATTATTACACGTGTATTGTGATAATTTAACTTGTAACAATACATTTGTCTTTTGAAAGGATTGTAAACAGTCTATAGTATTTTAATTGTTTATTGATATAATAACCCAAATAAATGGATTGTAACTTAAATATTTTTATTTGTCAAGATTAAATAAATTTGGTTTAGGGTTTCAACCCTGAAGTTTAGCTTTACAGGTATAATCCTCTCAGATAATTATAAAACAGTTTTTACATAGATAGATATTTAATTTTATATTAGTTATTAATCATATTCTCATTGTTTTTATTTACTAAACTGACAAATACAATTTACTCAGAGTTCTTTGAAAAGATAAGCATAGATTCTGTAACTTAGTTTGCTCTTCAAATTTAAGTACTTTTAATATAACCCTACTTAGTTTATAGTAATTATTAGTCTTAGATTAGTTGATATTATTAGAAAATAAACTATATGATTAGTAGTTTATTTCTTTACTTAACTGAATGTAAAAATTGTAACTCGAATGAGATTTTTCTGCTACATTTCATTCAGTTAGTAAGTGAACACAAAGAAATATAAACCTATCATAACACAGTTTAACCTCCATAATATGTTTAAACTTGAATAAAAATTAATCTACTGTTTGTAAATACACAATCTTATCTACTAAGATATTCTCTTGTCATCTTAATCGTTCTACCTGTACTAGATTACTGCTATTTCTTTTCCAATATATTTACATAAATAAGCTTGTTAAAACAATAAACAAAGATAACCAGATCACTAATATTTTTAGTAATAACGTACATACTGAAATAAATTACTATGTTAACTATGAAATGCAGACCATATCTATTCTATTCACTCTCTTAACATTTTCTTTCATCTACTGTAAATACTCTATCTGTGCTGGAGTATGTCCTGGTCCTTTTAGGTGTGGAAAAACACAGACTAGAAATTATTTTCCATTCTAACACATTAAAACAAAATAATGTAGAACCTGATTAGGATAGACGACAACAGCATTAGGATGCCGTTCCTTCCTACCAAAATCCTGGAGAGCGCTCAAACAACACTTACTCAAGACCCTCGATCCTATTCCTGGTCTTCTTGGTTGAGAACTGGTGGAGAATGAAAATAGTAGACTAGTCCAATAACTCAGTAAAACACCCTGCACTGAGTAGTAATATCTTTCAGCTTAAAATATGCACTAGATCACTTAGCATTTATTTCCTCAAACTCTTTCCACAACTCCCTTCCATTGAATTTCTCTGAATTACATTCACCTAAATGATCACTTATCTAGAATGAGCAGCCTCAGCTCTCTTCAATGGGCATTTTTATAAGGATTTCCTAGGTCTTTTGGGTCAGTTGTCATTAATTGAGCCACCTACTCTAATTCCACTTTCTTGGGGAATCATGACCCCAAATGTAGGGAGATTTCCACCTACAACAGTTGGAAGTGGTTTGAGGATGCTACCACATGTCAGTTTTCTATCCACCCAGTCTCCTCCACCAATTTGACCAATAAACACTCTTTTAACGGCTCTCCTAAGCTATTGTCTCTTCCTTTATTTATTTATAATTAAAATATTCAGAATTACATTAAATATCCTTGACTATGTGGAGTCATCAATTACAACTTAGCATAAAATTTAACATATTGTCCTCAAATAATAACAAATAATATGACATTGTTTTTGCAAAATTGGGACATGTGCTGCCTCCTGTGCAATCCCATTTCTATCTCCTCACGCGACTCTTTCCCCACGCAGTTAGATACCTCCAACACCCATCGACTAGGTCGCTACTCCTATCCTTCCCCTCCATCACCTTTAATCCTTACCACTCCCTCGCAAGAAATGGTCCCAACACCCTAGCGGCACACTGCTTCTACCTTCTGTAGACTTCCCTCTATAGTCCTTAGCCCAAAGTTCGCAGCTTCTACCCCAGGCCTTCATCCTCGACCTGGTTCTTACTCACGAGCTCCCTCAACTACCTGATACTCCTACAGGTTTCCACTCTACTTGAATACCTTCCAACATAATCCTGTAGTTTGTTGGTTTCCCTACCTACAATAGCCTCTCCATCTTTCCCAAATTATGAGCAATCAACTAGGGGTAGGGAATTGTTTTCCAAACTAAGTTTCATATTTACAAAATCCATTAATATTTTAAGTGATTATTGTGAATATTTATAAATTTTCATGTTTTATTAATAGTATCTTAAATATACATTAGAGTAACTTATATTTAGTTTAATTTATTTGCATAATTACTTCTTATACTAGCTACAACACATTATTTAGATATTAGTGAATAGATATAATTAACCTCTTTAGTCTTGGTTACAATAATATGATGAATGTGTAGGTTATAAACACATTTTGTTTACAGCCGTGGGTTGTGATTTGATGGTAAAACTTTTCTAATACTTTGTCATTTTCACTTTGGGATCAAGAGTGAATGAACTTGTTCGTTTTTCCTTTTTAGACTCTCTTAGGAACTGGTCTGTAATAACATATGAGAGAAGGTATTTTGGTGCTTTAGTGTCCTTTGTAGGGTCAATATAAGGCTCCCCCTAGGAATCTTAGGATTCTGAATTAGTTAAGGATAAGTGACTAAGGTGACAGTGATCACTTGTTTCGCATATGCTTACTGGTGGAAAGACCCACCATTGCAACCAGTAACAGTACCCATGCCAAGGAAAACCAATAAATTGGAATACCAACCAATACAAATTTCAGAAGAGTTAGTCTACTTCGCAAAGATAACATCATGTTTAAGTCCAATTACTAATATTCCTTTCAAATTTATTAACCATCCAAATCCAATCCTAGATCTTGTAGTAGTTGAGTTCTAAATAATAAACAAAATATTTGAATCATTTAAATAATTATGTCACCTAATATGGAAGAATTTCTAGAATTTGTGTCATATTATTCTCATCTACCTTATGTTAGATAAAGTGGATAGTGCACAAAGTTGACAGGCCTTTTAGATGCAATGGTAGATTCAAGAAAATGATTCAATATCTATAAAAGAAAAACGATCCCAAGCAATGTAGATCCTACCAAACCTAGTCCCAAGCCCTCCAAGGTGATTGCCAACTAGGATAATAACAAAAACGTGAGTGTTTTATCTTGATAAAAAAACTCGTGCACATTATGTTCTACAAAATGAGTGCGCATTTTTTAAAACATGATTTATGCCCAAAATGGGTCATGCTCATTTTTTTCTCCACAGCATGAAACCATAACAATTTTGGGGTGACCAAAGCATGCAAGTGTTAACGTGATTTGGGTGACATGAGAATATATTATCCACCTTAGGGATCAATCTCTTCGTTAGTAGGTATTTACATCTAATCCCATCCTTTTAATTTCATTATTTTCAATCATTTATATGCCCTAATATGAATTGAAACCATAAATTTTTTAATCTGTATGCCCTAAAATAAATTTAAACAATAAATTGAGTCATTTGCATGCCCAAAGGAAATAAAAACCCTAATTGCTCATAAAAATCAAATCAATTTCACTATGTGCATATATATTCATGAGCATCCTTGTGAATCCAAATCAATATTCCCAAATATGCAAAGTTTCTCAAGTATATAACAAGGTTACCCACAACTAAAAAAAATTCAAGTAGATTCACATATTCCCCAAAATATATAAACAAAGAAGCTAAATGTCTTATAGAATACAAAAAAAATCATGCCACAACAAATAACAAATCAAAATTCTTGTCAATATTGGGAATTTATTCATCAATAGCACTGTTTATCCTTCCTCTAGACTCTATCCCTTGCTTCTACCCAGAATGTCGAAATTGGTCCTCCAAGGACATTAATCAAAACTTTATATTTTTCATGAAACTTCCTATTCTAAGTGTTAAAATAAGGAAGAGAATCTTTTCATTATTGAATAAATGTTTTCACCTGAGTGAAGGGTACATTTTGGTTAAGGTGAAGACAATGGAGTTCAACAATGGGCTCTACCAACATCCAGATACATGGGGAGGTGTTAAAATGTTGTAACTTCGGATGATATTCTAGTTGTACTATTTGTATTCCTCCTTAGGGAGTTGTCACTGATGTAATTGGTGATGTAAGAGTCCTTGAAAGAATCAATGTAAACCTCTAGATGCAAGTCGGGTCAATAGTACCCTTGAGTCATTATAATAAATATTATTTATGTGTCCTACTAGTTAAGTCATCCTTGTCAGTTAGACAAGTCATCCCAGTTAGGTTTTAAGACAAGTCAAGAGTCAAATATAAATAAGGAGGCACCTCCTTCATTTGTACTCACTTCCCTCAATCAATTTTGCAAGAGAGAGAAGAACAAGTCTTCCCAAATGAAGAGAGAAGTAATTGTCTTGGGTTTTTACATTGTTTTGGTTGAGCTCTATACTAAGGAAGTTTTGTTGGGTTTTCTCCCCAATGAGGGTTTCCCAGGATAAATATTTTGTTCTCTTGTGTGATTGTGCTTGTTGTTCTTTCAATGACCCTGCCATCTTAAATTGTCTTATAATATCATCTAAGCAATAAGAAAACTTAACATGGTATGAGAGCCACCCCGAAAGGAGACATTGTACAACTAGGTTTTATTATTCCAAACAATTGTTAGAATAATCAACCCATAGTTTACCCACTTAGACATTAATTCATTTATTTTTGTCTTATTTTCCTAGTTCATGTGTCCCACCTTGTGCAAGTTGCTATTTGCCTATCCATAGAGGTCAAACTTGCCACATTTGACTCATGTAGTGCATGGGAGAGCTAAAGTAATCAATTATACTTTATTCTTGGCCTCCTAGGTGCCCTTCTGCTTTTTCTTCTTTATTGCCTGTTTTTTCAATGTTTTAAGGCAAAAGGAAAAGCTAGACTAGGTGAGGTTGACTTGTTTTTTTTCCTACACATCATCCTCTATTTTCTCCATGAAAAAGCATGTATGAGCTTCCATTCCACCACTCTTTAGCTTTCCTATGCCTTTTTTCCAATTCGTGAGCTCCATGACAGATTTGGGATCAGCTTTTTACACCTATGGGGGATTTGCTTATTTTTGGTAAGCCTGCTTTATGCTAGATTTGGATGCCTCCTCATGCATTCTATTTCTTGATGTATTCTAGTTATTTAGAAACCTATGTTATTACAGCGTTTGCTATTGTACACTCAGTTAATACAATTTAGTGTTATAGCTCCATATTCAGTCTCTCTTGTTAGCAATTTTGCATGATCAATTGATAATTGTTGTGAGTAAAATTAATCTATTGCTGGCCTTAATTTCCACATGGTATTAGATCCATTGTAGGTTGTTTCTCTCCTTCAAAAATTGTTTTGCAGGTTCGACATCAAGACTGGGAGCCTTCTACTGACAGCCGAGACATATTTTCTAGAGCTATGGATCAATCATAGAAAACTATCTTGACTCCTTTCAATTTCTTTGAATGGAAAGCAGAGATGGAGATACTATTGAGAGCGAAAGGCCTCTATAGGGTGACTATGGAAACAGAAGCAGAGCCCAATGCAGCTGCAGAGAAGATAAAATGGCACAACAGGAGGGATGAGGCTTATCGCCTCCTATGCCTGAGTATTTCTAGAGACCTCCTTTTCCATCTCGATGGATTGACATCACCGAATGAAGTATGGGAGAAGCTTGCTGATATTTTTGTAAAGACAGATGAGATGAGGGGACATCAAATTGAGAATGAGTTGATTTCTCTGAGTCCAACAAGCTTTGAATCCCTGCAGTTATATTTCTCCAAGTTCAAAGCACTAGTTTTGCAGCTGAAACAGTGTGGTATTGAAAAGAAAGATGATCAGCTCGTACTGGCCATCCTCTCGAAGCTGGGCCATGATTATTCAGTGTTTTTTTCGACCTTCTATTCAAAAAAACTGATAGCTCGAGCCTGGAAGATGCCTAGCCTTGCAGATTTCATGGAATCTCTCACACAAGAATAGGAC
Source organism: Pseudotsuga menziesii (assembly GCA_001517045.1). Classification (NCBI taxonomy): domain Eukaryota; kingdom Viridiplantae; phylum Streptophyta; class Pinopsida; order Pinales; family Pinaceae; genus Pseudotsuga; species Pseudotsuga menziesii. Next base: position 310,768 of record LPNX010356366.1, on the reverse strand, counting down.
AAGCTGGTGATGATGGGCACCATCAAACCATCCAAAGATGAAGCTTTGATTGCTCGAGATTCAAGGGTCGATTCAAAAAGAAAAAAGAAAGCTAAAAAGCCACCTGAGCAAAAGAGAGACAAGAAACAGTCTCTGGAGGATCTACAAGGTCCCAAGAAGAATAACCAAAAGAAGAAGAACAAAGGTGAAATGAACAAGTGCGCATACTGCAATAAGGAAAATCACACTAAAAGCTCTTGTATGAAAAAGTAGATAGACATGCTGACCAATCTCCTAGAGAAGAATGGCATCTCCCTTCTAGAAAGCTCAAAGAAGAGAGAAGGAGGATCAAGTTCAGATGACAGAGAGAGAGAGTTCATGCTTTAGTTGCTGGCACATCAAGCTCACCCAGTTTTATTATTGATTCTGGAGCTTCAAGACACATGGTTTCGACTAAGGAGGCCTTCTTCTCACTGGATATGTCGAAAGGACCATCTATTGTACTGGGAGATAACTCTCTCATTGAAAGTAAAGGCAAAGGAAGGATAGATCTTGATCATGGTAAGTTCAGCAATGTGCTGTATGTGCCTGGTCTCACCTCCAACCTCCTGTCAGTGTACCAGATGATCCAGACTGGGTCTCCTAAGAAGGTCATATTCTCCCCTGATGAATTTGAGATCATAGATATTTCAACTGGTAGATTTATTGCAAAAGGATTTGCGAATCATGCTCAAAAGGTATACATGTTCTCACACTTCCTACCTTACTCAAACCCCTCTGCTCTTCTCATTCATGCTAATGAAGCCAGCAAGCTGTGGCATGAAATATTTGGCCACCTTAACTACAAATATCTTTCTGATCTTAGTGAAAAAGAGATGGTCATAGGGTTTCCCAAGATAAAATTTTCCAAAGGAGTCTGCCAAGGCTGTATCCTAGGAAAACACCCAGAGCACAAATTTGAGAGAGTTAGTCATGAGAGAACCTCTGCACCCCTCGAGTTGATCCACAATGATGTTGCTGGTCAATTCCCTAATATTTCCATGATTTAGGCCAAGTATGCATTAACTTTCATTGATGAATTGTCCAGGTATTGCTGGGTTCACTTCCTGAAACACAAGTCTGAAGTTTTTGGCCTATTCAAAGTCTTTAAGGCTTTGGTTGAAAACCAGTCTGGAAGGAAACTCAAGGCCCTCAGATCTAACAATGGTGGTGAGTATGTCAAGTCTAAGTTTATTAACTATTGTGGATATGTAGGTATTCAGATGCAACATTCTATCCCTTACACACCATAGCAAAATGATGTTGTTGAGAGGAAGAACAGATCACTGAAGGAGATGGCAACATGCATGATGGAGGCCAAAACTTTGCCACCAAAGTACTGGGCCGAAGCTATCAACTATGCAGCCTATATTAAAAATAGGGTGCCTCACAAACATCTTTATGGTATGACTCCCTTCGAAGTATGGAGTGGGCACAAGCCAGATGTGACCCATTTCAGGATTTTTGGCTCAAAGGCATGGGCTAGAATCCTGACAGAGAAGAGGAAGGATTTGCGGCCCCAAATCCAAGAGTGTATTTTTGTTGGATACTATGAATATTAAAAATGGTACAATTTGATAAATTTGAGCACAAATAAATCCTTCATCGAAAGGTGTGTTCAGTTTGAAGAAGAACCCCTTGCAGAAGTGGAAGTTGGTGAAGGCTCTTCACCACCTGAACCTCAAGAAATAAGTAAAGAGTTTGTTGAACATGCTGATTCTGATTTTTCTAATGGAGATGAGTTTATTGCAGACCCTAACAGCCCCAAAAGGCCAAAATGGGAATCCAAGACACTACATGCAGCAGGTGAGCTAGCTGGGGATCCCAATGACCCAAGAAGGACTAGATCTCAATTTGAGAATGGTCTGTGCATGAAGGATCCTATGTTTGCTGAAAAATGCTATTTGATGGTGGAGTTTGATCCTCAAACATATGAAGAAGCATCAAGAGATCCAAGATGGCAAACATCCATGAAGGAGGAGTTCAGCTCACTCCAGAAGAGCAACACATGGGAGCTAGTGGATCTTCCCCCAGGGAGAAAACTAGTATAGTGTAAGTGGGTCTATAAGACCAAATTTGCTGCTGATGGTTCACCACTGAAGTACAAGTCTATATTGGTAGCCAAGGGCTACTCACAGGTTCATGGCATAGATTACAATGATACCTTTTCCCTAGTGGCAAAAATGGACTCCATCAGGCTAGCTCTAGCCATTGCAGCCTCAAGGCAATGGGAGGTACATCACGTGGATGTAAAGTGTGCATTCCTGAATGGAGATATCACTTAGGAGATATATATGCAGCAGCCTCAAGGTTTTTCTACTAACCCTTATCTTGTGTGCAGGTTGAGAAATTCATTGTATGGGCTAAAGCAAGCCCCCAGGGCTTTGTATGCCAAGATTGATAGCTTCTTGCTATCACTAAATTTTGTTCGGTGCAAATCAGATCCAAATGTCTATTTGAAGTTATTTAATGGTTCATTAATGATCATTGTGTTATATTTTGATGACCTCCTCATTACAGGAAGCTCACAAGCTGAGATTGCTTCCTTAAAAGGAGCTATGAACCAAGCCTTCTCCATGACAGATTTTGGGCTCTTAAGTCAATTTTTGGGGCTTGAGATATCTCAAACCAAAGCTAGAATCAAGGTGCACCAGTCCAAATATGCCTTGGAATTGCTGAACAAATTCAAAATGAAGGATTGCAAAGCAAGCAAAACTCCTTTCCTTTCAGGAGTGAAGCTGGAAGAAGCTGATTCTTCACCGATGGTAAACAATACACTGTATAGGAAATTGATTGGTTGTTTTTTGTATTTGACACATACCCGACCTGATATTTGTTATGTAGTAAGTGTGGCTTCTATATTCATGGATCATCCTCAAGAGATCCATTGGAAAGCATCCAAAAGGATCCTTAACTTTGTTCAGGGAACAAGGACACATGGGATCTTCTATAAAGAAAAATATGATCTTAAGTTGATTAGATTTACTAACAGTGATTGGGCAGGTGATAGCACAGACAGAAAGTCCACATCAGGATACGTGTTCATGCTTGCAGAAGGGCCAATCAGCTGGTCAAGCAAGAAACAGAGTGCCATTGCACTCTCATCTACAAAAGCAGAGTACAGAGGAGTTGTTAATGCATCAACTCAATGTTTATGGTTGCAGGGTTTACTTGGAGAGTGTGGATTCGAACCTGAGTACTCAACTACCATCTATTGTGATAACCAGAGTACCATTCGAATCTGGAAGGATCCAGTTCAGAAGCAGAGAACCAGACACATTGAGATCCATATGCACTACATCAGAGAACTTGTGCATGATGGCACCATTCACCTACTCTTCTGTTCATCTTCAAAACAAGTAGTTGATATCTTTACCAAAGTATTTTGTGAGAAGACCTTCAGCAATCTCAAATCACTACTGGGGATTGCTGATCATGCTGTGAAAGCATGAGTGAAGACAAGATTCTACAATTTTGTTTTACAGTCCATGTTTAAGGGAGGATTTTCCCAAGTTGGTTTTGCCTCTTTCCTTGTTTATTTGGACATGCAGTATGTAAAGGGTGACTAAGCCTTATTTCTAGGCCCTATAATTTTCTGATATATTACTCATAATTCAGGCTTAAGGGGGGGTGTTAGAATAATCAACCCATAGTTTACCCACTTAGACATTAATTCATTTATTTTTGTCTTATTTTCCTAGTTCATGTGTCCCACCTTGTGCAAGTTGCTATTTGCCTATCCATAAAGGTCAAACTTGCCACATTTGACTCATGTAGCACATGGGAGAGCTAAAGGAATCAATTCTTCTTTATTCTTCGCCTCCTAGGTGCCCTTCTGCTTTTTCTGCTTTATTGCCTGCTTTTTCAGTGTTTTAAGGCAAAAGGAAAAGCTAGACTAGGTGAGGTTGACTTGTTTTTTGTCCTACACATCTTCCTCTCTTTTCTCCATGAAAAAGCATGTATGAACTTCCATTCCACCACTCTTTAGCTTTCCTATGCCTTTTTTCCAATTCGTGAGCTCCATGACAGATTTGGGATCAGCTTTTTACACCTATGGGAGATTTGCTTATTTTTGGTAAGCCTGCTTTATGCTAGATTTGGATGCCTCCTCATGCATTCGATTTCTTGATGTATTCTATTTATTCAGCAACCTATGTTATTACAGGGTTGGCTATTTTACACTCAGTTAATACAATTTAGTGTTACAGCTCCATATTCAGTCTCTCTTGTTAGCAAGTTTGCATGATCAATTGATAATTGTTGCGAGTAAAATTAATCTATTGCTGGCCTTAATTTCCACAACAATTCCATTGACATATCAACTACAAAATAAGTTTAAATAAAATTTCCCTATAAGGGTGCATATTTCTGTGAATACATAACTATATTCTAAGAAGTTTCATTTTTGGGCTCGACACTACTATCGGGAAGAACTAGGGCTTCAGGTTTTTCGAGGTCACATAATCAATCTTAGAAAAAGGAAGATATTGTCTATCTCGCCTTGGGGAGGTGCATCATTTCCAACACTCAGCCCTACAAGTGATTCCAACTCGAAAATTAGGGTTTTACCATCAAACCTTCGGTCATCCCAAAGAAGTCCAGCTTGGAGAAGTCTTCTCCAGGTAGGTATTCTCTCTCCTATTTTCATTTGAGGTTCTATTTATGTTAAAGATGAAAAAGAATACTTATTTAAAATGTATAGTAATGCATATTGGTATGATTACTTAAAATGTATAGTAATGCATATACACATAAAGATGAGCTCAAAATCTGAATTAATAACTTAGACAATATAAGAAAGATAAGAAGAGGATTCATAATATTTATTAATTTAGTTTTAGTCAAATACAAACAAGGGCATCTTATTTTTATGATTATTCCTTATATAATTAGATTCAATAGTCATTTTACAACATTGAGTGAAATGTGAGACTAAAATTAATAAACAAACAAATAAATAATTTATGTGGAAAGTAGTGTGTGCAAGGGAGATTATTAAATGTCAAAAACCATACTTAAGTGAAAATCCAATTTTAAATGGGGAATGTGATTTGAAATGTAAGTGTATTTATTTAATAAGTCATTCATGATCTTTCTATTTTTGTTGTTTTTAATGAACATTCCTCAAAACATATGTCATAATGTTAGAAATAAGAAATATTATGTTAAGAGATTTATATGATAATGTTAAAATATGAAAAAGAGTTAAAAATCCATGTAGCTTTGAATCCAAAGGGTGTGAAGATAATTTGTAATTTCACTTGAAGTCTTATATAAATTAGAGAGACTATGTATACAAAACAATAGTAAATATTGTAAGTATTATATTTGTACATTTCAATTATCTATTTGAATATGTTTCATCACTATATAAGACCAAATTGAGAGAATAAAAACCCTACGTACGACCTATATGGTTTATACAATATACTTGAGGGATTAAGCAACAAAACAACAATGATGAATATAACCTTAGGAAGGCTTGGTCCTTGTTAGGATTATAATCCCGCCTTGTCCAAATTGGTCAATTAAGCCTAACTTATGAGTCATTTTAGTCATTATTGAGTCACTAGTACCATTGGATCCAGTTGGCTTAATTGGGCCACATGTACCAGTCACTTGAGCGCAGGGAACACTAATTGAGGCTAAATTCCACTAATTGAACTTGTATCCATCAATTTAAATGCCTCCTATAGCATTCCCTACAATTTAGGAGCCACGGTTGGTGACTAGTCAATCCTAGTTATGAGTCAGATACATTAAGTTACAATTAGTTATAGTGAGTTACATTCACTTAGCACCAGTCTTTGCATGGATGCATGTTGGAAGGTTTCTTTTCTCACCTACCACATCAGTTAGAATAGCTTAACTGATTCTAACTGATTAAAATACTGAATTAGAAATCTAGAGATAGCTAGTTAAGCTCCGATAGTGATTTAGACACATCCAGGTATCCATGCAGTCATATTGACTTAATAAATTCGAATTTATTCTAATGAATTTGAATTATATGGCTATTAATGCTACTGTATTGCATCCAGATTGTATCCATTTTACTTTTTAATTAATGAAAGCATATACAACTGTAACTCTGTATTGCATTGTTTCATATCATATTCCAAGTAAATTTGTTTCTGGAATCTTCTGCAAGTTTTGTCTTGGTCCATAGATTCCTATGAGCACAATTTTAATATAGTATCATAGCCTCAGTAGGAAAAATCAATTCTTCTTCTACAGGTTTCATGTTGGATCTATGAAGCAATTTGAGCAAAAAAAGGGAAAAAATTCTATCTATGCACTAGAAGCAGAGAGTTTATCACACAATTCCTGGAATCACAACCTTGTTGATCAAACCTGTTTGATTGACTAAACAAGGCATGATAGAAACTCCAAAAGTGTAGGTTGTTTGACCTTACTTTGATTTTTTTGTGTAATTGCAGGTACAACTTCAGATGGATTCAAAATTATCAGTTCGTCTTATTACTCCATCCATAAGATATTCAAAATGGAAGTTGAAGATGATTACAACTCTGAAGAGAAGATCTCTATGAGTTGTCTATTGGACTTGTTAAAGAGCCTTACGAGAATGAGAATGACTGGCTAAATGACGTTGATAGATATTTTGGAACAATATTCCTGGCCCTTTCTCCAAGCTTGCACTACCGTATTGGTTCTGCTGAATACCCAAAGGATCTCTAGACAAAATTGAACATAACCTTTGGAAACAAAAATGAGGATCATAATAGAAATTTGGATATCACACCCAGCACCACAAGATCTCTCTATTAAAAAATATCGCCCTCTACTCTCTCCAATGAAATTGTTCAAGATGAAGAAGAAGCAAAATCTTCTACACAGTCGATTCGAATTGAAGAAAGTCTCCTTGCAATGAATCATTTTCCTGCTGCTATGGAAGTTTATGAGATATATGATATCTCATCTTCTCATATGGATGATCCAAGAGAATAAATTCGAATCTCATATATTGAAGAAAAAATATTTTTCACTTCCTTGCAAACATTCACTAGTGGTTCTCCTTTAAATTATGTGCAAAATTTGCTAGGGACCGCTTTTGACTCAGTGAAGAGGAATTCGATTTCTATCACTCTAATGTTGCTTCTAGTGTGCTGATAAGTAATAATTTGGATATTTTGGAAAAAATATCAAATTGTAGGAGTGATCCACTCTCCCTTATTGATCTAGAGCTTCCAACAAATTCCTACATGATTGCATGCACTAATACTCAAAACTTTGAAAAAGGATAAAACCGTGCATCTACCATCTCGGTGGACCACACTTTTGGATATGATATGAAAATATTTGGATCTGATATGATCTTATTTGGATGTTATTTGATATTATTTGGTTCGAATTTTAAGTTCCAAGAGCTTTCAGACATGCCTGTAGTTGGTCTCATCAATTTTGGTGTGACAAATCAAGTACCGCAAGTCTTCTTCAAACTTGTTGCTGGGGATTTGATGTTAATTTCCTCTTATGAGGTTGTTGATATTGTATTTTTTGAATCATTTCTTAATTCTGAATCTATATCAGTTTATGGATCTCAATCATTCGCTCTCCATGGTGTGAGTGCTTCTCTACCTTTGATCACATGCTCATCTCCTCACAAAACCAGTAAAGAGGGAGAAATTATGCATCTAGATGGACACTTGCTCCTAACATTTGGAGCTGATATTACCTCACATGGTTTGTTCTTCAAGGATGCAATATATCAATTTCTTGGGTGTTCCTCAGATGGTTTGAATTCTCAATCACTTTTCTCTCTCTTATCAACTGATTTTAGTTGCTCCACATGGGTCCATTTTTCATCCAACAACTGTATATATTTCTGATTTAGTTGAGCATATTATTATTCTTCCAAAGAGGAATATTCCTCCAGACATAATCATTTATTTTGGATGGAAAATTTCACATGCCAGGCCCCGGGATACCCATGCAAAGAAGAACAAGCCTTTTCCTAATTCACTAATTAGTTTGAGGGGGATTATTTTTCCCATGATGTTTTTTCCTGTTTCCTTGGTTGTATTAAGAAAATACTTTTGATTGTTAATGGGTGACCTTTGGCCTTGTTTCCAGGGCCAATAATTGTCCAACTTAGCATTTAGGGGGGCTATTAGGATTATAATCCTCCCTTGTTCAAACTGGTAAATTAAGCCTAACATAGGAGTCATTTTAGTCATTATTGAGTCACTAGTACCATTGGGTCCAATTGGCCTAATTGGGCCACATGTGCCAGTCACTAGAGTGTGGGGAAGACTAATTGAGGATAAATTCCACTGAATGCATTTGCATGCATCAATTTAGGCACCTTCTAGAACAACCCCTACAATTTAGGATCCATTGGGAGTGCTGACACCATCCTCCTTTAGTTGATTTCATCTAATGACTAGTAAATCCTAGTTATGAGTCAGTTACATTTAGTTACAATTAGTTACATTCAGTTAGCACCAATCATTGCATGGTTGCATGTGGGAAGGCACCTTTTCTCACCTACCACATCAGTTAGAGTAGTTTAACTGATTCTAACTGATTGAGAGACTAAATTAGACAACTGGAGATAGCTAGTTAAGCTCCGATAGTGATTTAGACACATCTAGTTAACCATGGAGTCATATTGAGTTAATCAATTCGAATTTTCTCTTATGAATTTGAAGTGTTTGTCTATTAATGCCAATTTATTGCATCCAAATTTTATCCATTTTAATTTTTGATTAATGAAAGCATATACAATTGCAACTCTTGATTTCAGTGTTTCATATCATATTTTGAGTAAATTTGTTTGTGAAATATTCTGTAAGTTTTGTCTTAGTCCATAGATTCATGTAAACTCAACTTTAATAATCCTATCAATTAAAAAAAAAAACTTTGTGATAGAGACCATTGATTTTCTAATAAAAAATAGACATTGATACTTTTTTTATTTTTAAATAAAATAAATCACTACTCATAACATCAATTATATAATGGACACCATGACTTTACCTTACCTTAAAAATTTAAATGGAAAATAAACATTTTCAATAATCTCTCATTAAGAGAAATGGGAAAATCGACATCTTCAATAATGAGTGGGTTTCCCTTTTAGGATACCTCCAGTCATATTTCGTAGCAACGCTTCATTGATTGCTTGTTGTTATTTTCTTTCATTCAAATTGTCATCTCTAAAACTTTGCAAGTCTGCTTGAAGAATTTGTATGGTTTTCATAATGTCAAAATTCAGTTCCACCACCAGTTCTGCTTCTTGGGCGGGGGTATTCGAATTCCCTTGTCTGTTGTTATCTTCTTTAGTGTTGATGATCTGAACTGTTCTGTAAAATTCCTGAAATTACAAATTTTAAATAAGAAGAAAAATTTATGTTAGTTAACAAAATTTAAAACATACTTTATTTTTCTTGCAATGAATGTCTGGTACACCCATTATGTCTCTTAGTGTTGATACTGGGCTCTGATACCACTTGTAATGTCCCCAAAAATTGAAAAAAAAATAGTATGCTAGTAAAAACTACCTATGTTGGGCATTATTGGACTTGCGGAATGTGTCGTACTCTATTTATACTACTTGTTTCATTGTAAGTGTTTCTTATGTCTTGCTTCCTTACTTTTCGATATGGTTATTACTGTGTTGAATTATGATGTCGTAATTTTGATTAATATGCTTTTATTATGGTTACGCAATTCTATGTATGCTTGATACTTTGATTATGTGCTTCACTTCTTTTCACATGTTTTTACTGTCATAAACATGATTCTGACTTAACTGTGTTAATGGATAAAGGGGTGGAGTGGAAGGACTGGTTCTCCCATGTAACTACCTGAGAGGTAATAGTTTCTACTTGTCCTAGCGGGATTATTTAGTTCTTTTGAACTAAATCACTTCTTCCTTTTTACGTGCAGGTTCACCGATGTTGGGAAACTAATTATAACCAGCTGAATGACAAGCCGACCATTTGAGTTACTAGTGCACATCTTCGAATATCTATCCTATCGAAATTTGTAATGTCCTAAAAAATTGAAAGTAAAAAAAAAATTATTAGGCTAATAAAAATACCTATACGAAACACTATTATACTTATAGAATATAACATACACTAGGTGTACCACTATTTGGTCGTAAGTTGTTCTTACATTCTATAATATTTATTTCAGTTATACTTATTGATGTGTTTTAATTGAGATGTCATAATGCTGATTAATACCCAGTTCTTATGATTATACATTGTTGTATTTGTGTCATTACTTTGATTACATTCTTTGTTTCTTCTGCATATAATTACTGGTTATTTATGAAGTCCTAACTTAGCTCTGTTTTTGGAAACAAAGTGGGCGTAGTGGCGGTACTCATTCTCCCATGATGGTTTGAGAGGTAAAGCATTCACTTGACTAGCAGGCTTACTTAGTTCTGTTGAACTAAGGTGCCTCTTTTATTTTGTATGTAGATTATACTTAGCGATGGATATTTAAAGAGAGCTAAACATTGTGATCATTAACATACCTAATGCTTGTTATTATGCTTCCTTACGGAATCAGATTGATAGCAAGGTAATTTCGATTTCATTAATTATCTAACCAAGATACATTAACTATGTAATACCTACAATTCATTGTATTTATATTTCATGTTTATGTTATTATAAGCATTAAAATATGTCTTACTATTTCTTGGAAGGTTGTAACTTGGATTAACGATCAAACTTGGATTTTATTCCTAGCAATGATACCATGGCATATTTCACATGCCATGGTTACTAAGCATTAATCTTACGGAAAATGCATTGTATTAAGGATTAAGTCTAAAGTCTAAATGATATATGTCATATGTTATGACTTTAGGTTAGTTTAAATAACACATAGACTAGGCATTACACTATACAAAATACCTTCTATTAGCGTTGGGTGGAAAGTTATAACGTATAGTCTTGGCTTTAAGCAATGGAGTTTAAGAACCTGCATGAAATGGAAACCATTGTTAATGTTTCGAATGCAAACTATGGAAGAGTGGATTTTGGGGTGTTATTTGCCACCAGGATGGCACCATTAATGTTTCTTGGGGTTTGGGGAAGACCAAGCTTAGGGCCTGGCTCCACAAACAGTTTGGTAATTTCACTTGGTCTGTTGATGTTTGTGGTCTCGGCTCTACGCTGCGAAGGAGGAAATGCCTGGGTGACCAAGGTAAGCTTAGTTTGATTTCATGACTGCATTTTTTGTTTGTTTCGTGGCTCCTTCGTTGTCAAACTTATCATCTTGTTGTGTTTGGCTGCATTTGCAGGTGATAGGGTGAGCGAGGAAGGGGTGGATTAGAGCTTCATTGCTAGCTCAAGGGTGACACCAATGTGGCCATGGTAATCCTGCTTTACAAGCAAAGCTTGTCACTTCTTAGCATTAGGGTAGGACTAGGTTATGTCGCTGGTGTTGTTGGGGTTTCGATTTTCCTTTGGGCCTTTGTATGCAAAGTTTGGGTTTGTAAATATTGGTGTTGTTAGCAGAGAAATGGATAACTTGGGCTTCTAGAAGACTCTCTATTTTTTTTTATGTAGTTCTTATTTTGGTTTGGGGGTTTTTAGTTTGGCCAACACCATTTCTTCCAATGGTGTCGTAGCCCTTGGACGAACTATGTAACTTCAATATCGGAAATTAATGGTGAGTGTGTAAATAATATAACTCCTACATTTTGGCAATGGTTAATATATAGGATTGTGTGTAAACTGTTATGCTGCAATAGGTGTTTATCAAACTTGTTTTGCATAAGGAATTTTCTTGCGTGGATGATCTGTGTAATTTCTTGTATTTATCTCTTAGCTGTAATTAAAGGTCAGTGTATGGGTTGATGGCCATGCTGTGCGTGGCATGAACCCTTCCCATGGTTGCTGAGATAGCTTGGTCGGTTACAATCTTTACTATTTCATTTTATTAATACTGATGTGGGATTGTAAAGAAGCCATGGGTGAAAACCCACGATGGATATCGTTGCTGTAGATTTGATTTTATATGGACTGTATTTAATTATTTGTGTATGTGTCCATGCTTACATTGTGGGTGCAGAACATAGGGTCTTGCGGCCTTGTTGTAGCGAATGTAATTGATTTGTTAATCCCGCATACCCTCTATGTATACCGTGGCCGTGATTTATGGTAAACAAAAACCCCACAGGGTTCGAATCCTGGTCGTGGTTGATTTATTGAGTATGTATTTTTATGTGGATGAGATTTGGGGCTTAGATGCCCACAGGACTTGATTCCTATCCTCCCTTGTATGTAAATGTAAATTTCATGGTTTAAATGTTATAAGGGTCACAGGCATGGTTATGTAACTGAATATTTCTTATGCAGTTTATGTTGTGGTTTTTATTACGGCCTGCAACTTGGATTTATATATCCACAGGGGTCGATACTATGACCTCTGATGGCTTAAGGGTTTTAGTTTTAAATAAATGGCAAGTTAACTGCTTACAGTTTAATATTAACTGTTGTAGGTTTTAATATGGAGGCATCGTGGTTATGTAGCGATTATCAATGTTAGTCTACAAGATTCGTTCCTGCAACCTAAATGTATTTACTGAGTTCATTATTTAATGATTATGATATCACTATTGTGAATTGTTATATTATGGTTGTCAGTGATATTTAAATGGGACTTTTCTATTTTTATGGCATAAGTTTGATTATGTGGATTTATATATTAGGTTGTGGGCTTTAAATAGTGAAAAGATATTTGATCTTGGAACAAAGAATGGTCACGGTACTTACTGTGTTCATGGTTTTATGATGATTTTATATTAATGTAATGATTTGGTAATTAATGTGTATTTATATATGCATACCTTGGAAGGTCTTTACTAGTTTATTTATTTTAGAAATAATTACAGTCTGTACTTAGTTGATTTAATTTATATTTCCATTCTAGAACTGTTAATGTATACTTATAAATAGTATTCTGATTTGTTTACTATTGATATATATATATATATATATATATATATATAGTATTTCAGTTTGTAGATAATATCTTAGGTTATCTAGGTTGTAGGTTTATACCTATAGGTATATATAACTTACCTTTGAACTAGTTTATTTAAATCTAAAACATGTCTCTGCTGACAAATGGAATATGTCAGCAGAGAATAAGTAACAGGGGAGTAGATAAGTAATAGATCTAAAATAAAACCTAGTTTGTACTTAACCCACTTTCAACAATAAAACTAATAGAGGAATTAAAACTAGGCTGCAGAAACCTTAATGAACATTTATAAATAAATTAAACTTGCAAAAGTAAATTGATGAATAAACCCTGGATAAATATGATATATAAAATGTCCTACAGCCTAGGGTTAATATTTAGAATTTAAAATCCTAGCATATCTTAAACAGAAGCACAAACACATAGGGTTAGGAAATACCATGTAATTATTTAACTAACATAGCCATCATTTACTCTAGGAAAATTGAATAGGAAGTCTAGGGATTCATACCTGTAACTTGAATCTCTTTTAATGGTTGAACATGCACACTGAAATAACTAGCATTAACAATTCAAGAGCAGATATGACCTCTGTTTTTTATGACCAAATCACTTGGGAACTACCACGTTCCACCCAACCATGACCCAAAACCGTTCATGGTATTAATATGGATCCGCCCGAGCTAGACTCTAACATGCAAGTAGATTAGAGCTCCTAACTTTAGTGTTTCCTATATGGTATATCAGGTCTAGATCAATTCTGCTTTTTCCTTCCAAGAATTTACTTGAGAGCAAAACAGGAAGAAAATGAATCCTTTCAAATGATAGGTCAAAACCCCAAGCCTTTCCTTGGGTTGATTATTTATAGACAAACATTTCAGTCAAAGGGATAGTTAAATCAAGAAACCTTGGTTTCTTGATTTAACCCCTTTTTAATTACTTTGGGTAATTTTTTAATAATTTAACTTAGGAACTTTCAACTAGTTCCTAATTAGACTTTTGTAGATTTTGGACTGTTTATTATCTTTACATAATAAATAATAATGGATGGAGCTTTTCTTTCTTACTTTTATCATTAATATTATTACTATATTTATTCTTTATACATCCCATGTATAAAATACATAATGATATAACTTTTGTTAACATTTTTCTTTGGGCATCATATACCATGATTCCTAGACTTAATGACACTTCTTCATTAAGGTCAAGTAGATAGATGGTTAGGTCTACTAGGCTAGGAAACTCTAAACATCCTTGCATGTTGGATTTTCCTCGTATAACGTGGTAGCTCTTTAGTACTTGATGAGAATACATAAATTTGAAATTTCATTTAATCACTTATAAATAAGTATGATGAGATCAATATTTTTCTTGATTTGTTTTCACTCAAAAGTTATTAAATTCTTTTCAGTAACCCCTAATGCTTACTAGATCCCATACTCAATGCTTTAACAAGGAGTTACAACTTAATGTAATTCTAGAGGTCATTTCTCAACACTAATGCTATGATGTACTTATACAATACACCTAGGAATACAATGGCCAAGGATCCGATGCTCTAGTGCTTATGCTCAACTTCAACATGGAAGGCTCCAGGGGTTATTCCCAACACTTCTAAATCTTATATTTTCATGTGTTCTAGAGCTTCTCGTTCCACACAAATGTAAGTACTCATGTGCTCCAAATTTCCTCACTCAACACAAACATTAATTTTCCATGTGCTCCAAAGCTCCTCACTCAACACAAAACATCAATCACCCATGTGCTCCAGATCTCCTCGCTCAACACAAAACATTAAGTACTCATGTTCTCCAGAGCTCCTCGCTCAACACAAAACATCTCATTAATCATGTGGTTTAGGGTCCATGCTCAACACAACAAGCATATATATATATATATATATATATATATATGTATGTATGTATGTATGTATGTATGTATGTATGTACATACATACATGCATGCATATATATATGTGTGTGTGTGTGTGTGTGTGTGTGTGTGTGTGTGTCATCAACAATTGGCTTACACTGAATGTATAAAACAAATCATCATGTTCATATGCAATGGGGTCTTCAACCCAATATATCAAAATAAAATATCAAGTAAACATCATAATCAATAGGCACATGCCTATCAGTGTTAGTTCCAAGATTCGGGATATTACAACATTACACTGCTTACAATTGTGATTATTACGATGTGTTTATAGTGACGGGGTTCCTACCGCAATTATTATCTATGGGGAAAATATTCATTACTTAAGTGCTACTTGTTTACTATGATGTAAATGTTTTAAGACCTGTTCATATCCTAACATATTTGTATTACATGTTCATTTTAAAGTTTGTAATACTTTTGGCTAAAAAAAACATCCCATGGCATATATCATATGCCATGGTTTTAGGGATTAAAGCCTAAATTCATCGATGCATGTAATAGTTTATACCTTATGTTAATTTGGGGTGGCAAGGTTATAACATAGTCAATAGACTATACAAATATGGGGCTGGTATGCATTAATGGTGGCTATGGTGGCACTTTCAATGTGCCTTGGGAAAGGAGGTATCCATGCTTAGCGCTTGGCCCAAGCGCTAGTTTGGTAATTTCACAGCATTGATGCTTGCTCTCTTCTCTGGTTCAGTTTGAAGAAAATGGTTTCAATGGATTAGAAAGTAGTTAAGATCATGGTTTGGTTTTGCATCATCGGTTGCTTCTTTAGCTTTTTTACACATCATACTTCTAATCGTGGGTTTCATTCTGTGTTTGCATGTTCCAGGAGTGGTGAGGAAATGCATGGTTCGTCGCTCAAGGATGTAAAGAAGCAATACCTTTATGGTAATCCTGTTGCACAAGTATTCACTTGTCACCTCTTGCGTTCATGGTTATTTCTGAGTTGTCACTTATTGATGGTTGATTTTTCTTGAGACTAGTTCAAAGAATGTGTTTGGGGTTTTGGGGGTTTGACTGTAACAGGGATCTATGTTTGGAATGCTACAATCTTTGGGTTTTTTATTAGTTGGGGTTTTTATTAGTTGGGGTTTTCATTTCACCTTCAGGCCTAAATCATTTTAGATGTAAACAAGTTTATTAAAGGAACTTTGTGTATCGAAAGATGCCTGGGTAACTCCATGGTAGGATATGCACATTTTATTTAATGTTTTGGTTATGAAACTGGCCATGGGAAGTACCATTGGTCACAATGGTGCAAGTCCGTAAGCAATGAATATGTAAACTCTTTTAATGATTTATAATGACTAGGTTTATAAATACATGTTGCATTGATTTTTAATGGTTATTATTCTTAGTCTGTGTAGATTTGGCATTCATGTATGCATTGATTTTGTGGGTGACTTGTGTACAATTTTATGGCTTGGGACCATGTCGTGAATGGCATTGATACTCTCCATTGAAGCTATGATAGAGAAATAGGTTCATACTTATAGTTTATTTTTATAATGTGTAAGTGGAAAATAATGCCAACTGTGGGTGTAAACCCTCCTTTGGAAATTGTTGTTGTAGTTTAAATCATTGATAGGGTATTAAGCATTGAATAGTT
Organism: Pseudotsuga menziesii; assembly: GCA_001517045.1. NCBI lineage: Eukaryota > Viridiplantae > Streptophyta > Pinopsida > Pinales > Pinaceae > Pseudotsuga > Pseudotsuga menziesii. Next base: position 294,216 of record LPNX010356366.1, on the reverse strand, counting down.
ATTTTAGTTGACTGTTGGGTTATGTATGGGGTCGAAGCCATAGATTACAACGTGTATAAAATATAAGGGTCTTACGAACTCTGTGTAAAGAATTTAAGTCTTAATAATAGCCAGTGTATAAACTGTGTATAGCACATATTTGTAGAATGTTAAATGACCCTACGCAATTTGATCCTGGGTGGATTACTTTGATGAGGGTTATATTTACATGGGTTGTGTATTATAAAATTCGATGGTTTTAAATACTAATTATGCAATGGTTTTGTAATTTTGATAATAACATTACTGCAAGCATAGATGTAGCTAGTATTAATGTTATAAATCGTGGACCATTTATATGGTCTTGATATTTGGACTGCTAATGGATTTGTGGTAATTTTTATCTTGTTTCTTAGCATGAGATTATTATTACAGACCCTGAGAGGTATTTACTGGTTTTTATCTTAGCTTGGTTACTTTAGAATTTATGGTTATTCCTAGATAAAGAATATTTTGTTTATAATATTTTTAAATTAGTGTCTATAGTTTGGTTTTATATTTCATATAACATATATAAAGTATTCATTAGATTCTATTTATATTATATCAGTTTATTAAAATCTATAATTAGTTTTACTTAAAGATTGACCTAAACTATCCTTTAGTTCTAAAGAAAGCCCCACTGGAAATATGTAATCTACCAGTAGGTTTCCTAAAACAAATAAAGTGTATAGGAACTGTTTTTAGAAATAAAACCTAAGTTGTAAAAGAGCAAGCTGTTGCAACTAATTTTACCACACATGGTGGATCACACATTTATGGCCTTCCCTGTCCCTCTGCAAACTCTTTGGACCCCATGAACCATTTTTTTACCTTTGATGTTTCCAAGATCATCGTTAAAAACATGCATTATTTTCTATATGGGACTTTTAAACCTATTCTTGCTTATATACACGGATATGACCCTCAAACCCACATACATCAGAATGTGTGCAAAAGGCCAAATAGTTTTGGAGTTTTCCTTGATGTGGATCCGAGTCAATTGTCTCTTGGCCTTCCATATGCCTTGAGATCGCTCGGATTTGACCTCCCATTACACCATTGAAGCACTATATAAGGAACCCTTTGGATACATTGAAGGAGGAGGAATTGAAGAGCAAGAAAACTATATTCCATTGTTGCGGGAGCTTATACTTGAGTCTGCATCCCTTCATCCCTTGGATCACTTTGTGTTCTTCTTAAGCTTGCTTTTGCTTATGATCTTTGTATCAAGAGATGGAGGATTGAACTGGTGGAGGCCTAGGTGGAGGACTTAGTTTTTCCGGTTCGCAAACGTGCCGACAGAGGTTGTCACCATTGTAATCTCTGATTTATTTTAATAGAAATATCTTTTCTTGTCCAATAATGTGTATTTAAATGAATATTGAATCCATGGATGATTTTAAATGCTTATATGTTATTGATTATATATGCTAGAGTAGGTATAACACCATTATATAGCATGCTTGTCTTGTTCGCTTAATGTTAAGAGAGAAAATTTCTAATACAAGCAACAGTGGAAAAGGTCAACGGGAATCTACATCAACCATCTAGAATAAGGTATGTTTCAAGATCCTTTAGTGTTAGATGTTTTATTTCTCTTGCATATGGGAAAGGATTGATTTCTGTGGTTACTCTTTCTATTGTGGTACCCCAAGCCATAGGAAGTTTTCTCCATAACAGAACTGGTGACCATACTGGGGAGTTCCTAGTCATTTCCTTTGGGGGTTTTATCGGCATTCAGTGTTCTTGAATTGCTCTGATTTCTATGTTTATGAGTCGGGTCTAAGGGCATGTTTTCCTAGTAGTATTTGATAGGAGTAAATTTTGTCTCAGCCTGTCTATTTACCTTCTTTTTTATCTCTTTTTCTTACTATACATGAGTTTTGTATTCACAGTCACATGTACACATGTTTTTTATTGGGATATCTGCATATATACGTGGTTTTCTTGCACACAATCATGTATGCCCTGAGTTTTTCCTTTTTGGGGAAGATTAAGTGTTGCTAGGTGAGTTTGGATAATTTTTGAGTCTTATTGGATGCTTATGGATACTGTATACACCTCTCTTTTTTACCAGAGACGCCTTTTAGTTTGAATTTTTTGAAAATGTTCTTGTCATTTCATTTTCCATTTTTTGTTTTGGGACTAGTGCATTAGGTCTCTTTTACCTTAGTGCTTTGCTTGGGTGTTGTTTGATAGTGCTTGGAGAGTCTGGGGGTTGTATAGTCATACTTTTGCTCTATTATCTCATTTTAATTCAAAAAATACAAAAACATTTGCTTTTTGCATCATTATGCATTGTTGCATTGTTGCATTTTGCATGGTACTTGCATTAGGTTTGCTTCGAGAAGTATTAGTCAAATTTTCATATAGGAGAGATTGCACATTCATTTGAAGGAAAATTTTGCACTTCATGTAGTAGCATACCCCATTTTTCATTTGACACAGTGCATTTGCATTGATTGTTGGTGTGCCTTTTACTTCTTGTTGCATCATAAAATCATTAGTTGCATGACCATTTTCCCTTTTGAGTAATAAGCCAATTAAAATAAATGCATAATAAAATTAATTACACTCTTTTATTTTATAGGGTGCACCAACAAGATTAGGTTTTAGGGTCTTGGAATAGTTCATTGTGAGTAAATTCTCCAAGACCACTAAATGAAACATTTATGTGTCTGTCCAGGTGAGAGTGTGAAATTCCTTTATATAATTAGTGTTTCTCAGGATCCTCCTCTTACAAGAGAGTTAAGCACGAGGCAGTGTGAGAGATTATTGATCAGGATGATCCCTGGTCATAATTGAGTAGCACTAGAGATATTTCAAGGATTGTATTCGTATCTGGGGGCTCTTTCAAGAGCTTCGGGCTTTTCTACTCTTCGCATATAGTCAATCTCTCCTGCGACTGTCCTCCTGAGCATTGATTATATTGAGGTGACCTTAGTTTCCTTGCCTAGGTTATCAAGGGGGTACTTTGCAGAGGTTATTCTGTAGGTTTCCTGGCCAGGTAGGGGTCAGACAGCACAGTTGCCATATGCGTTGAAGCTGAGGGCCGCTATAATCGGTTATGAACCTCTGTTTGTTGTGTATGAGAGTCTCAAGCCTCTCCTAGGAGAGACATACCTGCTTAATTTGGGAGCTCACATATCCTACCCTCATTTTCTTGTGATTTGGATTTACATTTTATAGGTGTATGCTCTTTGCATGCTAGTTTTCCTAGGGTTTGCATAATTAGATCGAGTCTTTTTCATTTCTTTTTCAGTCATTGTGGATTCTAGCGTCGAACTTCGCCATTCTCATCATTTAGTAGGACTTCTTCCATCCACGTCTCCTCCTCCTTTAGGAGAGAGAAACAGACAGTCCGAGCGGACTACTTCTCACATTGATTCACACATGATGGGAGATCACGAGCATGAGATTCCTGAGATGTATTCTCCACCTAATGAGCTTGGTGATGCAAATTATACTCCTGTATATGATCCTTCACCAAAAATACCTTCACATTCTGGTTATGATCCCTCATTCAGAGGTCAGCGGTATTGGTTACCAGGTAATGAGACTCATTATGAACCCACAAGCACTAGTCATGTTCATTATGGCATGCCTGATATCCCTGCACATGATCTGGCACATCATGCTGAGTTAAAAGTTGAACCTAGCACTACACCTGGGGGCACTTCTATTCCTTTCCATGCAGAGAGATTTGGGATCACTAGTCACATTGCACATTCCATCCCAGTGGTGGAAGCTACCTCACATGTCCATCCTAGACCTAGTGTTAGTAGTCATATGTGGATGCCAGAACCGAGACGAGTGACCATAGGGAACACCACTTACATCCCTTCACATATCCGTTCATCCTCAAACCCTACTCCTTTGAGTGCATTTTTTACAACCCTTCCTCCCCCTCATTCACGTGTTCCTTCGGGTTGAAATATCGCTACTAGCCATGTTCATACTGTGACTGCTCACACAGTACTATCTCAGATTCAAGTACCTCACATTGTCTTAGGAGGTCATATTCTTGTTTCTGGATCATCTCATGGTCCATCCCAAGGAGTTCCCCATATCCCTAACTATGGAGCTTCTCATGGGACATCCCATGGGACACCTTATGGAGCTTCTCATGGACAGTCTTATGGACCATAGTATGGACAGAGCTATCGACCTTATGGGTACGGGTATTAAAAACCTACTTACTCTTCCAATTATGGCTTTGTAGCACTACATAGTCAAGGAACACCACATCATAATGGTTCCATGCAGCCCTACACGGGTCAAATGGGAGGAGGATATTATGGCCAAGGCCATGGTATTTATAGTAATAAGCCTTATATGAACCAAAAATATCAGGGAGCATGGCATAGACAGGCTCAACCTAGGCTCCCTTTTCTCACAACGTTGAACTTACCTGACTTATCGAGACTTATGAACGATCTGGTATCTCATGACGTGGCCTGCCCGACAGTCCCTAACAAGCTTCGCTCAGACATTCCCAAGTTCAAGGGTAAAGTAGGAGAAGATCCTAGTGAACATGTCACTACTTTTCACCTTTGGTGCTCTTCCAATTCCTTACATGATGACTCAATCCATTTAAGGCTATTTCAATGCACCCTCACCGGGCCTGTAGAGAAATGTTATATAGATTTACTAGGGGGGGCATTCATTTTATTCGATTACCTTTCCATGACTTTCCTCAATCACTTTTAGCTACCCATGCGTTACAACATTGGTATAGAACTCTTGTCGACATTTCGACAAGAAAAAGCCACACATATCTCGGATCATATCCAAGAGTGGTGGAGATAGAAGAGATTGATTAAATCCTTTATACCACTAGAATGTATCCTTGATTGGTTCATCAAGTCATTGTTACCTTACATCGCGAAGGATGTTTATACATCTGGAGTCCAAAACAAGGAAAAAGCAATATTTAGGGCACAAGAGTTGGATTTGTCTATGCTCAATCAATACTTTTGTATGAGATCATACCTAACATTCTGCATTCTAGTTTCAATCCCAAGATCAAGCCTGGACCACATGCCAATGGCATCATGGCTTGTACAAGTGCCAAACCTATGGATTTGGATGTGAAACAAGTGAGATAGTTGTGTATTAATAAATCCGCTTCAGGACAAGCCACGATGAGTGTACTTTCCATGCAATCGTCGGACCAGAAGGGCAACTAGCAGCCCGGAAGGAATGAGAAAAAGGGTAAAAATAATCATAAGGGTGGGAACAACAACAAAAATGATAATTTTAATGACAAGAATTCCTGTAATGTTGGGGGGGACAAGCAGTCTAAATGTAAGGTAGAGTTTCCTTGCAAATTGTGTAGGGAGGACCACCTCACTCACTTGTGCCCTCATATGGAAGATGCCTCGAGATTCATAGCACATGGCCCAACTTTGCTAACTAATCCTTTACCCCATAATCAAAATATGAACCTGAGGACCAATGATCCTCATTGTGCATCGGGAAAAGATAAAAATCCACTGGATGAACATACTGGTCATGGTGGCATCAACATGGTACGTGCTACTAACGTTGTGACTCATGCGAAATATTATGGTTCGTCACAACTGGACCTTGGAAAATAACCCGCTCCACCCGAGAGCCCTTTGCGTATCGAAAACCCTATGGATAAACCTGAAATTTCCCCTCGCATTCCTAAGGGAGTCCTAAAGCATTCAGGGCACAATCATAATGCCTGAGTTGCCCAGAATTATTCCGTTGTCGAGGATTTGGGCCAAACTCCTTGTGCGATGTTCACACTTGAAGTACTTCAGAGTTGTCCTTTGCAAAGGAAAGACTTGCCTTCTGCTCTTGGGATTAATGATGATAACTCTTCTTTCTTCATCAAATTTGAAACCATGGGACTACAACCTCACTTGAATTACTATGTGTCTCTTTTGATTCATATAGAGTGTCTTAATACGACTGTCAAACGCACTGTGATTGACGAAGGCGTTGCTGCTTCTGTGATGTCTTTGTTGTGTTGGAATGGTTTGGGTTCTCTAGAGTTGTCTCAATCTGCTACTATGTTGAATTCCTTTGATGGTAGATCATTTCAGCTGCACGGGATTCTTCCTTCTCTTAAGGTCCAATTAGGAGGGAAGACCGTCATGATCGAGGTCAAGGTGGTTGATGCACCCCTTGGCTACAATATTTTGCTAGGCCGAAATTGGATGTATAGTATGCAAATTGTAGCCTCTTCTCTTTCAAGTAGTATTATTTCCATTTAATGGGAAGACCATTATGATTGATCAGAAATCATTTCATAATCTGAGTGTTAGTGCATCATCGGGATTTTCTATCCTGATTATCAATCATTCTCAACCGGCAATTGGGAGTGTGGGTTTGGGTATGTATCCATCCCTTGTGGAAACTTTTAGTTGTCCTACTCCCATTCTTATGATTGGATCTAGTTTCGGTGGGGCTTCGTCTTCGTTGAATTCAGTGTCTTTTCACACGACCCATATGGAAGATCCTTGGATTCTTCCTTCATCGAGTCCTTCAAATGGACCTATTGAAATGGATGTGCCGTTTCCTGCAGCAGTGATACAATATCAAGTGAATCTTGATTGTGTTGTAGACCCTAGTCCTTCCTCTTCGCAGATGGAGGTGGACGACCTGTATGTGCTTCCTGCATGGGAAGTTGAGTCCTCTCACACAAATGATTGCCTTGATGATGGTTTTCCATCAAATGAAGCCATTATTGAGGCCATGTCTAGGGTTGAGCCACCTTGGGAAGAGTTGCATCATAGATCATATTTTCTTCTCGATCTTAATCGTATGGAGTGTGAGGACTTTAGGGAGATTCTTAACGAGAATATTGGTAGTCCCATGGTTCCATTGAGCTCTCCTAGTGATCTGTCAGACCTCAACTTGTGTGCATTAAAATTTTGTGTTAAAAAGAATGTGTTCAGTAGGTGAATTAATGGAACAGTATTAACAGAAATTAAATGCTGAAAACAGATGGAAAATAAAACTGATAAACAGATATAAAAGAAACACATAATCAGAGAGCCACAAAACAGAAGTTGATAACGGAGTTCACCCCCTTCACTAGGCTACGTCTCCGGGTCCCTCTCCAAAGGGTACCGATCCAATTAATCTCTCTAAGATGGTACAAAATGGTTATGGAATCAACTTCAGCAACTATGAGCAGAATGTTGTACAAAGTCTTTCAGACCTCTCTTCTAGAAATTACAATTAGCCTTCGAAAGCCAAAGAAAGCTAAATTATAACAGAGAATGTCGACTTCAAAGAAACAACATCTGCGCACTTTGCAGCAACTCCCCAAGTTTCTCATAATAGAAAAATGAAGCTCTGTGCTCTAACACTCTGTAAAATCAAATTCGACAGTTGTCCAAACAGAATGTTGGATAGAAAGTCCTCAAGACTCCTCTCTGGAAATTACAATCTGGTCTTCAAAAGAAAATAAGCCAAATTATAACAGAGAGTGGTTGACCTCTAAATACAAACAGCAATCTTGATAAATTACAGCTGACCCCACAAGCTTCTCCTAGCCGGAAAAAGCGCTCCCTCAATGTGGCCAGAAACGCATTTATATAAGCATTCAGTCCTAGGGTAAGTAACGGTTCGACAACTGTTATCATCATAGCTGTTATATTTTTCATTATCGTTACAATCATATGATAAAACTAAACCATGCAGTCCCACCAAATCGATGCACAAGCATTATGTTTCCATGACGTTCCATATCCCCGAACCGTTGCAACCAACTCCACGCACATATGGAAACTCACAACACGTTGCACCATACCATAGCGTCACACATAATGTAACCATTTGATGTTGCCACTAACTTCACGATGTCGCAGCAAGTGTGATATGTCTGTCGCAGCAAGTGCGATATGTCTGTCGCAGTAGTGTGATATGTGTGTCGCAGCAAGTGCGATATGTCTGTCGCAGCAAGTGGGATATGTCTATCGCAGTAGTGTGATATGTCTGTCACAGCAATGTGATATGTCTGTCGTAGCAAGTGCGATATGTCTGTCGCAGCAGGTGCGACGTATGTCGCAGCAAGTGCGATATGTCTGTCACACTATATATGAGTTAAAACATATGTTATGTTCTTTCAACCATACATTAAATACCATTGTACCATATTGGATCAGTGTAATTTGAAGATGAATAATCCACCGGATCATTCCTCCCCATTCGAGAGCTTTTGGACCACCAAAAGCTGGAATCATTCTGCAAGTAAGTGAGGGTACAGTTCCCTCACCTTTCCAATATCTAGACATCCTTTCCATCTTTCCTTGGTGATCTGCAACCAAACTTGCTTTTCAACTTCAAAAGGATGATGGTTTTCTTGTCTGGCTTTGCAAATTGCCTAGCTCATCTCCCGCTGCACTATTTCCTTTGCATCATGATGTACACCTCTCACATCTTTTGTGCCGAAAGAAAAGTCCACATATGACTTTAACAGATAACAAAAACAAGCCTCAAAAGGAGATTTAATGCACTGTATGTTCTACAACTGTTCATCCCAATCCATAGGATGTTCATCACAATAAGTCTGGATAAATTGATTGACTGTTCTACTGACTACCCATGTTTTCCCAATAACATGTGGACAATACATTGTGCTCCTTTCAAAATTAGTGTCCCTAAGACTCCATAAAAATGACCAAAATTGCCCCAATATTCGGAAGTCCCAAACATGTGCAATAGTCATAGGAAGCCCAACATGAACCCCAATATACTGAAAGCACAAACTAATTGGTAGTCCCCCATTAAAGTCCCTTACAACATTTTTAAAAGCATGATATGAAGTATGAATAGGTGTGTACAATCCCAACCCTTTATCAATAGATTTGTAGATCACACAATTCCTTACATAAGCATAAACAGTCTTTTGAATAATAATCAGATTCATGCCAAAATTTGGGAAAGGCATGCTTTTTTGCAACTGCACTTCATGCTGCTCTATCTTTACCTCAGATCTCAATTGCTGTGATCTTAGTGTCATCACCTGAATCAAATCCCAAGTCTTGAATTAGGGCTGCAGTAGCTGCTTGATTATCCATATCTTTGTTTTTATTTCCTCCGTACTTCTTTGGCCTTAACTCCGGATGAAGTTTCCAACACTTAGAGACATCATGTCCCTTCTGACAATGTGAGCATGTGGGTTTTTCACCCTCTTTCGTGATGGTAGTTGTTTCCTTTCCCTTATCTTTGCTTTTATCTTTGTTGTCAAATTTAGATGACTTCTTCATAAAAGAATCATTATCATGCTTACCCCTAGCTTCTAAATGTGTAGCTTGAACACATACATCATCCAGGTTACTGGGGTTAAACATCAACAAAGTATGTCACAAATAAGAATGCATACCACCAATGTACTTAAGAAGAGTTTCCTGTGTATCCAATGCAACATTCAATGCAATAGCCCTCTTTCTAAATTCATGAGTATATTCTTGAATGCTTTGTCCTTTAGCTTGTCTAAAAGTTTTCCAGCTCATTATTAATTGCTGCATGTGACCTAAAGGATAAAATTGCTTCCTTAATACTTCAATGAATTCATTCCAAACTGAAATAATTTTGCCATTCTTTCGAAGATCTTGCTGAATCTTTCTCTCCCACCAAGTAAGAGCCATTCCACTCATTCGTAAAGTGGCCAACTGAATCTTGGAAGGGTCATCATTAATTCCCTGCACCTTGCAATATACTTCAAGCTGCTTGATCCAATTGTCTAACTTTTTAGCATCTAAATCTCCATCATAAATTGGTAATTCAAACATTACATCCAATTTGAAATATGGCATATTAGCATTTTCATTATTCGAATGAGAAGTATGAGAAGAAGAGAAAGTTTGAGTAGTTTCAAGAGGATCACCATCACCTCCTACTTCTTTACCCTTTTCTTCCTTCTTCACTTCTGCATCTTTGGATGAAGATCCTTCTTCTTTCTTCTTCCTTTCTGCTCTCTCATCGAGTAGAATTTCCATCATGGCTTTCATGCTCATAAAAGCCTCCAAAAATTCAGTTTCAAAAATAACACGTCTTTCCCGTTCTGTATGTCCTTCTTCTTCCCCTCATGGAGAAGACATGGTTCTTAAGAATGTTCTCCTCTAGATTGGCTCGATTAATTCTCCTTCACCAAGATTTAACCTGGACTTGGTAAGCATTCACAAACTTGCACAAGCAGCAACCAGCTCTGATACCAAACATGATCCCTCAAACCTCAACTTGTGTGTATTAAAATTTTGTGTTAAAAAGAATGTGTTTAGCATGTGAATTAATGGAACAACATTAACAGAAATTAAATGCTGAAAATAGATGGAAAACAAAACTGATAAATAGATATAAAATAAACACAGAATCAGAGAGCCAAAAAACAGAAGTTGATAACGGAGTTCACCCCCTTCACTGGGCTACGTCTCCGGGTCCCTCTCCAATGGGTACTGATCCAATTAATCTCTTTAATATGGTACAAAATGGTTCTGGAATCAACTTCAGAAACTGTGAACAGAATGCTGTACAAAGTATTTAAGACCTCTCTTCTGGAAATTTCAATTAGCCTTCGAAAGGAAAAGAAAGCTAAATTATAACAAAGAATGTTGACTTCAAAGAAACAGCAACTGGGCACTTCACAGCAACTCCCCAAGTTTCTCATAATAGAAAAATGAAGCTCTATGCTCTAACACTCTGTAAAATCAAATTCGACAGCTGTACAAATAGAATGCTAGATAGAAAGTCCTCAAGACTCCTCTCTGGAAATTACAATCTGGTCTTCAAAAGCAAATAAGCCAAATTATAACAGAGAGTGGTCGACCTCTAAATACAAACAACAATTTGGATAAATTACAGCTGACCCCGCAAGATTATCCTAGTAGGAAAAAGCGCTCCCTCAATGTGTCCAGAAACACATTTATATAAGCATTCAGTCCCAGGGTAAGTAACAGTTCGGCAGCTGTTATATTTTTCATTATCGTTACAATCATATGCTAAAACTGAACCATGCAGTCCCACCAAATCGTTGCACAAGCGTTATGTTTCCACAACGTTCCATATCCCCGAACCATTGCAACCAACTCCACGCACATATTCCAACTCACAACATGTTGCAATGACTGTTATGCACACATGTTGCACCATACCATAGCGTCACACGTAATGTAACCGTTTGATGTCACCACTAACTTCACGATGTCGCAGCAACTGTGATATGTCTGTCGTAGCAAGTGTGATCTGCCTGTCGCAGCAAGTGCGATATGTCTATCGTAGCAAGTGTGATATGTCTGTCGCAGTAGTGTGATATGTCTGTCACAACAGTGTGATATGTCTATCACAGCAAGTGCGATATGTATGTCGTAGCAGGTGTGACGTATGTCGCAGCAGGTGTGACATATGTCGCAGCAAGTGCGATATGTATGTCGCACTATATATGAGTTAACACATATGTTATGTTCTTTGAACCATAGATTAAATACCATTGCACCATATTGGATCAGTGTAATTTGAAGATGAATAATCTACCAGATCACCTAGTCAAATGGCTGATGGGAACATGGTGAATTTATCACCTACTATTCCTATCAATATTTCTCGTGATCCTGAAAAAGTTGAGAACGTCTACACTGGGGTGGATTGTTCCCCTAGTGAAATCAAGGATTATACCGAGCTATTTAAAGAGTTTCATGACATCTTCGCTTGGTCATACGAAGAAATGCTAGGTATCGACCCTCATATTGTCGAACATGAGATTAAGACCTATCCGAATGTGAAGCCTGTTCGACAATGTTTGCATGGGGTGAATCCTAGAAAAGCACCCATTATTAAGGCTGAGATAGAAAAGTTGTTAAAAGCTAGTTTTATCTATCCTATTCCCTTGATGGAGTGGGTTTCAAATACCGTTCCGGTTGATAATAAGTAGGGATCGATCCGTATATGCACTGATTTTCGTGGTTTAAATAGTGATTGTCCTAAGGATAATTTTCCCACACCATTTATTGATCAGATTTTGGATGATTGTGTGGGAAGTGAGGTATTCTCCTTCATGAATGATTTTTCTAGATATAATAAGATTCATATCAAACCCGAGGATCAATGTAACATCCTCGACTCTCCGACTGGTGAAGAGGATGCTACCAAACCATCAAACATCTAGACAAACCGCCCCATGAACATGAACATGCATATAATGCTAAATTAAAAATGCTTAAAACAGAAAACATGCTAAGATGCATAATCATTCACATACATAACGTAGGAAAACATACATTCATTCATTCAACATGTCTACCATAATTCATTAAACATCAAATATGATTACATAAATGAGATAATCAAGAATCTTATCTTATCAAGAACTCGTCTTGCAACCAACTACGTTGCTACAACGTTCCACACAACCATAGGCCAGTGTCCTCGTCAATCTCTCAGCAACATTGCCACCCCCAAGCTAGGCATGATTCCCCAAGGAATAAGGGACTAAATAGGCTTACACATAGCCAAGGTACATAAATCATCCAAGTCAACACATTTGGGTTTATCAGGCTATCAAGGAGCTAGGAAAGGTTGAATTCTATGCTGGTGAGCTCATGGAGGAAATAAGGATGCCTATACTAGAGCTATCCTGACTTCTAAGACACCCACACACACCCAACACCAGGAATCAGTCCTTTCTCTGCTACACAATCTCTTAGGCCTTGACTTCCCTTTCCAGTGCTATCCAGGGTTTGTGGAGAAGAAAGCTAGTCGTCTAACTCTGTATGTGTGGCTCAAAAAACACTAGGTTTCTCAAGCATACCCAACCTTCAATCCCACTCCACATAGTCCAAAGACCAACCACTGCATACCCACAGTAAAACAAACCAGTTCATAGCTCTGTGAAGAAACAAAAGGAAATAGGGTGGCAACCCAAAGATGGTGAATGTAGTTCCAGCCAAGCAAGGAGATTCGGAGTCATACTTGGCCCTAGCGTGGCTAAAAAAACTTAGTGGAAACCCAAAAGTAATTGCGCACACAACAACCCAAAACTAGGGAAGGAACAACAGCCCCAATCTCATAATGAAACAATGGTAGCATTACATAGTCTGCAAATGGAAGAGAAGCCACACTCCCAGTATTAACAGGGGGAAAACATAAACACCAACCACAATCGGTAAGGATGACAAGCACACCCATACACACCACCAAAAATGTAAAGGCTCATTCATAGGAAATCTTGGGTGACAAAACACGGCTTCCCAACTCACTGCGTGAGTCCAAAACAAAGGTGAACCTTGTGCATGGGGAGAAACCCCGTGCATCTCTGCATGCAGATAGCAATGAAGTTCTCTCACCTCTGCATGGAGAGATGGGTAAAAAAAATGGAATGACTGTGAATCGTGAGCATGGAGTCATGGAGAGAATGGGAATGTCCTCCTCTGTCCCCACAACATGAAGCTCAATATTTTTCTAGTGGAGTGGGCACGTGGGCGAGGAATGATAGTTCTGCCACACCCACCACTACCTAGCAATAACTACCCCAACTAACATCAGGTGTTTAATATGGTAGTTGGATGATGAGACAAGGAGAGGTGAGTAAGACAAAAAGGTGGGTGACAGCCAAATAGGTTCAACAGCTAACACATGGCTTTTCCCCATAGGCCCAAAGTTGAATAATTCCCCCTCCTTTTTCTTAGGAAAACCATCCCCTTTTCATTAAAATTGCACCGTCATAGCTGGTTGTAGGTTCATTTTAATTAAAGCACATATTTACATTATGACAAAACTATAATGTGCCCGATAGCATGATATACCATTGGCAACGATCTCAATTGCCGAAACATAACACAACCAAATCAATGGTGGGGCTTTTGCCTTTATCTCCACACCACGATTAATTACAATATATACATCATGTATCTTTTAATGCAACTGGGGTCAAAACTGGGGATATTACAATCCCCTCCCCCTTGGAATAACACTGTCCTCGGTGTTCTAATACATAGGAATACATATACAATGTGCACATCCAAAATTGCAAAACTTTGTAGATCTGTCCCACGTTCACTTTTACTTTGAACTTTTAGGACCAAGCCCCTGGCTTCCATGAGATTCTCCTACTAGTTCTCAGCTTTTGTCTCATCCTGAAGTCTAGGAACTTTGTGGCTGCTACCCTCTAGATGTTCCCTTGTTGGGTAGTATTGGTGGTAATGATGTCCTCTGCATTTTCAGCATTTCGTTGGCTGCTTCATCCTTACCTGCTCAATTTCCTTTGAGTCTTCGTGCCTGGAACGTTTCTTAATGGACCAATTAGATGATTGATCCACTTTCCTTCCTTTTATGGATTGCTCCCAGAAGTATTTTGACCTCCTTTTGCAAACAAATAGAGCCTTGCAAAATATGGTGGTTCATCTCATTCTGCCTTTTCGGTATCTTGAGCATCTCTCCAAGATTCTCTTGAGTCTTGGCAATTGTTTGAAGAAGACTTCCAGCCAAGTCCAACAACTTTTGGTCTGCTGCCATGATTAATGTGCACAACTGGGTTTCATTTTTCTCACCTATGAAATGCATCATTGAAATTCTATTAGACCAAGCATAATATAGGCATTAAAATCAGTCAATTAATTGCCCAATTGGCATGGCATTCCAAGTATTCTCAAGGAGAATTTCATACTTTTCATGCCTTCCCAACAGGCACATGAGCTCATTCATGTCCATTCTTGGGCAGGGACTTAACTATTCCAACATTCACAATTCATTTTAAGCAAATAAACACATTCTATTTTCAGCCATACATGCATTCAACAATCTTCTGTTTTCACAAAGCATATGTATGTATATATATCATCAAAAAAAGAAAGAGAGAGCAACAAGAGTTTTTCCCCTCTTTCTCTTGTTCCATTCTGGAACCCACACCACCACTGTGGATTTCATGCTCTTAGCCTCTTTCACTTCACTGTGAATGTTGGACCAACCCTTCTTGGTCATGACACTTAGTGTCTTCGGTCTATTCCAGACCTTTCAACCATGGAGCCTCCCCACATGGTTTGTCTACAACCCTTGTTTGCTAGGACCTTCATAGTCCCACTAGCACCTTTTTCATTATTGCTCACTTTGAGCTCTTAAGGACAGTCACATGTCCACCTGCACCTCTAGGATGCCCTCATAGTCCTCTCTTCCAGTGATACCTATATTCAAACATTGAATAGATTCACATGTTTAGTTTATTCTCATTAGTTATTATCTCTAAACAAGAGCTTAGAATATCATAACAAAACCATATACACATGTAAATTCATAAGCAAGAAGCTGCAAAAAAATCCAATACTTATCTGTACTGCGCATTTCCTCGTTGGTCCATAGGGTCTCACTTTGCTTTGCAAGCCTTGTAATTGCCTATGGACTTGGATGTTAGGTCAGCACGCAGGCTGCTCCTCAACATCAAGTAACTACTGTCTAGCCAGTACACCTTCACGCCAACTGGGAAGGAACAAATCACATGCACTTGTATCAACAATACACTTATATCAACAATGCACTTATATCCACAACCAATCATGTAAGCCAACACAATTGGGTTTATCATGCCATCAACAATAACACATGCACTTATATCAACAACGCACTTATATCAACAATAAACGACCATTTCCAATTCCAGGATCTACTATGGATCCCCAGGCATATAACAACCCTATTTTAGTGACATCTTCACCACATCCTTTTATACATATCAAGCACAGTCAAGCCAACCTACAACTGGGTTTATCAAACTGTCCAGCCAAGTCAATACACAGTTGGGTTTATCAGGCTGCAGGCAATCAAGCCAATACACTACTAGGTTTTACAGGCTGCAGGCAATCAAGCCAATACACTACTAGGTTTATCAGGCTATAGGTAGTCAAGCCAACACTGTAATGTCCTTTTCCCTTTAGTGTACAACACCAAACTACATTTGTTTAGCTTGGAAACATAAACAATATAAGCAAACTCGTCAGTGTTATTGCTCTAAAACTATAATCATGTTTCATATCATTCACTCTCAAGCATTGAGAGACCAGGAGTGCATCCACTCCCTAGGGTGTAGTCAATATTGAAAACCCTTTCATGACCCGACATCAGGAAAGTGTGCACCCCTTTCCGATGTGAGCCATGTAGGCCCTATTCATACTCAAGCAATCTGTCATAATGGAAATAAAATCAAAACATTATTTGCATGTGGAATTTAGCAATTTGACATGCATATTCTTAGCTAGGTTCACAGAACACTTAGCCATTTGCAGATGCAGTATTCCTTAATTAAGGAGGAATGGGGGCTCCCTTCTCTGAATTGACAGTCCCTCGGTTTTCCATCCCAACTCCTTTTTACATTCCATAAACACACATGTCTTACAGACATAATCTATACCATCTCACTCATGTTGCTTACCAACATGTAGTGCAGATGAGACATTTCCAAAATGTCCAATGGAGTTTCACCCGAAACCCGAGTCCAAGATAGGGGAAAACCTCCCCAAGGAGTTTGGATCCTTCATTCCATCACACATGGTCTTCTTGCAACATGTACCCCCGGCACATTCATTAAGTAGCCAAACATTCAATCATTAAATACAATTCAAGTTTGATTGTTCCATAACCAAGCAATGGCATTATTAATTAAATTCAATATGAATTTGCAACTCTGTCTACTACAGAAATTGATTTGCTTAGCAATGAGGTGATCCTCATGTGTTGGTCTCTTATAAGCAACACCACTATGCCCATTATACTTTTATGCTTACTTGCATAACATGAAGATCCACTTACAACACGTCCTCCTAACACAATTCTATGCAAGCCAATAGTGATTAGTAGTTGTCAACAATTTCTCAAATTTGAAATTTACAAGTCCAAATCGACAACTCATTCAGCATACAGACTATTTTCTCAACCATGAGACTCTTCTCATGAGGTTTGGCTCTTTCACATGGTAGATTCTGGCCTTTGTCATGCTCTTACCCACATTTCCATGCCCCAACAATCTACTTGAAATATGAACTTCAATCAGCCAAACACTTGGTAAGTCTTGATGCATGTAACCTTTTCATTGCTGCAACAATCATTGAAGCATTTTCAGAATTATAGAATTCAAATACTTCCAGTTGTTAATCACATCAATATTACCAAAACTCAATTAATTTACGTGAATCATTATCATACTAAAATTGCAAGGTATAGTCACATCATTTATGCAATTTAAATGAAGTGTTTAGATACTCCTTACTTCAAAAGTGTATCATCCGTACCACCTTGTCCTTCCATAGAGCATTTCCGGCAGCCAATTGATCATGACTACCCTCTTCATGCACTTACTATCCTACATTCATAACAGCTCTTGAAATGGTTCTAGAATTATCATCAATTCATCATTTCAGCAATTAGTTAGTCATGATAAACAAACATTATCTTGATGCATTCATGCAATGCATCAAAACATTTGCACCCGCACTTATGTATGCATATTTACAGCATATACTCAGGCTTTTCATATGCATCCATTAAATGCATAACTGCAACATTTATAAAATCTCTTAATGCATACCCACTCAATGCTACCTTGCATTGAGTCAGGAATACGATTCATTCAAATGTACTATGGCCTAACAATGACTACCTCATATAGGACATCCTACCATGATCAAGATCATCAGTACTTACTTTCTTTGGGTTACTAAGCTCATAACAACATATATAGGCATGATACATTTCTATATGAATGTAGTATAAATTTTAAATAACCACATGGTATGAGACCTCTTACTTTCCACTCCATGCAATTTCCATAATTAAACCATTACCTACATGGATCCTACTTACGACCTTAACATTACCAGTTTGATTGGTCTCTTGCAGGAGATTGCAGAATTCACTCACCAACTTTTGATCCTGTATTTGTTGCCTTATCCCTTTCTCCATAGGGTTTCTAGTCACATTCATCAACATCAACAACATATTCAGCCATGCCCATGTTGTCATTGGTTTTTCCACTAATTCCAACACCAATGCAATATTTATCATTATTGGTTCATTATAAATGTATAATTCCCACTATTTTTGCCAACATGTAATATCCTATCCATGCAAGGCATATCCTCATACATTTTATGTATAAAACTTATAAAACATAATACATTTAACAAGACAGGGTTTAAGGGACTTTCCTTTTCAAAACCCTCATATTTTCTTGGAATTCCTCTTCCACATAATAGTTGGTTCGACTTCATGGTCTTTGCTATCTCTAGGCATGCAATCCTCGGATTGTCCATATTGATAGCAACACAATTCTTTTCAGCAACTGCTAGTAATTTTCTTGTCCTCATTCAAATTCTGGTGATTATCCCTTGTTCCCTGCTGGATAAGCTTTCCAACGCCTATCCCCATGCTCTATTCTTACCTCAGGTGTGAAAACCACAGCACTTCTAGAATGACAATTTTCACCAAAATTTATACACTTGTACATACAACTATATTCTGGTTCAAATTGTCAACTTCAACCACCTAGATTTTTCATCCTTTTCAGCCCTAAAACTGCTGAAAAATCTATTGGAAAGACAGTTGAAGGTTGCTGAGAAATCCTACTGGAAAAACCCAAAATTTCCTTTTTTCAGATCGGGTCTCTTCCCCACTAATTCTCCAACACTTCGGCAATTCAAACAACAACTTTCCTCTGGTGCTCATCGGCGGCCCTAACAACTAACATCTTCTATTGTATCGACGGTTCCATCGACTATAGTTTTCCAATGTAATCCTTCTGGTCTACTATCGGCGATGCCAAGTATTGTTGCATATCGGCAATCGGAAACACTAAATAGTACAACATGTAGTATCGGCAATCTGAACCATTATCCCCTATGGCATCAGCGAGGAGATTAACTTCCACAACACTGTATCGTTTGTCATATGCACTATTCATTGGGTGGATAGTTCTTTAGGCAGCCGCAAAGGTGGGTTCACAAACCACTAAAATTTTCTACGCCCACCGAAGGACCAAACCAAAAAATTCTTCCTTCATTCATCAGCGATCCCAACAACTAAGTTTTTCTGATGTATCGGCTCGATTACCTACTTTCCACCAATGCTTCGGTGGTCTTCAGGAAACCTCTACCAAAACTACGGCACTGTCTTCACCTTTCCTCCTCCGATACGCTCTGTTAACCTTCGCCAATGACGGTGACATTTCAACAACTTCATCTCCTAATCATCGACGATCCAATCCTCTAAACTTTGTCGATCGCCAATGGTCTCATGAATTAGAAAAATTTTCAAAGTCTTCTGTTTATCTTCTTTCCACCGACACTGTCGGCGGCTCCACCAACTATCTTCCTCTCTTTTTCATCGACGTTTTGGTGCTTACGTCCTCTAATTTTTTCTGATGGTGGTGATGTTTTCAGCGATTCCCTCCACTAATGTTTGCCGATCAATCAACTAATTTTGGCCGATGGGGCTCCATCTCGGTGAGCCTTCCCCTTTCTTCTGCCGCTGTGTCGGCTATCCCATCAGCTAAATGTCACCGATCCAATTGGCTAACTTCATTGTTGGTCTGATGAGCAATTATAAATATTGCATCAAAAATTACTTTCTACCTGCCACTGTGTCGACTATTTCATTAACTATTTTCCGTTGACGTTGTGGCTACACCATCAATTAATCATCGCCGATTGTCGATAGTATTATCACTTAGAAACTTTTTCAAAAAGACTTCTTCTTTCGCGTCGGTGTCCTATCTTTTATCTTTCACCGCCATTGTGGCTACTTCGTCAACTAACTGTCGCTGACAGCCAATAGTCAATATTGGATGTTCCTTCAACTAAATGGAGTCGATGTTTCAGTGGTCTTCGACTGATCTCCACCAAAATTGCAGCTCCCACATCCACTAATTTTCGCTGATGTTTCGGTGAAAACTTAGAGAATTATTCACAAATTTCTTCCTTTGTCGGGTGACCTTCTGTCTAGCTCTCTGCTACATCGGATGAGCTTCCCATTTAGTCTTCCGATGGGCCAACGGTTCAAGAACTTAGACAATTTTTGTGAGTGAATTTTCATGTCATTCACCGATTTTCTTCTGATTTATTCTGGGCAGAAGGAAACATGACTTTGCTAACTGGTTCTTCATGGCCCATAGAGACCCATGCTGCAACCTGTAGGCTCTTCCACTGCATCTTCATGGACCATTCAGGCCCATGCTGCAACCTTTGCTCTGATACCATACTATAACATCCTTGACCCTCCGACCGGCGAAGAGGACACTACCAAACCATCAAACATATGGAAAAACTGCCCCATGAACATGAACATGGATATAATGCTGAATTAAAAATGCTTAAAACAGAAAACATGTTAAGATGCATAATCATTCACATACACAGCAGAAGCAAACATACATTCATTCATTCAACATGTCCACCATAATTCATTAAAAATCAAATGTGATTGTATAAAGGAGGTAGTCGAGAATACTTATCTTTTCAAGAACTCATCCCACAACCATCTACATTGCTGCAACGTTCCACCCAGCCATAGGCCAGTGTGCTCATCAATCTCTCAGCAACACTGCCACCCCTGAGCTGGGCATGAGTCCCCAAGGAATAAGGGACTAAGCATGCTTACACATAGTCAAGGTACACAAATCAACCAAGTCAACACAGTTGGGTTTATCAGGTTGTCAAGGAACTAGGAAAGGATGAATGCTAAGCTAGTGAGCTCATGGAGGAACTAAGGACACCTACACCAGAACTAGCCTGACTTCTAAGACACCCACACACACCCAACACCAGGAATCAGTCCTTTCTTTACTACACAGTCCCTCGGGCCTTGACTTACCTTTTCCAGTGCTATCTTGGGGTTGTGGAGAAGAAATCCAGCCATTTAACTCTATCTGTGTGGCTCCCAAACACCAGGTTTCTCAAGCATCACCAGCCTTCAATCCAACTCCACACAGTCCAAAGACAAACCACTACATACCTGTATTAAAACAAACCAGTTCATAGCTCTGTGAAGAAAAAAAAGGAAACAGGGTGGCAACCCAAAGATGGTGAACGCAGTTCCAGCCAAGCAAGACGATTCAGAGTCATTCTTGGCCCTAGCGTGGCCAAAATAATTCAATACCAACCCAAAGGTAATTGCGCACATAGAAAACCAAAACCAGGGAAGGAACAACAACTCCAATCTCATAATGAAACAATGGTAGCATTACACAATCCGCAAATGGAAGAGAAGACAGTCTCCCAGTATTAATAGGGGGAAAACATAAATGACAAACACAATTGGTAAGGAGAACAAGCACACCCATACACACCACCCAGAACGCAAAGGCTCATTCACTGTAGATCATGGGTGATAGAAAATGGCTTCCCAACTCATTGCATGAGTCCAAAACAAAGGTGCACCTTGTGCGTGAGGAAAAACCCCGTGCATCTCTACGTGAGGATAGCAATGAAAATCTCTCACCTTTGGGTGGAGAGATGGGTAAAAACAATGGAACGACCGTGAATCATGAGCATGGATTCATGGAGAGAATGGAAATTTCCTCCTCTGCCCCCACGACATGAATCTCAAGAGTCTGCTAGTGGAGTGGGCGTGTGGGAAGGGACTAACAGTCCTACCACACCCACCACTACCCACCAATAACTACCCCAACTAACATCAGGTGTTTAATGTGGTAGTTGGATGACGAGACAAAAAGAGGTGAGTAAGACAAAAAGGGTGGGTGATAGCCAAATGGGTTCAACAGCTAACATGTGGCTTTTCCCCATATACCCAAAGTTCAATAATCCCCCCTCCTTATCCTTAGAAAAATCATGCCCTTTTCATTAATGTTGCATCGTCGTAGCTGGCTGTAGGTTCATTTTAATTAAAGCACATATTTACATGATGCCAAAAATATAATGTGCCAAATAGCACGATATACCATCAGCAACGATCCCAATTTCCAAAACATAACTCAACCAAATTGATGGTGGGGCTTTTTCCTTTAGCTCCACACCACGATTAATTACAATATATACATCATGTATATTTTAATGCAACCAGGGTCAAAACCAAGGATATTATAATCAACATAAAACTGCATTTATTTTCCCTTGGGGTACGTTTGCATATCGAAAGATGCCTTTCGGTCTTAAAAACTCCGAAGCCACATTTCAGTGGGCTATGACCTTAATTTTTCATGATCTCAAAATGATTATCGAAGTGTTTTTGGATGACCTTGCTGCTCATTCTCATCTGAGAATGTGTCATCCATACCATTTGAGATTAGTATTCGAAAGATGCCACCTTTACCGGGTTAGGTTAAATACTCATAAGTGCATCTTTTGCGTGATTGTTGGTCGCTTTCTAGGGTTCATTATATCCAAGGAGGGTATAAGGGTCGATCCCTTAAAGGTTGAAGCAATACTCCAATTGTCTCACTTGCATAATATTAGACATCTTCAGTGTTTGCAAGGCATGGAAAATTTCTTGCGGAGATTCATGGTTAATTTTTCCATTTGTCTAAAGGATTTATGCGTATTTTAAAGAAGGAAACTACTTTTTTCGAGGATGAGCGAGCCCAGGAGTCTGTTGATGCTCTTAAGTGAGCCTTAGCTTAGACCCCCATGCTTAGTCCACCTGACTATAGCCATGATTTTTTATGTGGTCACATTCATGGAGATGGTTGGTATGGTTTTGGTTCGAGAGGATGAGGAGCTCCACGAGCATGTCATATATTATTTGAGACGGAACCTTATTGATGCAGAAATAAGTTATTCTCATGTGGAGAAACTTGCCTTGGCCATCGTTCATGCGGTTCAGAGATTGAGACATTACATTCTCCTTCGCCAGACCTTGGTGGTAGCTCATGTCAATCCATTTCAACTCATCCTCACTAGAAGGATGATCAGGGGAAAATATAATAAGTGGATTGTTATTTTGCAAGAATTCGATCTCGAATTGGTTTTGGAAAAATCAAAGAAATCGTTGATCTTTGTGGAACTCATTTCTTATTTTCCAAATGTGGAGGAGGAGGAGGTTTATGAAGATACGTTTTTCGATGAGCATATTTTCCTTATCTCAACATTGGACCCATGGTATGGGGATATCATTGTATATTTGGAAACGTTGAAGGTCCCTACTCACCTTTCATGGGATGAGCGAAGACGATTATGTCATGTATTTAAGAACTACCTTATAGTGGATAACACTTTGTACCATTGTGGGGTAGATTCCATTTTGCATCGTTGCTTAACCCATGATGAGGCTGAGGTTGTGCTAAGTGATTTGCACGGAGGGGCATGTGGTGTTCATTTATATAGGCTTTATATAGCCCAGAAAATATTGAGAGCGGGATATTTTTGGCCATCGATCTTCAAAGATTATGTCAATGCGGTCAAGAAGTGTCACCCTTGCTAGGTGTTTGTATGCAATACGTGCTCGCATCCTTCCCCGTCACATCCAATTATCAACGCCGGTCCCTTCACCAAGTGGGGGCTTGACTTCATGGATTGCAACCCAGCTTCGGGTGGGGGGCATCGTCCTATTATAGTGGCTTTCGATTATTTCACGAAATGGACAAAGGCTATGCCCATGATTAAATCCAACAATGAGATAGTCGCGCATTTCATTTTAAACCAAATTATTACTCGGCTCGGTATTCTGAAAGAGCTTGTCACTGACCATGGTAGGCACTTTTAGAATAGAATGATGGAAGAGTTGGCTTCAAAGTTAGGGTATAAGTAGGAGCACTCCTCTTCTTACTACCCTCAGGTGAATGGACAGGTTGAAGTAGTGAATAAATCACTTAAGTCCATTCTCCAACGAACCATCATGCAAAGCAAGATGAATTGGCATATCATGTTATATCATGCTTTGTGGGACTATAGAATCACGGTTAAGACTGCCAACGGTTTCTCTCCATATCAGCTTGTACATGGGGTGGACTCTGTCTTGCCGATTGAATGCAAAATCCCTTCGTTGAAGCTAGATATAGACCTTTTACCAGACACTTTCACATTTGAGGAACGTTTGGTCCACTTAGAGCAGCTTCATGAGCAGCACCACGATGCCTTAGTGGCTCTAGAAGTAAATAAGCATCGTGTTAAGGTCCAATATGATAAGTCTGTCTGTTCGAGGAGGTTTAGTGAAGGTGATTGGCTCCTTTTATGGGATCAAGCTAAAGAACCCTTGGGGGCAGGAAAATTTAATCCCATGTGGCATGGTCCTTACGTAGTCAAACATGTGTTAGAGAAGGGCGCCTATGATCTGGTGGATTATGAAGGGACAGCCTTAGCGGAGCCTACAAATGGGCTCTATGTTAAAAAATACTATGCATGATCTTCAGCCAGGGATGATTATTGTATATTATTCTATAGTTTTTTGCATAGTTAGGTTTTCTTATGGTGATCGGGTTTCTTGATTAGCTTTTGTTTCTTATGGAAAATGGTGATGAATTCTTTTTCTTACATACGATTCACTGATGGTGCTAGCTGCCACACTCAAAACTCAGCTTTTGTTGCTTGGGTGATTTATACTGCTACAGGTCAGGTATTGTCTTCAGGAGGTGTATGCTGACAGCCTTCTTTGAACAATGTTGCTGAATATAGTGCCGTTATCGAGTTATTGTGGGATTCCATTTCACATGGTATTCTCTCTCTTGAGGTACGTCTTGATTCATAGTTAGTGGTTTCACAACTTAATGGCTTGTATTGTATTACAGATCCAACATTATTACGAAGATTCTTACATGTGAGATTGCCAAAACGGCAATTTGAGAACATAACATAGGTACATGTTTCAAGAATTTTTAATCAAGTTGTTGAATCATATGCTAACTATGTGTTGGATTGCCATTTGTTTCATAGACCATAAGCATTTCNATCATCATAAAAGTTTTTCATTAAACATCCAAAATGTGACATCATAATACATAAGTGTCATAATACAAAATTGGGGCTTCCGAGCCACCAAAATATAATACACAATATTACAAAAATGAAACACTCTCAGGTCTCTCAGAGCCTAAGGAGGAGGAGGGGGGTTCTGATAGTGGTAGCACACCACAGCTCTAGCTACCCATTGAAATAATCGAACCCATCTTCGTGGTACACCAAACACCTAGCATTACATTGCCTCAAGCAAGTCCTAGACTTGCGCCATGGGTACCCTGTGTGTCAACCATACAAAGTTTGTGTGGACGTCCCCTATGCATCCACACCCATGATTTCATCTCCTCTTCCCCTCCGTCTATGACAAGGGAAACCATCAGGTCACTGCGGTCCAACATCTGCATACACATGACAGATTGTCACTACGTGTTGTCACACCAAAACATGTCTTTTAAGTCAATATATCTAAAAGTACAAAAAAAAATTATAATTCAAAAAACTTAAAAAGAGGGTTTGGGATTCGTTACCTATCTCGCCATATGCCACTCCTGGTGGTAGGGGCATGTCCATATCTCCCCAAAAATCTATCCCTGCATAGGGATAGTCATCGATCCCAATGATCTATCGCCGCCACCATGGAAAGAAGTCCACTAGGTAGGGTTTAGCCACTTTACTTCTACCCAGCCTATGTATAACATTTTCGTAATGTCCTTGGGCCAGATATTGAACTCTGTGTGGAGGAATGTCTACTCTAGGGCTTAACCCCGGTACATCCTCAAAGAAGAACGTGCTCAGTATGCTATCGAAACTAAAGTTTCTCACCCTGCGCATCTTGCAGTATTTGAGCTGCTACTTCATGTTACTCAATAGCGCAGTGCTCCAGTCATGCACTATGGGTCTCATACACTCCACCGCATAGAACATCAATGGTCGCGAGGCCTAGTGGAGTGAATCTAGACCGACTATTCTGCCAAGTGCCAATAGTATGGCCTTTAGTCCCAATACCTGGATCGATTTTGTCAGGATTTGAATCCCATCCTTTTCCATGTCTGGAAAGCAGTACAGTGCAATGTACTCGTCAATAATCATGCCACCTCTAGGCCCACGAGATCATAGGTTTACCACCTCTCCTCATTGGGATAATTGAGTAAAAAAATATATGTCCTCAATCTCTATAGTGAGAGACATATCATCAATGTGAAAAGAATCTGAGTCTAGATCCTAGTAATCCACTAGCATTTGCATGATTCTTGGTTTGGCAATCAGGCTGCCAAGACACCAAAACTTATACAAACCGCATGCTCGTAGAGCTTGTTGGACCATTCAGTCACCTTGAATAGCCTCTTCTACATCTCCATGTTCCCTTTCCCTCCATTCTAGAACCATCCTGCCCATAAAAATGATTTTTGGTCATTATCTACCTTAAAATTTCTTATGCATGGCCGCATATGCAACTGTTTGCAAAACAGCCGCATATGTACGCAGTTTTGGGAGTTTTTCCATGTATGTCTAGCCCTATAAGTGGAAAAAGCTCCGATATCTACGTGGGTTTAAATGCCTACTTTAGATTGGCCTAGAAAATAAAATTGACCATGGAAACTGAAAAAATTGCATGAAATGGGAAGAGGGGGACATGAGGAGTTACCTGGAACAAACAGTGTCGAATTTCCCCGGACGATGCTCCTGGAGTTCGCGTGGGAAGTATTGAGCTAAAATGGGTAAAAATTTCAAATGATATGGAATTTTTTAATTTTTTACTATTTATAGAAAAAATTTGAAATTTTTGAAATTTTTTACCCACTTTCTATAGTTTTGGACCGTTTTGGACTAATTTGATGATGTAGGAGTCCATTTTGAGCACTGTTTTGACCGTGGTTTTGACTCGTTCATGCCAATTTCAAGTATTATGTCTAAACTGGCATATAGGTTAGATTTCACATCCATGTGCACTTTGCATGACCTTATGACCATTTCATTATAACCTTAGGTATGAACCCATTCTATCTTGTCACGAAACCTCGTTGTTGCTTTTAGAAGTGACATGATGTCAATGGTAGAGCTTGACCATACATGGGTGCCCTAGTTAGCTCCTGTTTTGCATTTGGTGCCCATCCTAGAATTTTTTATTTACGGTGTGGGAGTCATTTGTATAGTATTGCCATGACTTTACGCAAGAGCCTTATACTCCTCTTGATGTTTTTGCTGCCCTTTTTCCCCAGGACTCCCTTATGTCAAGTTGTAATTGCATTATCATGTGTTTTGCTTGCCTTATCGAGCCTTATGCTGACTTCCCTAACTTTGATTATTAGCTATATAGCCCAAGCTTGTCTCATGTCTAGCCAAGTAGAGCCATTTTACATATCCTTTGCAGCTTGATTCTCCATTTTTTACCAGGAGGGTCTTTCCCCCGAGTGTCATTATCCTACAGATGTGTCCTTGCATTGAGCGTAGGTATGTTCCACTACTTGGAACTAGTTTGTTTTCCCCTTGACACTCATATTCTCCTAGTCTATAACTATAAAGAAATTCTATTCTTTTTCAAGCTTTTCAAAATATTTGAAAAAGTCCAAAAAAGAAATCAAAAAACCAAAAAGACAAACATGAAAAGATGTTATATTTGGCAATAGTTGAGTCGTGCCGCCTTCGAACAAAGAATTGTATACACATCTATTGGTTGGGTTAATATTTTGAACTTAGGAGCTGTACTCATTTCTCTGAGGTTATCTCCAGCGATTGGTTACGCTTCCAGTCCCTATGGAGCCTCTGTTGCATAGATGTCCCGGTTTTTTATGTTGAATCTATGCTTCCTACATGCAGTCACCATTCTCCTTTGTGCCCTTGTTCGAAGGAAGTTGAAACCTGAGTCGGCCATTCTTCAGTTCTTTTGACTTTGCATGTCAGCCATTCCTGGTACTGTTACTGGTTCGTGCACATTATGATTGATTCCTTCCACCTTATACAGCTTTGTTGAGTACCTCATGTTGGATGATGCATTAGAAGAAATTTGGGGTCTAAAATGGGCCTTATAAGAAAATGTGCCAACAATAAATTTTGTGAGTTGGAATTCAAGAACCAATAGAATTTGAATAAAATGAGTCAACCATAATGGTTGAATTGACATATTTGTCATAAAAGAAAACTACCTTTTTTGTTCGTATTTTCAACATATCTCCCTGTGTTTTTACTCAAATTCTGAGCAGGAGATCTCGTTGAATGTGTAATTTAATTATGCATCTAACTAGTACCCACACTGCATACTTTTGATGGACCCCGCTACCCCAAGAACAAGAAATACCTGAAAAAACATGATGATGATGTCATCATCACATTTTTTTAGGTATTTCTTGTTTTTGGGGTAGCGGGGTCTATCAAAAGTATTCATTGTGGGTACTCGTTGGATACAAAATTAAATTCGGCTTCCAACGAGCTCTCCCATTCAGAATTTGAGTAAAAACACAGGGATATATGTCGAAAATACGAACAAAAAAAGTAGTTTTTTCATTCTTCCTCCTAAATTAATAACTATTATTTTATTATTTTCCTTAGGAGGCCCATTTTAGAGCTCAAATTTCCTCTAATTAGGGATGCCTTAATTCCCTCCTTCCAGTGGATTTCATCCCATTGACTTCAGATCATTTATTCTGGGATAGGAATCTAGAGTCATTTTGAGTGCCTTGAGACTTGCAGTCATTAGTGACAGGTTCTCTCACCATCGAAAGTTTTGGGAATACATCAATGTCCCCTAATCGATGCATCCTTTCAAGTGTTCAACCTCAACACATTTATTCACACTTGTTAGTTTGCAATCTAGTACCTTGATTCCCATTTTCATTATTGGTGGGTGATCTCACGTTTGTTAACGGTATACATCAATGACCGGTAATCAGACAATGGACTACTATGTTTGACCTCGACACCTCTATTCACATAGAAGGACATGTACTCGTAGTCAATTGTGTAGAATACCTTCCATATTGGTGGCATTTCATATATGCTACCTCCTTGATCATGTCAGTGTTCATGAGATTTCAGCTCTCGTGACTTGACTCCAGTGTCTGTCAGATATCGTCAGCCATTATGGAGATCTTGATCCATCGTATATCTTCAGCATTCATGGAGATCATGATCCTTTGTATATATTCATTCTGGATATTTTGATCTATCTATATTGTACATGCCGATGACCACACATGTCATATTTTGTATCATGCCTATTCATGGCCATTGTACTATTATGTATCCGGGATTGATGGATGTACTTGCAGTCATGTGCAGATTTTGATTATTGTACTATACTATTGGATGGTTGGTTCTTCCACCTGTTTCTTCATCACTCCACTTCTGGGATGGAATTATAATGTATTTCAGCCATCGTATCACCCCTCTGACCTCACACATTAGGGGGCATCTGTTATAGCTGATTTTACCACACATGGTGGATCACACATTTATGGCCTTCCCTGTCCCTCTGCAGACTCGTTGGACCCCATGGAACATTTTTGTACCTTTGATTTTTCTAAGATCATCCCTAAAAACATGCATTATTTTCCATACACGACTTTTAAACCTATTCTCGCGTATATACGTGGATATGACCCTCAAACCCTGCGTACATCGGGGTGTGTGCAAAAGGCCAAATAGTTTTGGAATTTTCCTTGATGTGGATCTAAGTCACTTGTCTCATGGCCTTCCATATGCTTTGAGATCGCTCGTATTTGACCTTCCATTACCCCATTGAATCACTATATAAAGAACCCTTTGGATACATTTAAGGTGGAGGAATTGAAGAGCAAGAAAACTATAGTCCATTGTTGCCGGAGCTTATACTTGAGTCTGCATCCCTTTGTCCCTTGGAGCACTTTGTGTTCTTCTCAATCTTTATTTTTCTCGTGAGCTTGTTATCGAGAGATGGAGGATTGAAGTGGTGGAGGCCCAGGTGGAGGACTCAGTTTCTCTGGTTTGCAAACGTGCCGATAGAGGTTGTCATCATCGTAATCTCTGATTTATATTAATAGAAATATGTTTTCCTATCCAACAATCTATATTTAAATGAATATTTAATCCATAGATGATTTTAAATGCTTATATGTCATTCATTATATATGCTATAGTAGGTCTAACACCATTATATAGCATGCTTGTCTTGTTTCCTGAATGTTGAAAGAGAAAATTTCTAATACAAGCGAGAGTGGAAAAGCTCAATGGGTATCTACATCAACCATCCAGGATAAGGTATGTTTCGAGATCATTTAGTGTTAGATGTTTTATTTCTCTTACAAATGGGAAAGGAATGATTTCTGTGGTTACTCTATCTGTTGTGGTAACCCAAGCCATAGGAATATTTGTTCGTAACACAAGGTTAAAGCTATAAAAGAGAATACATAAGTAATATGAAAATAACTAAAACCCTGGGTAAATCTTTGAGCAAGCATTAAAATTATAGAACTAAAACTGAAAGAAAAAAACCTTTGATAATTCTAGTAGAGGAAATAATTTACAGCCTAGGATTTATGATTTAATATGTAAACCCTAGAATAGTTTGACAGGGAAAAATAATAGTACATAAGGTTAGAACATATAAAATAAACACTTGGGTAATCTATCCATAACTTATTCTAGGAATTGCAATAGGTAGTCTATAACCTCACACCCGAAGTGAAGCTCCTTTAATGGCTAAAACCTGTACACTCAATTACCTAGTATTAACAATTCATAGGCAAATATAACCTATGTATAGATGACTAATCACTTGGGAACTACCACGTTCCACCCAACCATGACCCCGAATCATTCCTGGTTTTAATACAGATCCCCTTGAGCTGGTTCCAACGTGCAAGTAGCATAGAGCTCCTAAGATGAGGCTGCCCTAATTAGTATATCAGGTATAGATTAGTTCTCATTCTTCCTCTTAGGGATATTTTCTACAAGAACTCTCTTGAGAATCAGTAGGCATAATAATGACTCCAAAAATATACATCAGGTCTCCAAGCCTCTCTTTGGCTTGGGACTTTGTAGACAGACTTTTCAGTCAAAGAGGCAATTAAATCAAGAATCACTTCATTTCTTGATTGAACCTTTTTTTTATTTAATTTAGTACTTTTAATATTTTAACTTAGGAACTTTTAGCTGGTTCCCAATTGGAATTTTATAGGTATTATACTATTTAATTTTTATCTTAGTAATAATAGTAATAGATGGAACTTTTCCTTCTTCCTCACGTTATTAATATTATTACTAGGTGTACTCTTTATACATACTCTGTATAAAATATATAATAATATATTATTTGGTAACCTTTGTCTTAGGGCATCACATATTGTTATCTCTAAACTTATGACACTTTCTTCATTAAGGTCATCAGGTAGATGGTTAGGTATACTATGCTAGGAAACTCTAGACATCCTTGCAAGTTGGATTCCCTCGTATAACATGGTAGTTCTTTAGTACTTGATGAGAATAGAGAAATTCAAAATTTCATTTAATCACTTATAAATAAGCCAAATGAGATCAATATTTTTCGCGAGTTGATTTGACTCAGGAATCATTAATTCTTTTCAGTAAATCCTAGCACTTACGAGAGCCCTTACCCAACACTAAAAATAGGGAGTTACAAACTTAGTGCAATTCCAAAGCTCTTCGCTCAACACTAATGCTAGGATGTACTTGTAGCATACACCTAGGGATACAATGGCTAAGGATCCGATGTTCCATAGCTTCTTTCTCAACACAAAACATCAATTTACCCATGTGCTCCAGAGCTCCTCGCTCAACACAAAACATCTCATCAGTCATGTGCTTTAGGGTCCCCACCCAACACAAGCAAACACATAGACACACACACACACACACACGCACACATGCGCACACACACAGACATATATATCAGATGAAATTGGATTACTCCCGGCATATCAAACAAATCATCATGTTCATATGCAATGTGGTCTTCGACCAAATATATCAAAATAAAACATCAAGATAACATCATAATCAATGGGCTCATGTCCATAAGTGTTAGGTACAAAAATTCAGGATATTACATTTGGTATCAAAGGTTCACGCTCATCTTTTATTTTTGGTGCAACTAATATTTTTCCTTTCCCAAACGAGCGTATATGTTTGCGACATCTTTCTTAGACAAGAAAAAATCCATATCTTGATATGTTGCATCCATGTCAACATGTTTGCTGATGTGCATTTTTCACACCAAATCAATTGGAACATCAAAATAGAAACAATTTTCCACAAAGGAAACGATGTCCCTTGAAACCCTTGGCATATGCATGGATCTAGACTCACTTGAAGTGTCATGTATTCCATGACAGGTTGATCCTTGCATGTCATTATTCTCATAATTGTTATAAGTTAATATTCATATCTCGGGAGAATTAACCATGACCTTGACAATAAAATGACACTGACAACTCCTTTTTTTCACAAATGAATTAACCCTTCATTTTGTTGGTTTTTGTCCCCTTTTATCATTTGGGCCATATGAACAAGTATATTTGCATAATTTTTTTAAATATTAATACACATGAAAAGCGATAAATGTACTATGACTGCATACTTCCAAACAATAAAATTTTGAAACACTTACACTTCATAACACAAGGTTACGCTCTCCCTCTTTTTGGGGGGATTTTATTTGGCTGACTGTAATTGCAAGGAGCATCGATATTCATTTATTCCCCTTTAATAAACTGCAGAACTTGATGTGATGGGATTTTTGCAACCCGGTGAGTGGTTCCATTTCTTTGATGAATTTTAAACCACACTAAATCCTTACTAGAAAAAATGGTCTTTTCTTTGAGATATTGCACCTCCAGGCCCATCATAGTCTCCCATATGTTCTACCTGCCCATTTCATATCAAAGTCTACAAAAAATGTGCACATGCACATTAGATAACAAGGAAAAAAATAATGGTAATTTTCCTTTTCCTACAAAAAAAAATCATAGAGGACATGTTCCTACAACATAGAACTGGTCTTTGAAAGAAATTCCCACCCACCTCAAAATTTATTTCATATGCAACTTCTAGTTTATCAATATTTTTTGAATTTATTTCATATGTAACTTCTAGTTTATCCATATTTTCCAAATTTTTGGAGTACCTCTAAGACCATAGGTGAGCCATGGTTACGGGTAATTTGGAAGGTGGATTGGCAATCTCATAGTATACACAAGTTTTCTGTAAGCACATGGATAACTCAGGATTTAGGATGGTCCTTTGAAATATACATTCTATACAAAATTTTACCACAACCACATGGAGAACTCAAGCTTTAGGATAACCCATTGAATTATTTGTCTTATATCATGCATGCAATGAAACATGTTGAACTGAATAATTGGATCAGAAACCGATAGTGTGTAGTATGTATGGTTACATATGAGGTATAAATAGAAATATTTCAAACTTTGTTAGTGCTTAACTGCAATGAGTAAAATAAAATAAAACAACAATATAATAAATTATTTAATTCCCTTTCAAATTAACAACACTAGAACTACAGGAAAAAGTCATTCTCAATGTACTTATGACTTGAAAAACATAATTAGAACAACATATATGATAGGATATGAAAACATGTTATTGTAGATTACCTCCATCCATCTGTAATTACATCCAAGAAGCCTCCATAAGCTTATTATTTTCTAGCACTAACAATAGAATGAATCAATTGATATTTGGTCAATGGATTGTAAAAACTAAAAGCATGTTATGAGCTGGTTCAGTTTTAAATGCAGGAGAAAACTCTATTGGAAACAACATTTATGAGCTGGAACAAAAGATCCAATGGAAAAGGATTGTAAGGTATCCACAATAAAAAATCTCAAATTGAAACTAAACATACAACAATTCAAACCAACAACAAATACACTGTCAAATATCTACAAGATAATTTTTTTTTTTTAAGATCATTAAAGGGATTGTGTAAATTAATGGACCAGAAATTAATGACTAAATCTAGTCCAATTCTAAGAGACTCCTTACTCCAATTCCTAGGAAATTGGGACCATGATTCCAGAGACAGGTTAATTCCCCCCAAGTTCTAGGGTTTGTTGAGGTAACAAGGGTAAGATATAGCCTTGAATGTGCTAAATAGCTATGAATTTATGATGTCTACTGTTCTAGTCTCTACATCACATTATTTGAAAAAATTGCACAACAAAACTCTCAAATTGAAACTAACAATACAACAAATAAAACCAACAATAAATACAATGTTAAATATCTGCAACATGATCTATTTTTGTTTTAAGATTATTAAATGGATTCTGTAAAGTAACGGACCCAAAATTAATGACTAAAATTAATAATTCCAAGGAATAACAATAATCCATTTGGTTAATCGTTTGTGCTTATTCAAGACGGGTATAGGATGAGATGAACAATATGATAGGGGCTAGAGGATTTTGGAAAGGGGATATAATAATAAAATGTTTCAACCCCTAGAAAATGAAGCTAGAGTTAAAAGAATTTAAATCCTTTTTCGTGGTGGTAGCCTCGGCCTGTGGCTTGCTAGGAATGCAGGCTTATCTGAGGAAAAATTTATTCCCTCTTTGTAATGTGTTGTTCAAGCAATCTATGTTTTTCAATTACAATTCACCAAAGTCAGTGTCCATAGATAACATTTTCAAGAGTCTCTTGATAAATATATGGAATGCGGTTATTTTGACGGGGTGGGGATATTTGTGGGAAAGGTTCCCAAATAAGTATGTTGGGATTCTAACTCTGAAACTTCTTTTAATCCTATCCACTTACAAAGGGACATTCAAACTACAACTTTTTGGTGACATAATATTAGTCATAAATCATATAGAAGGGGTAATTTGAAATGGGAAGTTTGTTCCAAACTCTTTTCAAGAGGTAAACCAAATGAAATCATTTTAATGAAATATCCTTTTCTCATGTCTATAGAAAGATTAATGTCCAAAAAATGTTTACAACTTGAGGATAGAGTTTGGTCGTTGTTGGAATCAAAGGATGCACAACTATTTGAACACATCAAACCATTGTAGTGATTATGCATCCCTTCAGCTGAAAGTGCAGATCTTTCCAAAGGTCTTGATTCTCTAAAGTATTGTTTCCAACCTATTTTTGACATTTATGTAGTCTTGAAAACATTATTTTAGGCATTGTTTTCATGTTTTTTTGTGAAGATCAATTCATTAACATCCATGCACTACTAGATAAGTAGCTCAAGAAACACTAGATACAAAAGTGTTACCATCTAGGTGTAACCTCCAGACTCAAATGGCATAGGAACATAAATTATTTTGAAATATATTTTCTCGGTAACTTAAAAATGAACACCATAGACAATTGATTGAAGAAAATTATCGATTTTCATTGAAGACTATTGATTTTTTGCAAGCTCGATTGCTTGCTGAATGAGAAACATCAAATAATGCAAAGGATAATGCTAAGAGAAATTGCAAAAGGGTAAGCAAAGTTGTACATTTTGTTTTTTCTTCCCATGGCCAATGAAAATAATGACTTCCTTTTCATGCACATGCAGAGCATTGCAAGAAGTAAACCTGCTTTTACCCAACAAAAATATGGACAAAACCATGTTTCATATTTTATGTCATGGCTTTACTGGAATTAGTAATAGGTAAAAGCTAACATGAAATCTCAGGACAAAACCATGTTTCATGTTTTATGTCATGACCTGACAAGAATTAGTAATAGGTATAAATCAGCATGAAAGCTCTGGATAAGTCCCATCTTGACATTCTAGATACAAAGTTTGCCCAAATTTTGGCCTCTAGGCATAATGATAGTGTCCATAAAATTTACAAATTACTTACCATCACATGAATATAAATAAGTTCCCCTTATAATTAAATCCTTTTCTAGATATCTTCATATGTATTTCAACAAATACCTATGCAGTTAGTCAAATGTGTTCTGTCCACAGTTGGTGCAGATATTAGACTCAATATCCTAAGGGACAAAATTGTTAGTAACATAGAGTTTATTGCTAAATTAGGCTGTTAGCAATGTGAGTAGGTAATTTAGATAAATGAGCATTACCAAATATGTATTTAAAACAATGCATAGCATATGAGTATTTGTGACTAACTAGTATCCCCTTAATGAAAGTAACAAGTCTTAGAGCAAATACGACACTGACATAAAAAATGCAAGCGATTTATGCTTTTAGTAGTTGTAGCATATGAATGCTTGTAACTACTGAGCAGTGAACAAAACTTGGATACAACATTTTCTTGAGAATAAAAATATGCTATCACACGTTTTTTAGTTGCAATCGTGTAAAATGAACTGTATTTGCATACTGTACTTCGATGAAAATTTAGTCTTGGCATAAGGACAAGCTTCACATTATATGAAATTATATCCTGATTAAGTGGCTTTAGCAAATTTATCTACTCATCATGGGTAAGAAAACAATAGAATGGAGATAGCATATTATTCTTTAAAATATTAAGGAATTCACTTTATGAATCAAGCATGATTTCTCATAAGCTTATATAACCTGCACATGTGGCCTTGTAGTTGATGGAACTAGAAAGAATGTTGGAGATCGAGACTGAGCAAAGAACAAATCTTGAAGCGGCCTTGCAAAAGGTGACAGAAAAATTCAATGTTAGGCATCTTTCCTCTGTTTCATATCATGTTGACTGAGACCAAACAAGAGTGGAAAAGAAAGGGATAATAGAAGAGAGAGTCCGAGTGGAATATGGTTGTGGCTCTAACTCAATCTCCAATGTAGTTACAGATGAAGGAAAAGTTGTAAAAGTTGATTTGAATAATAATATTCTACATGAGGATGGAATATTTTCAAGTTCAACTCAATCTGAATTCTTGGTAAAGAGGCAGGATGATTCAAGTACATTGAACAGTGATATTGCTAAAGCTGAGGTTTTCTTATAGAACTCCAAATCTATTGGAGAACAAGGCCAAATTCCAAATAGACCTTAAAATCTATATAATGGCATTGTTTTTTCATCTCAATCATTGCTGAATCCAGTTGAAAGTTTTGTTTCTACAGGTCATGGCTAGTCTCTGAATAAGAACAATCAAAATGATGAGGGGAACTCTTATCAAGGTCTCATTGCTACTAAATTTTTTTCCGATGGGAAGGTTATTGTAAATACAAGGTATGTTCAACTTTATGGCCTCATCATCTTCTTTTTAGTAGATTGTACATACTATTACCTATTTCTTTTTCTGTCATTAAATCCTTTTTGTACTGGTAGTGTTTCATAAGTATATTTATTGGCTACCTCAAGTATCTTTAATTATTGATTTACTTCAACATAGGATAAAGGAAATTTCTAAAATTTTCTCCAATGGAAAATTTTTCAAATCTCTAGACTCGTGTCTTGAAGCTATCCTTGCCCAATCCACTCTTGCAGTAGTGGATACCCAGGATACATAGATTTCTCAAAGACTATTGATTTTTAGGGAGCTTGATTGCTTGTTAAATGAGAAACATCAAAAGATGTAAAGGATATAATTGATCCTTTATACAACAAAAATATCTAAAATATAACAAGAAATAGTGAAAACGTTGTCGTCAAGCAAGTCGTTATGCATGGGTATTCTATCTAATCCTTATTTGCAACCTCCTTCTTCCAAGTACATGGTTGAATTATGCATGGAGTGTTTCATTGAAATTAAGTGAGAGGGGAGTTTTAGACTTGTCATTCGATCTTCTGATACTTAATTGTCCGCTTGTAGGGGAGGGATGGAGGTTGGTACAAAAAGAAAAAATACATTGACAATGGGGGTATTTTTTTTGAACTACTTGCAACGGTTGCAGGACAACTATCACAAGAGAAAGAAATTGAGAAAACTAATTCTGAGGTTTGTGATTACTTGTTGAGTTAGGAGTCCGTTGAAACAGGAGATGTGTAGGAAACAAAGGTTCAATCACTGCTATCGACCAAGGAGGGTTTGTTCGTGCCGGACTCATTGGATGGGTGCAACAAGTTTGCAAGGTGCAAAAAGAAAATAATCAAGGGCTGAGATGCAAGCTACCAAAGGTAGGATGGGGAAATTTGATGTTCCATGCATTAACTGCACCCTTGATGTTGACATGGGTAGATGGAATCTCTAGAGATCTGATGTCAATTCTGTCAGCACTCGATAACGGTGGGGTTCCATAGGGTTGCCACTCGATCTGGTCGAAGATGGAGATGGACACTGAAGACATACCATAGGGACCAAGGTTTTGAAAAAAATGTCAGGACTCTATTAACGACACATGGGGGGGACCGGTGCAAATGGTCGAGATATTATCCCATTCCATTCAACTCGACCACCTCACCATCTTTTGTGGGAAAATGAATGTAATGAAGAGTCGGCAATTTAATGTAGCTAGGTAAGAACCAATAGATTAAAAATTGAATGTAGTAGGTTGGTCGATAAGATGGTGGAAAAATATATAGCATACTAGCCATCAATTGTCATTGATGAATGAACTGCTATGAATCGTTATTAAAGTGACTGTACAACTGATAAGTAATGAATAATCATATTTGAGGATTCAATCCCACTTAGAGAAATTCCTTATGGAATAAATATCTTACTAGTGAAGCTTTGCTTAAGGTCATAACTAAAGGTGTAATATCCCGAATTTTCAACCTAACACTTATATGCATGAGCTTATTGATTATGATATTATCTTTATAATTTTTTTTTATATATTGGGTCAAAGTCCCCACTGCATATGAACATGAGGATTTTTTATATATATTGGGCATAAGCCAATTATTGATGATATATATATGCTTGTTTGTGTTGGGCATGGACCCTAAAGCACATTATTGATGAGATGTTTTTTGTGTTGAGAAAGAAGCTTTGGAGAAAATGGGTAATTAATGTTTTGTGTTGAGTGAGGAGCTCTGGAGCATAGGGTTAATTAATGTTTTGTGTTTAGCAAGAAGATCTGGAGCACATGAGTACTTACATTTGTGTTGAGTGAGAAGATTTGGAACACATGAAAACATAATTCGAAGTGTTAGCCATAATCCATGGAGCCTTCCATGTTGATATTGAGCATAAGCTCTAGAACATCAGATCTGTGGCCATTGTATCCCTAGGTGTATCGTACAAGTATACCCTAGAATTAGTGTTGAGTGAACAACTCTAGAATTGCACTAAGTTTGTAACTCCTTGTTTTTGCGTTGACTATTGGCTTTGGTAAGTGCTAGGAGTTACTGAAAAGAATTTAAGAATTTTTGAGTGAAAATGACTTGAGAAAAATATTGATCTCATCAGACTTATTTATAAGTGATTAAATGAAATTTTGAATTTCTATATTCTCATCAAGTACTGAGGAACTACCATGTTATATGAGGGAATCCAACATGCAAGGATTTTTAGAGTTTCCTAGCCTAGTAGACCTAACCATATACCTATTTGACCTTATTAAAGAAGTGTCAATAAGTCTAG
This sequence comes from Pseudotsuga menziesii, assembly GCA_001517045.1. Classification (NCBI taxonomy): domain Eukaryota; kingdom Viridiplantae; phylum Streptophyta; class Pinopsida; order Pinales; family Pinaceae; genus Pseudotsuga; species Pseudotsuga menziesii. The sequence goes on along the minus strand of LPNX010356366.1, from coordinate 254,902 downwards.
GGATCATGGTATATGATGACCAAAGACAAATGTTAACAAATGTTGTATTATTATGTATTTTTATACATGGTATGTATAAAGAAATAAATATAGTAATAATATAAATAAATGTAAGAAAGAAGGAAAAGATCCATTAGTTATTATTTATTATTAAAAGATAATAAATAGTACAATACCTACAAAATTCCAATTAGGAACTAGTTGAAAGTTCCTAAGTTAAAGTATTAAAAAATACCCAAATTAATTAAAAAAGGGTTAAAACAAGAAATCAGGGTTTCTTGATTTAACTGCCCCTTTGACTGAAAACTATGTCTATAAAGTCTCAAGCAAAGGAAAGGCTTGGGGTGCTGATCTATATTTTGGGAGTAATTATTATGCCTATTTTTCTCTCAAGTGAATTCTTGGAGAACATTTTCCTGGAAGGAAAAAGGAGAACTGATGTAGACTTGATATACCAAATAGGAAAACCTACCTTAGGAGCTCTACGCTACTTGCATGTTGGAGTCTAGCTCGGGGGGATTCAGATTGAAACCAGGAACAGTTCTGGGTCATGGCTAGGTGGAACGTGGCAGTTCCTAAGTAATTCATTCATCTAAAACAAAGTTCAGATCTACCTATGAATTGCTAATGCTGGATATTTGAGTGTGCAGGTTCAACCATTAAAGAAGCTCTAGATTACAGGTATGAGATCCTAGAATGCTTATCCTATTTTTCTAGAATAAAATTTGGTTGAATTAGGAAAGGGTTCACACTATATGCTCTAACCCTATGTGTTTGATGTTTGTTTAAATCTTCTAGGGTTTACATTTTAAACTATAAACCTAAGATGTACTTTACTTCTTATGGTATATTTATCCTTGGTTTACTCATTTAGTTTAGTTCTACAATTTTAAATCATTTATAAATGTTTATCAAGGGTTTTGCACCCTAGTTTTATTCCTGTATTACTTCTACTATTGAAAATAAGTTAATTGCAAACTAGGTTTTATTTCATATCTATTACCTATCTCTTCTTTGGCCAATTTACTCTACTGACACATTTCATTTGTCAGCAGAGTCATGCAACAATTAAAACCTAGATTTAACTTAGCATCATCTAATTCTAATAACAAGAAAACTAATTAAGTATAGTATTAGTATATAACCAGTATACTATTGGTATATATATATATATATATATTCTAACAATTACAAAATAGAATTATAAATCTAATCTATCAGCACAATATTAAATCTAAGATAAAAACCAGTGAAGACATTTCAAGGTCTGTTTAAAAAAATATACGCTAAATACCAAATAAAATACATTAAAATAAACATTATCATAAACAAGAAAACAAAGCAAGTATTGATATCATTCATTGGTTTGTGCTCTTGTTCCTTTTCTAAATCCATCTTCATAGCCCTATAATATTACAAAGTTTCATAATAAAAAATTGTATTTCGTACATCAAATAGTCCCATCTAATATTACTCACAACCATCGTATAAGCAAAGTAGCATTACAATAATTTAGAACCCTTAGATACACAGAGGTCATAGTATCGACCCTGGTGGGCATCCAAGCCAAATGGTAGGCCATAATACAAACCACAACAGTAATACATATGCAGTAATCTTTTAAAATAAACCAAGCCCCCGTTACAATATTAAAAATAAGAACCATGTAAGTGGAATGAGATCCCAGGATCAAATAATATGGACCCTTTGTTTTCCCATTTTGTAACCATTACATTAATAAACCCTCATGACAATACACAACTGAGGATTGAATCCTGAAGGGTCTTTGTTCTTTTACAAATCCATGGTGGACCATCTACACACAGACTATAAGACAAACATAAAATCATTACACAGAGTCATGCTATACACGTTTTGTATGGTGGATGTGTTTTTAACTAATATTTTAACACAGAGATCATGAGACCTTACAAAGAAAATATGTTGTTTTCCATGGCCACAGCCATCACAATTAAACACACAGTCAACAAAAATAAACCCTTAACTATCTAAACCTTGTCAATACGAAATCTACAGCAACGATAACCATCAAAGGTTTACACCCACGGCTTATTATATTTACACATTGTACATTTAAAACCAACTGTAAGTCTAAAACCCATTCATTGCAGCAACGATGGAGAGTACCGACGCCAAGTAAGGCATGGCCCCAAAGCCATATCACTGACAAGGTATTCATCATACTAACTATTAAAAATCAACAAAGGAAAATACTATGTAAATAATAACCAGGATCAAAACGCAGCATTATAATAAATCCAACGCTTATAACAATGGAAGTAAATATACATAGACCATCCATGAAGGCAGAGGCCACATGAAAACTAAGTTTTATAAACAATAGCGTAGCATTAATTTATATACACATTCCAGTTAATAACCATTACAATCATAAACATGGTATGTATTCACAACTCAACGTTTTATTACATTAACATAATTTACAGAGTCAAATTGATCATGGCCTTGCACCATTGCAAGCAATGGTTCTTCCATGGCTTGTTACATCTTTAAAAAAGTAACCAAAATTACACAGATCCCTCCAATACATCCAAGTTTATCCTCACGGCTAAACATCTTAATTAATTAGAAACCCAACTCTTTTCACACTCAGAACTGAAGGCCAAGGAAACCCCATAACTTAAAATCCAACTAGAACAAGTTATAACCCAGTATTAAAGCCAAGAGATGGAGAACAACTATTTGTGATTAGGCTTACCGGAATGGTAATGCTAGCCCATGACTCGCAGTTGTGCATACATCTCCTTGTCGCCCTGTCACCTGAAACCACAGAAGATTCGATGGATAAGAAGTATGACACTCAAAGTAAGAAAACAAACAAACAACAATGTTGTGAAAACAACGAATCCATACCTTCATTACCTCTGAATTCTCGTTCACTCACTACATAGAGCGGAGACCAAACAACCAACAAACAGAGCAAACGAAGAAATTCCATCATGAGCGAATCCCTAAGCTTGGGCTGCCACAAACTCCAAGGCACATTAATGGTGCCATCTTGTGACCCATTATAAAACTTCCAAAACCCACTCTTCTATAGTTTAGATTCGACCCATTATCATGTGTCTCCATTTTATGTAGGAGATTTAAAACGCCAATGTGTAACGTTTAAACCTTGTAATATATATTCGCCACCCCAAAGTTTAAATGTAAGGTATACATATTATTTGTATCACATACTATAGGATTTAAGCCTTTAACCCTTGCTTATCAATGCCTTTACTTCCTAAGTATAATACCATGGCATAATCTGTATGCCATGGTAGATTTTTTTATAAGTCAAGAATTGGTCTTTAACCCAAGTTTCTAAACCTGTAAGAAGTAACAAAAGACATGTTAATAATTTTAATAAAATAAACTTGAAATACAAGTAGGCTAAAATATGAATAGTTGATCAGTATCATATAAAGAATAATAAGCGTCACTTAGATAATCAGTCTAGGTCTTATAAAGGATAAGCAGGGTAAGCACCTTGCCACTAAACCAAGTTAGTAAGGAGCAGTAATAATAATCGGTAGGTGTCACTAGCTGCAAACATAAGTATAGCTGCATGCAACAAGTTAAGAGTTCCTTAGTTCAATAGAACTAAGTAAGCCCGTTAGACAAGTAGAAACTTTACCTCTCAGATAGATTACATGGGATAACTAGTCCTGCATCTCCGCTCACTTTGTTTCCAAGAACAAATATAAGTTAGAACCATGTAAATAATAAGTAAACACAAGTTGAAATTAACAAAGCATATAATCAAGTAAATTCAAATACACAGAAATGCATAACCATAAGAATAATGTAGTAATCAGCATCATGACATCATAATGTAAAATACAGTAACAAACATAATTGAAAGAAATAAGGTAAAACATAAGAACAACTTACGATTAATCAGTGGTACATTTAGTGTACGTTATATTCTAGAAGTCCAATAATGTCCATGCCTAGGTAGTTTTTACTAGCCTATATTTTTTTTCTTTTTTCAATTTTTGGGGACATTACAAGTGGTATCAGAACCCAATTTCAATACTAAGAGACCTATGGGTGCACCAAGCACTCACTGCAAAGAAAATAAAGTATGTTATTAAATTTTCTTAATGGCATAAATTTTCCCGTTGTTAAAATTTTTCGAAATTACAGGAATTTTTTACAAAACATTTCATATTATGAACACTGAGGAAGATAATATCCGGCAAAGAAAGATGAACACCCCCACCCTAAAAGAAAATATGGTGGTGGAATTAAATTTGGATATTTTGAATACCATACAAAGTCTTCAAGTAGAATTGCAAAGTTTCAAAGAAGATAGTCTGAACGAAAGAAAGGCTTAGCAAGCTATTAATGAAGCATTATTGAGAAATATGACAGGAGGAATCCTGCAGGAAAATCCTACTCAGTACACAAACAGATCCAAAAGAGAACCTTACCATAAATGGGCCAGTAGCCCAGGAGAAGAAGAAAAAAAGGAATTTACCCATGAAGCACTGAAGGGGGGTCATCACAGCCGTTCTAGTGATGACTCTATTTCTCCTTGCAGAAAGAAACAAAGAAGCGATGACATTCTTCAAGGGGAATTTAGAAAAATAAGAGCCCTGACCTATGAAGGTGAAGTAAAAACTAGGAAGAAAGTTGAAGAGTGGTTGTTGGGTATGAGAAAATATTTCCAAGTTCATAACTACTCAAGTGATATTAAGCCTCTGCTTTCCATCTATAATTTAAATGGAAAGGAAGAAAGAAGTTGGAGGGATTTGAAACACGCCAAGAAATATGAGCTAAGATAAATACATTGGGATAACTTTTGAAAAATATTCCAAGATAAATATATGTCGAAAACGTTCTTTGACCGAAATGTGAAAGAGTTCCATGAGCTACGTATGGGGTCCATGACTATGGATGCTTCTATTAATAGATTTATATATCTTTTACATTATGTACCATACATTAAGGATGAAAAGGTAAACATCCAACAGTTCTTAGGATGTATCTTTCCCAACTTTCGGGAAAGGATTGGATTCAACATGCCAAAAAACTTTTGATACCACGCTGCACAAGGCCAAACTTTGCTATGAGCATGGGCAGCTACAACAAGAGTACATGAACCAAAACTGAGACAAGTCTAAGAACTTTCATGATAACCAAAAACCCGGGGTTAGCCTCCAGCCATACAGAGAGAAGAATAACAGCTTTCCAGCAAACAAGAAATTCAACAAATTTGGTACAAAGCCATATGTACCAGATCCTAATGGTAACACACCAGTAGCAAGTGGATCCAATGCTACTCTGCTATAGATCAAGTGTTGAAAATGCAGTGGGCCTCATTAAGCCTGATATTGTAAGAACAAGACCGGTGGGGTCTTGCACAACTCACAAGAAGAACCAATTGTAGAGGATGATAGTTGGAACATCATGGATTTATGTAGCATTGGATGTCCGATAGGAAGATCATCAAGCTACAATGGTTGAGATAGAAGGTAAGAGCTTCAACACTTCTATTACAATACTTATTGATATCGGTGCTTTCCGTAGCTATGTTTCACTTAAAATTGTTGATGTATCCAAACTAGGAGAAATAAAGCATGATAAACCTTGGCTGGTACAGTTAGCCACAGGTACAAAATAGAAAGTTTTAGAAATAGTTAAAAATTGTGAAGTAAACTTGAATGGTTTGCCTACAAAGGTAAACCTGAACATCTTACCCTTAGGATCTGTTGCGGCTTGGAAATTCACAGGCAGCAACAACAAGGGATTATCCCCAGCCAACATTCCCAATTAGCTCGTGACTATTTAGAATGGGGAATCCGTCCAGTTTGCGGTCCGACTACCGTAGGTCAAGTAACAAAAAACAAAGGGTTTTACTGGTTGCGGCCCGATCCACCGTGTATATTTCTATATTTTTGACTTTAAGTATGATATGAAAGTGCCTATCTAACATGCATATTGATAAAGGATACGAGGTGTGGTCACAATGTGATGCACAGGTTCTTACCTCTTGTCTTAGACTCTCTCGCTTCTAAATCACACACAAAAGAAAACAAGATTAACTAAGCTGTCCCTCGGGAGAAAAGTTATCAATTAATGAGTAATGTATTACTCCTCATATGTTAAGATAAATCATAGATAGTTGTTATTAGAACCAAAACACATAAACATGAATAGAGATATACACAACAAGATAGCTCGTCGTATGTTAGAACATTCATTACTCACAGTGGAAATTATCACAAAATAAACGAGAGAAAATTCAAACAAGAACATAGGTTCAGAAATTTATAACGATCTCACAGTTAACGAAACACAACTGAAAATGAAATAGTTCCCCTTCAACATTGTTCATTTCATCACATTTGAACATTCCACACAGCACTTTCTCCAACAGGAAAAATTGTACTTTTATTATTGCAAAACAAAGTAGTTCTTCTTACAACAAGTAGTTAACAAGTCCCGCTGGAAAAATCCCCTTCCTCCCTATCTCTTTTCTATATTTATACAAGAACCATCTCAAAACCTTTTAGTTTCCCCCCAACCATTTCAATCTCCAGTCTTGTCATTTTGCGAATGCTCATAATTCAACGTTACGTTTCAAATAAAGATTTTTATAAAAAACGGGAAAAGCTAGGTAAATGATGAACTACCCAAGCCTGGGCCTTTGCTTTTTAATGATTACACTCTACCATTCCTCAGTCCCTCTTTGGACCTTTATTATTTTCTATTCCTCGAGGAACAACTCTATTGCCTTATGCTTTACCATGCTTTTTCTTTCAGCTGCATCTTCTTCACCGCAATAATCTTCAAAGGGATCCGAGAAAATATCCTATGTCTGTTTGCGATCAAATGAGAACTCATCATTTATCCTGACTGTCTTTAATAAACATCAACCATAATACCAATAAAATGAGTACTAAAAGAAAAGAAAACTAGAGATGGGTCTTCTCGTGAAAATTTCAACCTGATAAAACAAGGCACACCGGTCATTTACGAAATCAGTTACGAGTTCCTAACAATCAATGGAAAAATGATGAAGAAATGGGAAGATGAAAACCCCCATTAGCGTATCGAAACACTTGACATTGGTCGGTTAATGGGCTACACAGCTGCAACGGTGGATAACCTACAATCTAGGGGTTCTTGCACACAAACCAAAACTGGTGCGATAAAACGTCGGGGGTCAGATCTTCTAAAGCATCGGATAGTTAGTGCGCTACATAGCCGCAACGGAAGAAGTTATACAGTCAAGAAAATCCGCAGACTAGTCAACATCGGAGAAAAATAGAAGAAGACATCGGTGAAAGGAAAATCAATCCGACGGGAAGTTATTCTACTCTGGGGCCGCAATAGCGGACCTTGATCAGCTTTCGACCTCCGATCAGAGTCATAACACCTTCCGAAACATCGCAAAGCGAGATCCTTTTTCAACAATAAAATGAGGGATCAACAAAAGGCTTTAATTATCAGTGCAATGTCTAACTGACCTTCGAAAAGAAAAAACGACAACTAGAAATCTCATTTAAACCTCAGCCAAACTTCGGCAATGATAAAACATCATAAAACCTGCTAAGTTATATAGTCGAAAACATTTGCAGACCCAAATGAATTCCTGAAAAGCAAGAAAAACTGGTCTCAAACAACCCACATGTGTAGTAGAGTGGGAACAAATGGCCTTCAACAAAATCAACAAGGAGGGTCCAAATTTTTTTAGAAATTTGCAAAAAGTTGTAGTTGCAACAATTGGCGGCTCACTAGTGAACCCAGATATTTGAAGAAACTCCTCCTTAAGCAACAGATTGTTTAGCAGTAAAACTAGCATGCTGAATTCTTCTAGAAGCCTAGATTCCCATAATGTCAAATATATGTACTTGTAATCATTGATGATAGTCCAATTTTAGGGAATGAAACCCAAAATCTCAAAGTCAAGATAACTCTTTTGAGGCTAAGTAGGTGGATTTCATTTTACCCCTATCTTTGGGTAGCTTCCAGCTTAGACACCACAGGATTGTAACACATGGTAAACAGAAATATTCGTTTGTTCCCCATTCCCATGCCACTTGGCACTTTTCGTTTGTGGACTTTTGTCCTTTTGAGTCCTCCTCATGCCTTTCTTTCTGAATTTTATTCAGGCTCTTCTATCCATAGTGTCATTTTTTGTGAGAGATGCATTTAATTTTCAGCTCACGGATGGAGAAGAACTTTTGGCAATCTGTACTCATATGATTCAGTACTTTGTTTCGATAAATATTTCTTTCTTAGGAGTTTTGACTCTTATTAACCTTTAGCTTTCAATTCTTAGCATGGGATCATTTAGATATAATATGTTGTTTACCCTGCTCACCTTTCCATGGGTATTTTGCTGTAACCCCCTAGGACATCTTAGATGTGAAATGGATGGAGCCTCGAAATAGTATACCAGACCTTTTGATTCTGATTTATTTCAAGTATTACGCCGGACTTCAATGTTTCCATAGACATTTAGGAAAAATACTTACTAGAAGAAAATCCATCAGATTCAAACAATAAGATACAGTCTAATGCCCAAAAAGTCTCAGTTTATCAAGGGCTCTAATACTCTCCATGCAACCAAAAGTTTCCTTCTTTTATTGAAATCAGAAGAAAACTAGACTAAACAAAAAAAGGAAAGGAACAAATAAAAATGGGAAAAGAAATCAATTATTTATGTACGAAACAAAACAAAATAAAACAAAAAGTCAAGAAAAATATGGTTTAAGAACAAAACCATTTACTAGTAAGTTCTCCTCCCATCCCTTTAAATCTTGCAATTTATAGGTTGAGGGGCCAAGTTTTGTTGCAATCTAGAAAGGGCCTACCAATAATTGTTGGAACTTTGTGTGCTTTCCCTTCTCATCATGAGGGTGATCCCACTTAAAAACCAAATCTCCTACTTCAAAATCTTTTGTTCCAGCTTTGTGCTTATGAAACCACCTCTTCACTACCTCCTGTTGTTGTTTAAAATGTTCTCTGTCCTTGGATCTAGATTCCTCTGCCTTCAAAACATTATTGATTCTTATCTGCAAGACTTCATTATCTAATCCTCTTGACTCTTGAGCTATTATGGAAGAGGGTAGCATGATATTGGGGGGCAGAATGGCTTCTTTTTTATAAACAATGGTATACAGGGACACACCTAACGAAGTCTTGGGGGTGACCCTATCAACCCAAAGAGCATTTGGTAATGCTGAATGCCAACTTCTCTGGTTTTCTATCATATTATTTTTTAATATTATAATCAGATTCTTGTTTGTAGATTCAGCCAAACCATTTCCTTGTGGATAATAATTCGCAGAATAATGCAACTAAATTCCCTTTTCATGAGCAAATGCAGTTAATCTAATAGAGGAAAATTAAGTAGCATTATAAAAAACTAAAGACATTGGAACTCCAAAATTGGTCATAATATGATCTTGCAAGAAGTCCATGACCGCATCTGCATTCACTTTACGCAATGGAATGGCCTCGACCCATCGAATGAAGTAGTCAATTGCCATCAAAATATACTTGTGTCATAAAGACAAATTTGGATTTATTTCTCCAATGATATCTATTCCCCATTGCTCAAATAGTTCTGTTATCATCACATCCTTGTTGGGCCCTGGAATTGTCCATTTTTCCATCACTTATCAACATATCTTTCATCCCTTTTTTTACCATTATTGCCCATTTATCATTCCATTTTCTATCCTTTGTTGTAGTTGTGCGTAAAACAACATGCTACTTCCATTGATGTTTTAAGTGTAATAATTATTATTTTCCTTTATCTTTGATGAATTAAATACTATTATGCATAATTTTACTAATGATGGTTTGTGGAGTGATTTGTCACATACAGGATGCTCATAGCTAGCTATTACAGCCTTAACCGAAAATTCATGCCACATAAGAACACCTTGATTCGTGTCTTGATTTTCTGGTAGATGGAAATGAATCTCAAAAATCTGAGACATGGGTTTTGTGCGTAACGTTCTCATTTACCTGAATCTTGAGGAAATATCCAAACAAAACTACGGTTTGCGACATGCAGGTGGTTCTTCGAGAGAGTATTTTTCAGATTTGGTGTTGCGGCTGGTTCCAAAGTTGCCAGCAGTTACGACCGTGTTTCAGCTGTTACGGATCATAAGTTGGGGGTTCAGTTCCTCATTTTTCATGAGATAATTTTATGTATAAATATGTAATTCATCTCATTGCGGAGGACATGAGAGATGTAGGATAGGAGAGAACACAATGTTATAATGTAGGATTTGATCCAGATCTATTGTAATACTTCCATTATGATAATACATGCTGGCAATTTCTTAATTCTAGAGTTGTAGATGTTTATTGTGGAGATCCAGCTCTGCTCAGTGGAGGAAGGGCCCTCTTCCCTGAGCAGATACCGGTAGTGTTGATTGTAGATGTGTTATTGTTTAGATTTGCTTATTATTTCGTTCATGCTTTCATTCATTAAGCTTATCGTAGTTGTATGCTTTCATTAATTAGATTTGTTATAATCGTTGTATTGATAATTCATTTGGTAGATCGTTGGCCAACATAACAATTCTTTTAGATGTATGCAATTAGATCTTGTTTCATGATAATTGATTTTGTTCAAGTGTGATTAGATTTACAATGTGATTTTAAGAATAGGCTTAGGGTTGATTTCTTTTCAAGCAGGTGTGATCTAGTCTACAAATAGTTATGATTGCATACCAATAGATAACAGTGTCAGGTAGAAATTGAGCTTGCATATATTTTGCATGATAGCTTTTAAATAAAAGACTTCCTCGGGTTGATAATTTATGTTTAGCACTCTGCATGTTAAGTTTTAATTAACTGACATATAGTGGGCACAACATTTTGGCGTTGTTGCCGGGGAATTTATTAATTGTGCAAAAGTACATCTGACATTGTTTTGTAGATGCATTATTAAAGTAGGGCATGTAGGTTGCATTATTACATTTCAGTTTATTGAATTTATTTTGAGTGTGGATTTTCTATTTTTACATTCAGTTTTATTTCAATTTCAATCTTTGGAGCATAAATCTTATCATTCCCCTTAGTGGTATTGTAAGCACCACCCATTCTACTAACAAGTTGACATGAACATTCAAAGGAGGAGCCTCAAGATAGCACACGAAGAATATAATGAAGAGATGGCAAGTAAGAAATATGCAGAAGTTGTTACCTTCGAATTTTCCATTAGAGATTCAAGAGGAGTGGCACCAGCGAAAAGAATTCTCCCACATGTTCTACCAAATTTTCACGGTTTGGAAAACGAAGACCCTGATGTATTTTTATTTTAATTTGAAGTACTTTGTAGAGGATATGGTTATTATGCTAATGATCAAAAGTTGAATGTGTTTCCCCTTACTCTAAAAGGAACAACCCTCCGATGGTTCATGAGCCTCGGTGGGAATTGTATACAAACTTGGGAAGACATGAAACATGTATTCTTGAAAAGGTACCAAGATTATTGCAGGGTCAATGAAGACATCTTCGGAATGAGGCAAGGAGAAAAAGAGAGTCTGGAGGAATACATAGAACGATTTCAATATAACCTCCAAACATCCACACAGAGTAAACTGGGGAAGGAAATCTTAAAAACACTTCTACTCAAGGGAATCGAAGCTGATTATTTAGAAATCTTAAATCTGATGGGAATAGATAATGTATTTTAGTTAGCATATGATGATATTTGTGAGTTATGTAGAAGGTATTCAAGAGAAAACTTCAAGACTGGTAATAATTCTAAGGAACTTTTATCTCTATTTTTGAAATCTGCTGCAAAAACAAGAGTTTTACGAGCTAAAATCAGTAATTTATTTGAAAATTCTAATGGTGATATCAATGATTCACTAAATTCAGAATTGGTTATTTTGCGAGATAAGGAAAAGCAGGAGGAAATAAGAGAAGCAAGGGATTTTCCTTTGGATAGTCTTGAAAGTTGTGGTATATGTGCCTTGAATCATTCCACAGATCACTGTCCCTCCTTACCAAAGATGAAAGAAACATATCAAAAAGATCTGGGAGCTACATCCAACTCATTACAACAGTCATTTCAACCATGGCCTAGATGTATGGTTCAAAATTCTATCCCTCCATTTCCTTACTCTCATACTCAATCATTGAATACTCTTCCACCATGGCAGCTGTTGCAGCCTCAATTTTACTCTTACCTACCTTACCCACAAGGTTGGAATGGCCTATCATATGATCATATGGCCACTCTCCCTCATGCTGCAACACAATTTGGTCCTTCAATATCAACCTCACAAATCAATCATCTACATCAACCACATCTATCTTCTCATCAAACTCCTTGGTACCCAACACAATTTTATGTCCAATCCACCCTCCACCCTAACCATAATAAATAAGTACAGTATGCTTACAATGTTGAACTACAAAATGTTCCTATATTTCCCTCTTGTTCTACCTCACCTACACCACTGCAAAAAGGGTGTGTGTTGTTGCAGCAAATCCATACGAGGCCTAAACATGTTTTAAATCCAAGTTTTATAGATGGATTTTCTTCTATTCCTCATAAGCAAGAAAACAAGATCAACAAGACACATGTAATATTCGGTGCAGAACAGCCATTGGAACCAAATGCATCATTCACATCATTAGATCTGAAACTCTTATGCATTGAGGAAGATCAGTTTAATAAGGATCTTCATGGTGTAACATCCATGAGCAATCAAGGGAACAAATACTATATTGAAGCTTGGTTTCAATCTGTCATCGGTCTGTAACATCATTCCATACTTCACCAATTCTTGGCACCATCATTTCAAGGGAAGTTGATCTCTCATATCCTAGTATTCATAAAGTTATATTTTTCTGTTGGGAGTATCAGCATACTTGAGTCACTTCTTCGAAAGTGGCTCCATTGGAAATATGCATACACTTGAAATTTTTTTATATTTCCAAGTAGAATAGGGTAGGATAGAATAACAGAATAAAATCATGTTTTTGTTTTTTTAAGTTTTTTTTATTTTTGATTAAGTATGTTCTCTTCCTGTGCCTTGTTGCGATCTGGAATATTAGAAAGTAGAAAGATAAGGAATGGGTATGAGATATTTTCATGAATGCTTTGGAATTGTTGACTATTTGAACAAAATTCCTAAGTCATTTTTTTGTCAATAAAAATAAAAATATCATGAAAACAAAATTAAAGTAATTAGGGAAGGCGAATGAAGGATCCACAGGAAAATGAGGCAATGATTATGGAACCATTCAAGCCTGAAATTTGGCATGAATTTGTTAGCTACAACACTGAGATATGTGTGTGTTTCACATCATGATATGTATTTGGTTTTTATTTTTCGTAAAAATGCACATGCTTTATTTCAACATTATGTCATTTTTTAAGAGTTGCAGCTGCGGCTGCAACAGACTGTGTAAGTCAATATAGGTGCTCAATGGTTGAAATTTTTTGGTATGGATGTGTTTTATATTTAATTTTACATCATTAAAAAACATTCACACCTATTTCGATCACTTTTTGGGGGTCAAATTTAATTTATTAGGTTTTGGTGACATTTTGGCTTGAAACTTTTATTGAAACACATTCGGGACAGTCTATTTTTGAAAGACCAAATGGACTTATTTTTAAAACTTGTTTACATCCCAACTATTCCTTTGAATCTAGTTTCCAAAACAATTTGAATTTTTATGATTGGGTGTCAAACAAAAATGTTATGGCCAAAATACTAACAGGGTGTCAAGGAGGAAACTTAGGAACAGAGCTGGGACAGTCAATTTTTGGATGCCTTATTGGACATATTTTACAAACTTGTTTCATTGGTATATTCCCCTATGAATCTAGTTAACAACTCAATTTTAATCACTCGATTCTGATATCGTATGCAAATTTTATGACCAAAATACTGACTGCATATCACAAATCTGCATTCCTAAAACTCTATTTTCTAGACTATTTATTGGCTTATTTGACCCATCAATTATTATTGGATTCAAAACCTGTTTCTAGTGGAGATACCTACATAAATCTACTTTCATCTCCAATTTGAATCACATGAATCCGTTATCAAACAAAAATGTTAAGCTTAAAACCGTGACTGTTGGTCTAGTCCGGAATTCGAAAAAAAACACCTTGTCATGCAGGCTGTTACTGAGTGATTTGGAACATCATTACATAGAATTTTAAAAACTATTTCTAATGGAAATAGACCTGTGAATTTAATTTCATTTGGATTTTAAATCACTCAAATTTGTCAAGGAACGAAGAAGCTATGATCAGAATACCATTGGTGAGTCTAGATGGACATTGCTCCCGTGCAGGTATAAAATGGATTTTGCTTTGTTCATTTTCCTTTAGACTTTTTTTTTTATAAATAATTTCTTGTTGTTTTTTTCATAAGTGTTGGGTGAAGAGAGACCAATCATCTCTCTTCTTCCATCATCTCATGTTTTATTGCAGGTAAGTGCTAGGTTTTTGCAGGTCCTTGGAAGAAGAAGGTTAATGCATGTACGAGTGACTCTTGAAGACTTTTTATCAATTTGCAAATGGATTGAGCACATACAAAAAAAATGGATAGATTGACGTGCAAACCGTACCAATGTTCAATAAGTCAAGTCCCATTGTTACATGCCAAGAATCATTTTTAGACACCTGTCATACCAATTGTTGCTGGAAAAAAAAACCCCTCAAGAATCCAATTGCCCTATGGTAGATTCATTCACCCTACTCATTTAAAAACCCTAAAAATACATTCATTTAGAAGTCACATTTTCCACTGCTTATGTATTCACCATAACCGTTTTATTTCTCATCACTACTACATCATGACTTCACATATACTTTCCACTTCTGAGTTTCAAGTTGGTTCTATTTTTCACTATGATTCTTCACAATCATTTATTTTGTACTCGTATTAGATGATGTTGAATTCATTAAGGTCCACCTTCCAATGGTCTTGTCCCATCGACTCTGACACATCATCTGGGATCGAGATTAGATTTTATAGTGCCCTGTTATCTGCATAAATCAATGGCAGATTTCCTTGTTGTTCATCATGGGGATTTATCAATGCCTTTTGATTGACAAACCTTGCAGGTGACTCGACTCCAGCACATACATTCGTACCTGTCAAGATGCACTAAGGTACTTTAGAGCTCACTATCATCAAATGCGAGTTTCTTCACATTGGTTAACGGCATACATTAATGGCTGGTAATCCAATGATTTCTTTCCATGCTCGACTTTAGCACATTCATTCGCATGGTAAGAATTGTACCTTGGTTTTGTAGCATCCGAAGATTGATCTAATTATTTCAACAATGACTTGCAACATCATTTGTTCAGTATTTTTGCAGTTGATTTTCAAAATAAGAGAATGGGCTTTCTACTTCTATGGTAGAATTTCTCCTCATCAATTGTCTCAGCGGTTAGTCTTACATGCAACCAGCATAACATCATGGATCAAATTCAGTCTCATCTAGTTTCAGCTCTCATATACATATGTCTCAGCATCAGATTGGCCTACATAGCTCTAGCATACACCAGTCCATTCATGTCAACCAAGGCTTCCATGGAGGTAAAACTTGAGGTAAAATAGCATTAGTTTTTTATTTATTAAAGATTTAGGGAAATGTCATGAAGAACCATTAAGAATTAGCCATTTCCATTGTCTATATAGCATTTTATGTCCATCCATTTCCATCATTTCCCACTCAACTCTAACACTTCATCATTCATGCACATCCACTTCAAATTCCTACCCAACATCTCACCAACCCAACTGACCAAGCATGAAAATAATCAAAGGATACCTTATTGTTGTCACACAAGAACCAGCAGTAAGAAAAGAAGTGTTGTTGCTACCACACAAGAACCAGCAGTAAAAAAGGAAGTCTTGTTGCTGCCACACAAGAACCTACAACAGAAGAAGCCTACAACAGAGGATGCATTTCAAAGGTATGTGTTTCTTGGTTCACCTAATATATAAATTGGTTCAAAAGCATGGATGTTGTGGCTGAAGAAGAATATAGGGGGCTTAGTTGCAAGTTACATAAATGGATCTTCTATCAAAAACCACATATCATCATTTCCAGGATGTACAAGATAGAAGGAAAGTTTGATAGCAACAATAATATCAAGTCTTATTACTTTAAATGTGAGGAATGGAAATCACAACATGGTATGCTTGGTTGCTTCTGCCTCTACTAGAAGCATACTTTTTCAGCAATCATTTTTTTATGGGATTGTATATGAGATTTCGAAGGTAGATTATAACCAATATTCCTATAGCAGTGCATACCAGTGTTATCTTGTACATTCAAGGCAGGGGAATGATAACATTTATGACTGGTTCTAATCTATTATGGGCTTTCCTTTCAGACATCCACTATATACTCAGGATTTAGCATGCTATTGCAGTCTTAGAGGGAAGTCTATGGCAGCATTTGAACAATTTTTGGTATTCCTTTGGTCTATTTTCACTAAGTCTGAACCAATAAGGATTAACAACATTAGAAAGGTATAATTTTATTGGTATAAGCAGGACATTTCAGATGATGTTCTACAACACTTTTGGATTGCAAGGAGTGTGAAATAAATAAAAAAGGAGCTTCAACATTTATTAATTAAGCATTCAATGGGCATATTTCGAAATTAGTAATTATAGCAGTACTCCAACACATATTTAACACTATTGTGTTGTAGGTAGAAGATGAGACAATTTTATGACATTTTTTTCTCCACATGAAGATTGGAGGGCTACAAAACTCATTTGAATTTCCATGTTTTGTATTGGGGCAGCCACATCTTTGCTACTTCATCTTAATTACATGGTAAAGTTGGCATTTTGATACCATGAGTTGATTTGAGTTAGGTTTGGTGCTATCACAAATTTATATGCATGAGTTTTGTTGAGTGATTGACAGCCATATAAATTTGATATCTACATTTATGTAGCAACATTATAAACAGATCTATGCTATATTCTTCTCCATGGAGCAATGGGCCAGCTATTATAAGTGAAATGTTTGTGAAAATTTGAGAATCATTGAATGCTGCATATGTTAAGTTTTAGGGAGATGGATACTTTTTAACTAAGATAACAACACCTACTTTCCATGAGGACATGAAAAATCATTTAGTTTGGGGGAGGAGCTACTATGCTTGCAGGTTTTTCGATCACATTCATATTTCTCATGCATATTGTTCCTCACATAAAATGTCGAATTTGAATTGAGCATATATCATAAACCACAAATTGGATCTTCATGAAATTTGGACAGGGAATGAATAACATCATGGAGAATAGCCATGGCAAGTTTCAGCTCAATCCAGTGCACGGTTTTCAAGAAAATGACCATCATCACGTACAACTATTTCACATTTTGTCTCGAAATCCGTGATGTGGGTTTGTCAAATTTTCGGTGTGGATATGCACTATAATGGTAGTTGCTTTCTTACAAAATTTTAGCCCAACCCAGTTTGTATTTTTTGAAATATTGGTTCCGGAAGTTCAGCTGCAACACATTTTTATTCATGTTCAAAAGTGCAGAATTTGATTTGGGCATATCTTTCAATTGGTAAGTTAGATTCTCATGATTTTTGAAAAGGAAGTGCATAATACCAAGATAAATAAATGCGAAAATTTTTAGCTCAATCCAGTGCATGGTTTTTGAGAAAATGGCCATAATCACCTATAGCCAATTTACATTTTTCTCAAAATCCGTGATGTTGGTTTATCTAATTTTTGGCATGGAGATGCATTATAATAGTAGTTACCTTATTGCAAAATTTAAGCTCAACCTAGTTCATTTGAGAGAAAATAACTTCGTGTTGAGGACTGGAAATTCGTAGGCAACAACAGAAAGGGATTCTCCCCAGTCAACGTTCCCAACTAGCCCGTGAATGTTTGGGATGGGGAATCCATCTAGTTTGTGGTCTGGCTACCATAGGTCAAAGTAACAAAAAGAAAGGTTTTACCGGTTGCGACCCAGTCCACCGTGTATATTTTTATATTTTTTTTATTTAAGTATGATGTGCATATGCCTAATTAACCATGTAGGGTGATAAGGGTGCCAGGAGTATTCACAATGTGATGCGCAAGTTCTTATCTCTTGTCTTAGGAGCACAAGCATCTAAATCACATATGCGGAAATAAAACTAACTAACTATCTATCTATCTATCCCCAGCGAGCAAATTGTAACTTAATTATGAGTAATGTGTATTGTGCATGCATTATAAAGAGAAATTACAGGTAGTTGATGTTTCTTTCTACAACACATAAACGATAAAAGATATTTCAACAATCAGATAGCCAATTTTTTTATGAACATCATACATTACTCATGGTGGTAATTCCACAAAATAAACTAGAAATCATTTAAACAAGAACATAGGTTCTGAGAGTTAGAACGATCTCACGGTTAATGGACAAAAAGCTGGAAAAAAAAAATAGTTCATCTTTCAGCCATCCACAGCATAACATTTGAAACTGCTACCAATATTTCTCCAACATGAAAAAAATACTCCTTTATTGCAAAGAGAAATAGTTCTTCTTACAATATCACTTTTCATGTCTAACTGGGAAAAAGCCCCTTTACTCCCTTCTAAGCTTTCTACATTTATACAAAAGGGTGAGACGGTTGGGCTACCCAAAGTAACCTTTGGGCTTCCCAACTCTTCGTTTCCCAACGCTTGACTTTTCTCAAATGTTTTTTACAAAATGTTACACATTACAAAAAGTGAGCATTAATTTTACGAGGAGGGTCCCACTTGGGCATCTAGAAATTTCTTCCATGTCGAAGCTTCAGAGGCAATGCCCTCAAATGCACAAGGCTCTAAAAACTGAATATTGATCTCAAACTTAGCGGCCTGGTTCTTTATAGCCTCAATCCTGGCTGCACTTAATTGAAGCTGATCCTCCAGAAGCTGCACACTGATAGCTGAATGATCTACTTCGCTCCTCAAGATTTGATCATCCAGGGATTTAATACGTTCTACTTTAGCTTCCTCCTCCTGGTATCTCTTCTGCAACAGCTCCATAAAGGCGTTGTGATCCAAGAAAGCCTCAAGCCTCTGCTCGGCCTCTATCTGGCACTGGTTGTAGGTAATAAGAAGCCTTCTGAAAAACTCGGTGCATGTTGCTTTCGTCTTCTTAACTGATTTTTTGAAATCCTCCGCGCTATTTATAGCAAATTCCAGCAAGTCATAATCTCGCTAAAAGGCCTGTGTATTCTTCGATGGCAGGTCTGCTAGAGTTTCTTCATTGTTTTCTAGCCTTGCCATTTTTGCAGTCAGGACTTCAAGGACGTCCTGAGATCGATCTACAAAGTAAGAGGAGGTATCCAGGATTTCCTCCAATCTGCTATCTACTTGCAGCACTTTGCACCTCTCTCCTTCTATAGCAGTTTGTAGCTGCAGCATCTTAGCCTGCTGGGCCAAGACATGCTCTTTGAACGGTTGAAGGTTAACCTGCTTCTCCCTTGCTTCCTCCAGAGCAGCTGTTAGAGAAGCAATTTTCTCTTGATGTTTCTTTCCTTGCTCTTGGGTGTGCATCTCACTGGCCTCTAGGATGATCTTTTTCTGCTCTTCTAGCTCTTCTACCTTTCCTTGCAGCCGTTCCTTTTCCATCTTCAGCTTTTGATATTCTTTATGCACTTTCTCCAGGCATTCTTGTGTTGTTTCTCTGACCTGTATTTCTACTTGAAGGGCCTGCAATTCAGCCTTTCAAGCCTTGATCTCCCTCTGCATGTCTTCATACTTTCGCTTTAGCCTATTTCCTTCCTCTCTCTCTTTCCTCAAAGTGTCTTTCAATTGAGCCGAGGATTTCTTAGATAGCTCCAAGTCTGTCATGATCCTATCTACATTATCCTGTGAAGCTTCGATTAATGCAGCTCCTGCTCTGATGGTGAATTTAGGGTCTTGGTCTGTTCCCAACACAATGGGCGTATCCGTTATCATTTTACCAGGAAGACCTTCTGTTTCAACTTTCCTTTCTGTTCTCTTCATTATTCTCTTTGTTGCCCTATCATAATAAACAGTGTTGAAATCAGGGATTTCTTCACCCACCTTCTATACAAAGGGGACCAGCTTGAGTGTGGGGACCATGGGTGTCCTGGCAGCAGGTACTTGTGGGTCTTGAACCTTGGGGTTCTCCACATCTTGGGTCTGCCCTGCAGCTGTTCCAGAAGCAGACTTCTCTGTCTGTGTCAGCTTTAGCCTTTCAGCTTCTTGTTTTTGGAGCTCCTCATCCAGCTTCTTTTTCTTCTCTTCTTCTTTTTTCCTAACTTCTTATTTTGCCTTCCTAGATGCCTCTTGCACAACTTTCCTTTTTTCTTCTTCTTCTGTGTGTAGCCACCTTGCAGCTTCTTGTGCCAACCTATGAGCTTCCTCATTCCTTCTCTTGGCTTCCTCCTCAGCCTTTTCTTGTTCATCTCCCTTCCCACCTTTGGTGGTGATCTTCTTCTCAAGGCTTTCATATTTGAAGCATTTCGGAAGACATATTCTTCCCTATCCCAATGGTGGGTGTACTCAAAATGCACGTTGTGTTCCTTGCAATGTTCTGCTACTTTACCATGCGAGTCATTTCGATGGAATGACATCTCGCCAAAATGAAACCTTTCTAATTCTTCCACAAATTCATCATCCTTCTTTACCCTAGTGAACCTGTAACTTCCTAACTTGAAGGGCAGAGGAGGATAAGCAGTCTTCTTGTGCTCAAACAAGAAGCTCCCTATTCCATCCAAGAAGACCTGCCTCACTACCTCCTTGTGGATGATGCAATCAGTGGCGTATTTAGGTAGCAGGGAAGGAGCTCTTCAACCTCCAAACATCCTGAAATAAAGGCCATCTTCAGTCAGAAAGTAATCTGCATACTCCGCCATTACTTGCAGTGCCTCCTCTGACATACAATCACACTCCTTCAGGAAAATGAGTGTATATAAAGGCATGATGAAGTGCTCACAGACTTCTCGATAATGTCTGTGGTACTGGTGTGCCCACAATGGTCTATAAGAAGAATAGATAGGCGTTCTCTCCCTGTCCCAGATGCACCTCAGGCAAGGGAAAGGCTGATTGCATAATATACAGTCTACAAGTATGGAACTCATGTAGAACTCAGATCTCTTTTGGGACACTCCTCCCAAAGCTGAGGCCAAGCAGGCAGAGAGGCTATTGGATACAATGCTGGCCCAGTTGAAAATTGTACCCTGGGTCGCAACATGAAAAATGATTGGGATCCATTCTAACTTGAAGAACCTACCATGTTCTCTTCCAAAAATCCTGTTCACCATTGAAGCTATGAACCTGTATGGGGTTCTTAAGCTGGCTGTGTCATAATCACCCGTTGGCTTGTTTCTGAAATGTTTTCCAGGAAACAACATTCTCTTCATAGTTTCCACAAGGTCCATTCTAATGTTGTTCAACCAATCATCAGTTAAAAATAATTGGGCTTCTGGTAGGTGGTAAGCCAACGCTACATATCCAGGGCCATATGCAGCATAACCCTGTCTTTCAACATTTTCCAGAATCATTGTTGTGACATCTGCCCGAGGCAGAATCCAACCGATTACTTCAGAGCACGGGAACAACTCTGGTTTGGTGGCGATATTCATCAGTGAAGATCTTTCTATGTTGGCATATATGGACTCTTCTTCCAATCCCATGTCAGGAACCTCTCTACGCGTGATCAGTCTGTATATTTCCCCCCACTGGTATTCAGGTTCAACACCAGAAATGCACTTAGTGTCCTCATATATATATTCCATTTTGGTGACAGTTTCTACTTCGGGCTCTTCCTCGACCACAGGGGCCTTCTTCTTTTGCCTCTTTGACATTGCGAACTCTTCCTGCCAAAAAATTGTAACATTAAGCCATTTTGGCTGAGTGACCAACTTGTAAACATCAATGTGCAGTGTGTCCTTTCTTCTATGCTTAACATGATATCAATCAGTCAATCAAGCAAATATATGCATATATATAAGCAGAAATGACCTAACTATCAGAACCATTGAAACACAATGTGCAGTGTTCAGTGACTTTGTCTATGTCTAGCATGATGGAAATTAGGAAAATAAATCACATATATGCAAACTATCACCGCTCTTCAATATCAGAACAGTTCTAACAATAAAATCCAGCAGGAATGAAATCTATATAAAAAACAAAGAAGACTCGTGTTGTTCGTGGGAAAAACATTTACATTAACATGACTAAAACCTCTGCTCTCTACGGGTGCCATTATCATTTCGCTGCGCAGGACAGACAGGGGAAAACTACGCAAGCCTTTAGTGGAGCTTTGAACAAAACCACTACCCATGTGATTTATGTCTAACAAGCTAAAATCCATGACATATCCCCTACACCAGTTAGGGTTTAAAATCGACTGTGCGCAGAACAGTGCGGAAAAACACTTGCTACTCGAGGATGCGGGTAAAATGAAAACCGTACAAAAGGGAAGACCACATCATACCGGGAAATTCGGTGCAGACGGCACAACGACCGTCTGCACCGAGCCCTCATCACTACATGTAGGGTCGAGCGAATAAAAGGGCCGCGGACAAAATACTACTCTGTGGGTTAAAACATCTGCACTACCAGCTATGCTATAAACTCCCCACTATATATGCATGTAAAACGGCGTCGAGCAAGAACAGCCTTAGAAAGAACCCCAACCGTGGGAAAAAATCACAAATGCTTCGAATGGAATGGGGTTAGGGAAACAATGAGCCTATCTGGCAGCGATGTGTAACTGGTGTGGAGAGGCCTGTCGAACTTCACGATTGAGACACCTGGATTACGTGTACCGAAAATGGGGGACTGGGCGAACACGAGTGAGCGACCGCAATGATTTTGACAGCTAGAACGGCAATAGTCGAAAAACACATAGAATAATAAGATAATCCAACAATCCCAAACCCATCTATATATAGTCAACACCCATGGCAAGGAAAAGTCAAAAACTCGGATGTCGGAGACATTTGGATCGGAAGTCGAAAGCAAACTTCTTTCCGCAACGGCAGATGGCGAAAGCGCTAAACCATCCACGGAGATATACACAGCAGAACCTCGGAAAACCAATCGTTGGGTCAATAATGAAACGAGAGCTGCAACAGCGGAGCCACAAAGGGTAAATCGATCCACAATGGGAGAAAAATGACTGCGCATCGGCAAGGTTAGTGATTCTTTCATATGCAACAGTGGAACCGTAAAGCATACCACCGTCCGCAACATCGAGGCTTGAACTGGAAATGACAATGCTAAATGCTCGGAAAGATTAGTCCTTTGGCAGACGCAACGGCGGAGAAAAAGGGTGCGGTCCTCCGCAACGGCGGATCCTAAACAACTTATACGATCTAGAAAATAAAGCCTTCTGCAGCCGCAATGGCGGAAGGCCATGACTTACGAGATCGGCAAGACTAATAAAGCGGGGTCCGAAACGTTAAAACAATGATCGGAAGAGGAAGTCATTTTCCTTCCGCAACGGCGGAGAAAGAAATGATAAAAAGTTTCGATGTAAAACTCGAAAAACAACCAATGTGAAAACAAACAAATCAGAAAGCAAGTCAGAGCCAATACTGCTTATACATCCGCAACGGCGGGAGGAAAAGCAAATACCTTCCGATTCATCCATGATGAAAACGTAATTAAAAGGCAAATGATGAAGTTTGATCAATCATTGAATTTTTTCAAGCATTAGAAAAAATCTAAAACAGGTGGTAGATCAACCCAAACATTAGAAAACAATCTGAGAAATCATTATTAGACCAACCCCAAGAAGAAAATCGAACTAATCCAAGCAAACGAGGGTCCTAATTTTTTTTGGAATTTTGGGAAATTGTTGCAGTTGCAACACTTCGAAAGTTTTCCATCCAAAAGGCTACAACATCATAAAATATTGTTGTTTCCCATTTTTCGTCAGCTGCGAGTCCATTTTTTGTGAGCTGCGAGTCCGTTTTTCATTCCATCAGCTGCGAGTCCATTTCCCATTTCCCGTTTCGTCAGCTACGAGTTCATTTCATGTTCCGTCAGCTGCGAGTCCATTTTTTGTGAGCTACGAGTCCGTTTTTCGTTCCATCAGCTGCGAGTCCATTTCCCATTTCCCGTTTCGTCAGCTGCGAGTTCATTTCATGTTCCGTCAGCTGCGAGTCCATTTCCCATTTCCTGTTCTGTCAGTTGAGAGTCTATTTCCCGTTCCGTTAGATGCGAGTGCGTTTCCTGTTTCGTCAGCTGCGAGTCCGTTTCCTGTCAGCTATGAGCTGCGAATCTATTTTCTGTCAGCTGTGAGTCCGTTTTCCGTTAGCTGTGAGCTACGAGTCCATTTTTCGTCAGCTACGAGTCCTCCAAATTCATCGCTAAATTTAGCGCTATTCCACCAAAATCTTCGCTAAAACCTTCACCAAATTCTCTGCTAAAATAAGTTGTGACTCTGCCAAATTCGCCGCTAAATTTAGTGCTATTCCGCTAAAATCTTCGTCAAATTCTCTACTAAAATAAGCTATGAATCTGCCAATTTCTACTAAATACCCATGAATCCGCCAAATTTTCTGCTAAATTCTCTGCTAAGTGACTCTACCAATTTCTGTTAAACTCTCCATTTCTTCTAGCTGCAGCTGTGCAAATGGTAAAATGAAGGAACAAGTGAATGAATTTTTCTAGTTGGATGCTACACAGGTATTGGGTTGCATGAGGACATGCAACAAGTTCAGTTTGGGGGAGATACTGGGCCCTAGAATTGTCCATATTTCCATCACTTATCAATATATCTTTCATCCCTTTTCTTACCATTATTGCCCATTTATCATTCCATTTTCCATCCATTTGTTGTAGCTGTGCGTAAAACAACATGCTACTTCCATTGATGTTTTCAGTGGTTAATATTGATTATTTTCCTTTATATTTGATGAATTAAAGACTATTATGCATAATTTTACTAATGATGGTTTATGGAGTTATTTGTCACGTATAGGATGCTCATAGCCAGCTGTTACAGCCTTAACCGAAAATGCATGCCACATAAGAACACCTTGATTCGCGTCTTTATTTGCGGGCAGACATAAACGAATCTCAAAAGTCTGAGACATGGGTTTTGTGCGTAACATCCTCATTTAGAGATGTAGGATATGAGAGAACATAATGTTATGATGTAGGATTTGATCCAGATCTATTGTAATCCTTCCATTATGATAATACATGCTGGCAATTTCTTAATTCTGGAGTTGTAGACGTTTATTGTGGAGATACAGCTCTGCTCAGTGGAGGAAGGGCCCTCTTCCCTAAGCAGATGCTGGTAGTGTTGATTGTAGATGTTTTATTATTTAGATTTGCTTATTATTTTGTTCATGCTTTCATTCATTAAGCTTATCGTAGTTGTATTCTTTCATTCATTAGATTTGTCATAATCGTTGTATTGATAAATCATTTGGTAGATCGTTCGCCAACATAACAATTCTTTTAGATGTATGCAATTAGATCTTGTTTCATGATAATTGATTTTGTTCAAGTGTGATTAGTTTTACAATGTGATTTTATGAATAGGCTTAGGGTTGATTTATTTTCAAGCAGGTGTGTTCTAGTCTACAAATAGTTACGA
The DNA here is from genome assembly GCA_001517045.1 of Pseudotsuga menziesii. NCBI lineage: Eukaryota > Viridiplantae > Streptophyta > Pinopsida > Pinales > Pinaceae > Pseudotsuga > Pseudotsuga menziesii. Next base: position 229,309 of record LPNX010356366.1, on the reverse strand, counting down.
TTGCATACCAATAGATAACAGTGTCAGGTAGAAATTGTTCTTGCATATATTTTGCATGATATCTTTGAAATAAAAGACTTCATCGGGTTGATAATTTATGTTTAGCACTCTGCATGTTAAGTTTTAATTAATTGACATATAGTGGGCACGACAAGGCTTTAAAGGTCATGCTGCTTTAGCTTGTCTTCCACCACACCTTTGACATATGTCACACTTTCTGACATGGGCTTGTTCATCTTTGAACAGTGTGGGCCAATAATATCCGCCTATGAGAATTTTATGGGTTGTTGTGACTCCATAAAAATGCCCTCCCGCAGGCCCATCATGTAAGTCTATCATGACCTTCTTCACATCTTCTTTCTCTAAGTATCTAAGAAGAACTCCATCATAATTCTTCGTGAATAATATTCCTTCAATAATCCGATATGAGGCTGATTTAAGACGCAGTGCTCTTCTTTGCTTAGAATTCTATTGTTCCAGTAACAATCCCTCCTGGAGGTAATCCCAAGGTCTCGATACCACGAGTCTGGAGCTGTGAAAAGAGGACAAACATCCATCAAATGCAATTCAACTTCATCTTCCCAGTTATTTTCTTCATCGTCTTTACTTTCAGTCATTAGTTTGCACAATCCTTGCCCTTTAACTATGGAGGCTAGCTTGAATTCGAGGTCATACTCCTGTAAAGTTGTTACCCAGTTGCCTCTTCTTTCTCCTAATTCCTTTTGTATGAAAAGAGACCTCACAGCTGGGTGTGGAACTATCACCTTTGTCCGGTTCTTAAGTATATACGGTATGAATTGTTTTTACCGCTTTGAAGACTCCATAAGCTTGTTTATCCATAGTTGGGTAATTCAATTAGGCTCCCTATAGACCAGTGCTCATAAATGATATGGGGAACTCATCTCCTCCATCTTCCTTCTGGGTAAGCACCGCTGCTAGTGAATCGTCAGATGCGAAAGTGTACAAAATATAATCTTTTTCAAAATCTAGACTTTTGAGGGAGGGTGCATGCGCAATAGATTTATTTATTTCACTAAATGCATTATTCTCTACATCAGTCCACTTGAATTGTACACTTTTCTTTAACATTTACTATAAAGGTTTAACAATTTGAGTGAAATCCGGCACAAACCTTCGCACAAATTTATTGTCCCCATAAATGATTGCATGCCTTTTTTACTATGGGGTAAGGGAATCTGTTTGATAGATTTGATCCTCTCTGGGTCTATGGATATTCCCTTCTTAGAAACCATGTGACCCAGTAACTTACCTTCGGTAATACAAAATACACACTTCTGGGGGTTTAATGAGATACCAAATTTCCAGCAGCATTTGAAAATATGTTTTAGATGGAATGCATGTTTTTTCCTTTTCTTTGAGAATATCGTGATGTCATCGAGGTATAATACAACACTCCGGCCAATCAGACTATGGAAAGCTATGTCCATAGCCCACTAGAAAGTAGCTCCAACGTTTATGAGTCCAAAAGGCATCCTTCTGTAAGAAAAAGTACCCCATCGGGTTCTGAATGTTGTTTTAAGTATGTCTTCTTCAACTACTAACACTTGATTGTAGCCAGAGAATCCATCTAATAAACAAAATAATTCAGAACCTGAAACCATTTGCAATATCTATTCCATGGGTGGGACAGGATAATTGTATTTATCCGAAGCATGATTTAGGTTTCTGAAATCTACACATAGTCTAATTTCTCCAGATTTATTTCTTACTGGTACCATATTTGAAACCCATTCTGAGTGTCTAACTTTGAAGATAATTTTAGCATCCAACAACTTTTTTACTGCATTCTTAATTAGTGGCTCCAGTTTTGGATGCATTTTCCTTAAAGGCTATTGATAGGGCTTGACCTCAGATCCGATGGGGATAACATGCTGAATAATATTGGTGTCATATGTATTCATATCTTCATACATCTAGGCCAAAACATCTTTATATTGTTTGAATAGACTGATGAACTTATTTCTTTCACCTGGAGAGCAACACTTTCTCAACTTCACATATTTAGGCTCAATTTTAGTCCCTAAATTAATCAACTCGAACTATAGAGACAAGCTATGAGTCTTCACATTCATTGGCCTTCTGAATTTATTGTTTAGATCAAAAATCCACTCTAAAGTCCTGACTCCTTTAGGAATAAAATTATCGAATTTTAGCTCGGCCTGATGTTCTTCATCATCAATAATTGCCCCTTTGAAGGCGTCATCATTTGTCAAGCATTCTAGAATATGCTGATCATCATCAAAAACTCGTAAATTTGTAATCATATATGGAACCGAGGGCCTGAAACACAATTCAATAGAACACCGGTTATTAGAGGGCATAGGCCTTGCAGCTGAGGTTCCCAGCAAGTCAGCTGCTGCATTCTTAAGTCTAGGAATTGATACAATATTAAATGCATGAAAACATTTAAGCAAATCCCATACTTGATTTTGATAAGCTTTTAAATGAGGGGAAATGCAATGTATTTGATTTCGACTTTGTTTTACAATTATTTCAGAATCCCCATACACTTTAAGATTTTCTACCTTTAATTCAATTGTTTTTCTTAGTCCCTGAACTAATGCTTCATATTCGGCTTTGTTATTGCTGCATTCAAACTCTAACCTACATGAAATAAAATGTTTATTTTTCTTAGGATCAATCAGGACACAGCCGGCTCCTGACCCTTCCAAAGTTTTAGACCCATTAAAGAAAAGAGTCAAAAAATTGCCTATCACTACTGTGCATGAATCAACATCTACATCTACAGCTAAGTATACTATTTTACAATCAATCTCATCAGCATTTTAAAACCAAAGGAGATCAGGCTGAGCATCTGATGTATCACCGGATTCTTCCGCTTTATAGTTTCCCGGTCCTAGCTCAATGAAGTAATTTCCCAAAATAGAATTCACTGGTTCATTTTTACCTTCAAACTGAGTCACATTGTGTTTCATGTGGGGCTCTCTTAAAACTTTAATTTGATTTGGGCTTCCTTTATAAGGTAGCCACAGATGTGACCAATCCAAAGCAAAGTATCCATTCAGTTTTGCTGACCAATCTCTACTCAACACAAGTCCATAAGCCTCAGGTATGTCCACTACTACAATATCAATGAATTGACATACCTTATCATTTGAAGATAAGTGAATGAGAACATATTCCATTTCCCCAATTACTTTCACATTCTTTCTTTCCAACTGAATGACCTTCCAGGTAGATGGTTTAGGTTTTCCATTTATCTTTTTGCAAACCGACACCGGCATAACATTTACTGATGCCCCTAAGTCTACCAGACATTTGTGCACGTTGTGGTTGAAAATTTCAAAATTAAGGAGAAACGATGGAGTCATGCACTTAGGCTTACCTCCCACACTTGCTTAACCAATTTCTTATTCTTGGGGCTGATTTTTGGTGGGAAGCTTCTCCTCTGATATTTCAAGTGCTTTCAATAAATTTTCTTTCTGCTGCGGCACATTACATGTCTCAAATAATGAGATATTTTCCCTTATATTTTTTATATCCTCCACAACGTCATAATCCATCTTATGCTCTGTGATATTTGTTTTAACATTATTGATCTTCTCTTAAGTGGGCTTGGTGTGCATGTCGATCTGCTTCAGATTTTGACTGGTAATGGCAAATTCCAGAATTTTATTAGCTGAGGTGTCTTTTCAAAAATTCTTTACATTCTTTTGAAGTCTCTTAATATTTGGGAGCATAAGACTGTTTTCTTTAACCAACCCTTGGCTTCTCGTCATCACATTTGTTTCCAAGATATATTCATGTCTCGGATCCTTTTCTTCTTCGGTATCAAACAATGATACACAATTCCATAAAACCATGGCATCATCCTCCAGTTTTTCTGTTGATTTATTGTTATCTTTTCCCTCTTCATCATTATGCTTAGTTAATTTGGAATCCAACAGCTGATTCATCACCAATTTCATCGAATTTATCCATTGAGGACAATTCTTTTCAGAATGAGGTTGTTGGTGAAAAGTGCAAAAGTTATCCATCCCAACCTCTGTTAAGTTCATCAATGTAGGAATGTGCGGAGGGGGTTGGGTTTGATTTTTATCCTCCTTTTTCTTATAATAAGGCTCATAAAACTTCTGAGATTCCTTTTCCTTTTCCAAGTCTATTATTCTATTAGAGAGCTTCTGCATCAGTTTTTCCATACCTTCGAAATCATGTGATTGCTCCTCTTTAGGCTTAGTAAATAACAAAGCTTTCCTTCCAACATTTTTTTCTCCTGACTCCTCAGGATAATCTTCTATGCTTTCCTTTTCAGCGTCTACTCTCTCTGCTTCTTCATAAGCCTCTACTAGCGTAGATTTGGCTTCCATTTTGGCAAACATGGCCAAATCGGGCCCTAGAGCTGAAGTATAATACTCAATCAGAACGTTATCCAAGGGTTTGTCAGTTTCAGAAAAATTCTTAAGATAAGCTGCAAATCTTTGGGTAAAACTATGCACCTTCTCTTTTCTTTCTTTCTTTAAAGTGCACAGTCCTTTCATGAGAGCCGCATGAGTTTTTTGGGTTGCATATTTACCTCTGAAAATCCTTTCAAAGGTATCCTAGTCTAGGATAGAGTTTGCAGGAAAACCAAAATACCATGATGCTGCTGCTCCTTTAAGGGTATTCGGAAAAAGTCTACAAACTACATCCTCATGTTCCCCAGCCCTTAATCCTTCTATTGCCAAATAGAAACTTTCCAAATGGTCATCTACTAAAATATTCTCATTCGGATCAAACTTGGGCAGCATCTTCTCAAAATCTTGAGATAAGTCATGCAACGGAGACGTTAAGTTCAGGGGTGATCTGGCTTTCCAAGCAGGTGGTGGATTTGGTGGGTTAAGTGGCTGATTTGCATTTACACCTGCACAGGAGTCTCGGTGGAGAGTGAGGAGTTGAGGGAATAGGAGTATGCATAGGAGAACAATAATGTGTGTTTGGGCCTACTTGATTCAAACTATGAACAACTTCATGTAATGCTACTTCTACTAATTCTTCCAAATCCCCAACCAACACTGAATCTTCCAAGATGGGACGATATTTCTTCTTGTACTCTCTCTGGGTTAAATCAGGGATAGTGGGTAATCCTCCAATACTCTTTACATATGCTCTAGTGTGTCTCCTCAGATTATTAACAACTTCATTGTCTATAGAATAAAAATGTTCTCTATTCTCTTCAGTATTTGGATCAAGAGAAAAACTGCTTTCAAAACTATCACTGGTGGAGTAATTTCAAGGAAATGGATTTCCCCGGCCAGCCATGCACTGGTGACCCTCCTTCTAGTGCCAGAAACTGTTGAGGCTTGGAAATTCGCAGGCAACAATAGCAAGGGATTCTCCCCAGTCAACGTTCCCAACTATCCCGTGACTGTTTGGAATGGGGAATCCGTCCGGTTTGCGGTCCGACTACCGTAGGTCAAGTAACATAAAACAAAGGGTTTTACCGGTTGCGGCCCAGTCCACCGTGTATATTTTTGTATTTTTTACTTTAAGTATGATATGAAAGTGCCTATCTAACATGCAGATTGATAAAGAATACAAGGAGTAGTCACAATATGATGCGCAGGTTCTTACCTCTCGTCTTAGACTCTCTCGCTTCTAAATCACACACAAAAGAAAACAATATTAACTATGCTATCCCTAGGGAGAAAAATTATCAATTAATGAGTAATGTATTACTGCTCATATGTTAAGATAAATCACAGATAACTGTTCTTAGAACCAAAACACATAAATATGAATAGAGATATACACAACAATATAGCTTATCGTTTGTTAGAACATTCATTACTCACAGTGGAAATTATCACAAAATAAACCGGAGAAAATTCAAACAAGAACATAGGTTCATAAATTTAGAACGATCTCACAGTTAATGAAACACAGCTGAAAATGAAATAGTTCCCCTTCAACATTGTTCATTTCATCACATCTGAACATTCCACATAGCACTTTCTCCAACAAGCTAAATTGTAATTTTATTATTGCAAATGAAGTAGTTCCTCTTACAACAAGTAGTTCACAAGTCCCACTCGAAAAATAATCTTCCTCCCTATCTCTTTTCTATATTTATACAAGAACCAGCTCAAAACCTTTCAGTTGCCCCCCAACCATTTCAATCTCCAGTCTTGTCATTTTGCGAATGCTCATAATTCAGCGTTATGTTTTAAATAAATATTTTTATAAAAAATGAGAAAATTTAGGTAACTGATGAACTGCCCAAGCCTGGGCATTTGAATTTTAATGATTACACTCTACCATGCCTCAGTCCCTCTTCAGACCTTTATTATTTTCTTTTCCTCAAGCAACAACTCTATTGCCTTATGCTTTACCATGCTTTGTCCTTCAACTGCATCTTCTTCACCACAATAATATTCAAAGGGATCCGAGAAAATATACTATATATGTCTACAATCAAACGAGAACTCATCATTTATCCTGACTATCTTTAATAAACATCAACCATAATACCAATAAAATGAGGACTGAAAGAAAAGAAAACCGGAGTTGGGTCTTCTTGTGAAAATTTCAACCGGATAAAACAAGGCACACCGGTCATTTATGAAATCAGTTACAAGTTCGTAACAATCACCGGGAAAATGATTAATAAACAGGCACATGAAAACCCCCATCGGTGAAATAGAACACTTGGCATCGTTCGGTTAGTGGGCTACGTAGCCGCAACGGCGGGTAACCTACAATCTAGGGGTTCCGTCACACAAACCAAAAATGGCACGATAAAATGATGGGAGTCAGATCTTCTAAAGCATCAAATAGTTAGTGTGCTACATAGCTGCAACGGCGGAAGTTATATGGTCAAAAAAATCTGTAGACTAGTCAACATAGGAGAAAAATAGAACAAGACATCGACGAAAGGAAAAGCAGTCCGACGGGCAGTTAGTCTACTCTGGGGCCGCAACAGTGGACCTCAATCAGCCTTCGACCTCCAGTCAAATTCATAACACCTTCCGAAACATCGCAAAGTGAGATCTTTTTCAACAATAAAACGAGGGATCAACGAAAGGCTTTAATTATCGACGCAATGTCTAACTGACCTCTAAAAAGAAAAAACGACAACTAGAAATCTCATTTAAACCTCGGCCAAACCTCGACAATGATAAAACATCATAAAAGCTGCTAAGTTCTACAGTCCAAAACATTTGCAGACCCAAACAAATTACTGAAAATCAAGAAAAACTGGTCTCAAACAACCACACATGTAGCAGAGTGGGAACAAATGGCCTTCAACGAAATCAACAAGGAGGGTCCAATTTTTTTTTAGAAATTTGGGAGAAGTTGTAGCTGCAATAGGATCGTACGATATACTCATCTGCATGGACTGGTTGAACAACACCATGTCATGCTCGATTGCTTACACAAATCAATCTTGTGTACTGATATCCAATGGACCCCAATGAAGGTTCATGGTATTCCAAAGAAGGTTTCCATAAGGAAAATATTTTCCTTACAAGTGAAGAAATGCATTAGGAAAGGCTGCAAGTATTTTATAGTAAACATTCGACACATAGAGTCTAAAAGGGAACAACACATAGAATACTTTCTTGTTCTTGAAGAATTCAAGGATGTGTTTCCCGAGGAAATCCTAGGATTACCTCCGAAACAAGACCTAGACTTTTCCATCGAACTCACACCAAGATCAGTTCCAGCCTTCAAAGACTTTACCACATGGATGCACTACAATTGGTGGAACTCAAACTGCAACTGTAGGAATTGATAGAGAAAGGGTATATCTAGCCTAATGTGTCCTCTTAGGGAGCACTGATATTTTTTGTAAAGAAAAAATATGGTCCGATCAAGATGTGCATCGATTACCTTTAGTTGAAAAAAATTACTATCAAGAATGGATACCAACTCCCTAGGATCGATGGCTTGTTCGATCAGGTGGGAGGAGCCAAAAATAATTTCAAATATTGACCCACAATCCGGGTACCATCAGGTACATATTCACAAAATCACCTTTCATACAAGGTACGAGAACTACGAGTTTGTAGTGATGTCGTTCAGGTTGAACAATACACCTATGAACTTTATGTGTATGATGAACAACATATTCAGTAAATATATAGATAAGTTTGTTTTGGTGTTTATAGATGACATCCTAGTTTATTCCAAGAATAAAGAGGAAGACAAAGAACACCTTCGCACAGTAATACGAGTGTTGCGAGAACACCACCTTTACGCTAAGTTTATTAAATGTGATTTTTACAAACCATAAATACAGTACTTAGGTCACATTATCTCCAAGACAGGGATATATGTGGACTCAGTAAATATTAGAGCTATAAAATATTGGCCTACCCCTACTAGTGTCACTGACATTATGTCCTTTTTGGGATTAGCTGGATATTATCGAAAGTTCATTGAGAACTTCTCTAGAATCGCTTGCCCCATGACCACTTTACAAAAGAAAGAAAACTTAGCTCTTATGGACTACCAAGTGCAAAAAAAGTTTTCAAAATATTAAACAACTTTTGATGACCGTACCGATACTACGAATTACAGATCCTGATGGGGATTTGGTTGTTTGCACGGATGCAAGCAAGGAAGGACTTGGATGAGTCCTCTTACAGAACGATCACACGATATCGTGAAAGTTAAAAGAGCATGAGGAGAACTACCCCACGCACGATCTTGAGTTATCGACCATCATCCATGCTTTGAAGATGTGGAAGCACTACCTCATGGGAAGGAAATTCCTTCTGAAGACAGACAATATGAGTCTGAAATATTTATTCGATCCGCTAGATCTAAATTCAAGGAAAGTCATGTGGTTGGCGTTCCTTATTGAGTATCATTTCGAGCAAGAGCATATTAAGGGCAAAGAGAACAAGGTTACTGGTGCTTTGAGCTGACAAAATCATATGATATATGAGGTTACTTTGAGTCAAACTGATGCATATTTGCATGAGAGGATTAGAACGACCAACAAAGTTGACCCTTTCTATGTAGAAATTCTCAAGCAAGTCCAAGGGGATAGGTTGTTTCAACAACAAAAATAATACAAGGTAGATAAATCCAGACTGTTATGGTTCAAGGATAGATTGTATGTTTTAGAAGGACAGGACATTCGGTCTAGCATCCTCCCAAAATTCCATCGGGCACCCTACTCGGGGCACCTGGGATATCAAAAGATGATATCCGCCGTCAAGAGGCACTTTTTTTTATCTAATTTTTGTCAACTAGTCAAAGCTGAGAATCAGCATCCTTCAAGATTGTTGTAGCCATTACCCATTCTAGAATGGAAGAAGGAGGTCATTAGTATGGACTTTATTACCGATCTACTGAAAAGTAAGAAGAAAAATGATTCTATTGTAGTAGTAATTCAAAAGTTGTCAAAAGAAGCACACTTCATTCATGTGAAGTTGACCTAGAAGGCAATGAACATTGCTAATATCTTCTTGAAGGAGATATTTAGATTACATGGGATACCCAAGGCAATCATCTCGGATGGATATGTTAAGTTTACAAGAAACATTTCGAGATATTTATTCTCCGGATTAGAGACATAATTCAACTTTAGCATTGCTTATCACCCGTAGACAAACAGGCAAACAGAAAGAGTAAACCAAATTGTTAAGGACATTCTTAGGATGTATGTCATGAACAACCCCACTAAGTGGGAAGTTAGCCTGCATCTTGCATATTTTGTATATAACAATGGTCATCAGACTTCATCCAAGATGAGTCCCTTTGAGGTACTCTATGGACGAAAGTGTAGAACACCAGTTATCAGACTTCCACCATGATGAGTCCCTTTGAGGTACTCTATGGATGGAAGTGTAGAACACCAGTTACTTGGGATAGCCCGGTGGATCCACTCATGTTAGGTAGTGATTTATTAATGGACTTGGAATAGCTAGTTACCAAGGTCTAGGTGAACCTTAAAGAAGCACAAGACCGCTAGAAACGTTACGTGGATCGAAAAAGAAAAGATAAATACTTTCAAATAGGTGATCATGTCTACTTTAAAGTAAAAGAAAAATGAATCTCGTTGATCTTGGGTCGGTGTGGTAAGTTAGCACCTAGATTTTTTGGACCTTTTGAAATACTCACCAAGAAAGGGCTAGTGGAATATGAGATAGCATTACCTGCGCACATAAGAGTCCATAATTTTTTCCATGCATCATTACTAAATAAATACTTTTATGATACTAAACATGTAGTTGATTGGTCCTTATTATATGTGGAACCTGAAGGGGAGTTTTCCCCTGAACCTCTTCATATACTGGAGGAGAGAAAGGTGCATCTCAAGAAGCGCACCGTAGTTCAGATGAAAGTGCAATGAAAGCACTTTGAGGCTAATGAGTATACTTGGGAGAATGAAACCACCATGAGAAAGGCTTACCCCACCTTGTTTCATGATTTCATTTCGAGTCCCTAGAACACCAACGACAATGTTGTTCTAAACGGGGAGGGATGTAATATCTTGAACTTTGGACCTAACACTTATAGGCATGAGCTTATTGATTATGATGTTATCTTGATGTTTTATTTTGATATATTGGTTCGAATACCTCACTGCATATGAACATGATGATTTGTTTTATATATTGGATGTAAGCCAATTATTGATGATATATATATGCTTGTTTGTGTTGGGCATGGAACCTAAAGCACATGATTGATGAGATGTTTTGTGTTGAGCAAGGAGCTCTGGAGCACATGGGTAATTAATGTTTTGTGTTGAGGGAGGATCTCTGGAGCATAGAGATAATTAATGTTTTGTTTTGAGAAAGAAGCTCTGGAGCACATGAGTACTTACATTTATATTGAGCGAGAAGATCTGGAACACATGAAAAGATAATTGGAAGTGTTGGGCATAAGCTCTTGAGCCTTCCATGTTGATGTTGAGCATAAGCTCCGGAACATCGGATCCTTGGCCATTGTATCTACAGGTGCATCATACATTTACATCCTAGCATTAGTGTTGAGCAAAGAGATCTGGAATTGCACTAAGTTTGTAACTCCTTGTTTTAGCATTGAGTATGGGCTTTGGTAAGCGCTAGGAGTTATTTAAAAGAATTTAATAATTTCTGAGTGAAAATGAATCGAGAAAAATATTGATCTTATCAGACTTATTTATAAGTGATTAAATGAAATTTCAAAATTCTTTATTCTCATCAAGTACTCAAGAACTACCATGTTATACGAGGGAATCCAACATGCAAGGATGTTTAGAGTTTCCTAGCCTAGTAGTCCTAACCATTTACCTATTTGACCTTAATAAAGAAGTTTCATTAAGTCTAGGGATCATGGTATATGACAACCAAAGACAAATGTTAACAAATGTTGTATTATTATGTATTTTTATACATGGTATGTATAAAGAAATAAATATAGTAATATTATAAATAATTGTAAGAAAGAAGGAAAAGCTCCATCAATTATTATTTATTATTAAAAGATAATAAACAGTACAATACCTACAAAACTCTAATTAGGAACTAGTTAAAAGTTCCTAAGTTAAAGGATTAAAAATTACCCAAATTAATTAAAAAAGGGTTAAATAAAGAAATTAAGGTTTCTTGATTTAACTGCCCCTTTGACTGAAAAGTCTGTCTATAAAGCCATCTAAAGGTTTGGGGTGTTGATATATATTCTAGGAGTCATTATTCTGCCTGTTTTTCTCTCAAGTGAATTCTTGGAAAACATTTTCCTGGAAGGAAAAAGGAGAACTGATATAGACCTGATATATGAGATAGGAAAACCTACCTTAGGAGCTCTAAGTTACTTGCATGTTGGAGTCCAGCTCGGGGGGATCCAAATTGAAAGTAGGAATGGTTTCGGGTCATTAATTGGGTGGAACATGGTAGTTCCCAAGTAATTCATTCATCGAACATAGAGGTTAGATCTTCCTACAAAATTTTAATGTTGGTTATTTGAGTGTGCAGGTTCAACCATTAAACAAGCTCCAAATTATAGGTATTAGATTCTAGACTACCTGTCCTATTTTTATAGAATCAAAGCTAGTTTAAATAGAAAAGGGTTCACATTATATGTTCTAACTCTTTGTGTTTGATTTCTGTTTAAATATTGTAGGGTTTACATATTAAATTATAACCCTAGGTTGTACTTTACTTCTTATGTTAGATTTATCCAGGGTTTACTCATTTAGTTTACTTTTTCAATTTTAAATCATTTATAAATGTTTATCAAGGGTTTTGCACCCTAGTTTTATTCTTGTACTACTTCTACTATTGAAACTATGTTAATTGCAAACTAGGTTTTATTTCCAAACTATTACTTATCTATTCTTTGGCCTATTTACTCTACTGACAGATTTCATCTGTGAGTAGATTCATGCTACAATTAAAACCTAGATTTAACTTAGTACCATCTAATTCTAATAACAAGAAAACTAATTACGTATAATATTAGTATATAACCAGTATACTATATATATATATATATATATATATATATATATATATATATATATATTCTAACAGTTATAAAATATAATTATAAATCTAGTCTATCAAAACAATATAAAATCTAAGATAAAAACTAGTGAAGACCTTTCAAGGCCTTCTTAAACAAATCTACGCTAAATACCAAATCAATTCCATTAAAATAAACATTATCATAAACAGGGATAATTTTAGGGGCAAATTTTAGCTGAGTGGGCTATTTTTCCATGTTTTTCTCTCAAAAAGGATTCATCACTTTGCATTTTTTGAAGCCCTATTTCGCTCAATTTTGATGGGGTAAAAATTTTTCACCCTAAAAATCGCCAAATTATTATATAAACGATATAAAATCCTTGGAAATTAAAATATTTTTTGAAAAATATCGCCAATCATTTTATAGTTGGCATTTTAAGAATTGGTAATATTCGCCAACATTTATACACTTTTAAATAAGTATGGTTCCTTAAAATCATCCCTGATCATAAACAAGCAAACAAATCAAGTATCGAGACCATTCATTGGTTTGTGCTCTAGTTCCTTTTCCAGATCCATTTTGATAGCCCTATAATATTACAAAGTTTCATAACGCATGCCATAAATCAAATAGTCCCATCTAAATATTACTCACAACCATCGTATCAACAAAGTAGCATTACAATAATGTAAAACCATTAGATACAGAGAGGTCATAGTATCGACCCTGGTGGGCATCCAAGCCAAATCATGAGCCATAATACAAACCACAACAGTAATACATATGCAGTAATCTTTTAAAATAAACCAAGCCCTTGTTACAATATTAAAAATAAGAACCATGTAAGTGCAACGATGTCGTAGGATCAAATCCTGCAGACCCTCTATTTTCCCATTTCACAACCATTACATTAATAAACCCTCATGATAGTACATGACCCAGGATCGAATTTTGAAGGGTCTGTGTTCTTTTACAAATCCATGGCGGATCATCTACACACAGGCTATAAGCCAAACATAAAATTGTTACACAGAGCCGCGCTATACAGATTTTGTATGCGGGCTATGTTTTTAACTAATTTTTTAACACAAAGGTTGTGAGACCTTAAAACGTGAATATGCTATGTTCCATGGCCACAACCTTCATGATTAAACACACAATCAACAAAAATAAAACCTTAACTATCTAAACCATGTCAATACGAAAGCTACAACAACAATAGCCATCCATGTTTTACACCCACCGCTTATTACATTTCCACTTTGTACATTAAAAACCAAGTGTATGTCTAAAACCCCTTTTCTATCGCAACCATGATGGAGAGTACTGACGCCATGTAAGACATGGCCCCAAATCCATATCGCTGACATGGTATTCATAATACTAACTATTAAAAATAAACAAAGTCAAATACTATGTAAATAATAACCAGGATCGAAACGCAACATTATAATAAACCCAACACTTATAAAAATGGAATTAAATATACACAGAACATCCACGAAGGCAGAGGCCACATGAAAACCAAGTTTTATAAACAATAATGTAGCATAAATTTATATACACAATCCAGTTAATAACCATTGCAATCGTAAACGCGGTATGTATTCACAACTCAACGTTTTATTACATTAGCATAATTTACACAGTCAAAATCCTCATAGCCTTGCACCATTGCAAGCAATGCTGCTACCATGGCATGTTACATCTTTAAACAAGTAACCAAAATTACACAGATCTTGCCAAGACATCCAAGTTTCGCTTCATGGCTAAACATCTTAATTAATTACAAACCCATGTCTTTTCATACTCAGACCTGAAGCCCAATGAAACCCCTTAAGTAAAATTACAACTACAACAAGTTACAACCCATTCTTAAACCCAAGAGGTGGGGAGAAACTATTTGTGAGCAGGCTTACCAGAATGATAATGCTAGCCCATGACTCGCAGTCATGCATACATCTCCTCGCCGCCCTATAACCTGCAACTACAAAATATTCAATGGATAAGAAGTATGGCATCCGAAGTAAGAAAACAAACAAACAACAATGTTGTGAAAATAGTGAATCCATACCTTCATTACCTTCGAAGTCGCCTTCACCCACTATGCAGAGCTGAGACCAAATAACCAAAAAACATAGCAAATGACCAAAATCTATCATGAGCCAAGCCCTAAGCTTATGCTGCCAAAAACTTCAAGGCGCATTAATGACGCCAGCTTCTGACCCATTATGAAACTTCCAAAACCCACTCTTCTATAGTTTAGAATCGACCCATTCTCGTTTCTCTCCATTTTATGCAGGAGCGTTAAAACCCTAATGTGTAACATTTAAACCTTGTAATATATATTCGCCACCCCAAATTCTAAATGTAGGGTATAAGTATTATTTGTATCGCATACTATAGGCTTTAAACCTTTAACCCTTGCTCATCAAATCCTTTAGGTCCTAAGTATAAGACCATGGCATAATCCTTATGCCATGGTAGGCTTTTTTTATAAGTCGAGCACTAGTATTTAACCTAGGTTTGTAAACCTGCCAGAAGTAATAAAAGACATGTTAATACTTTTAATATAATAAACCTGAAATATAAGTAGGTTAAAATATGAAAAGTTGATGAGTAAAATATAAAGAATAATAAGAGTCACTTAGATAATTAGTCTAGGTCTTATAAAGGATAAGTGGGGTAATTATCTTGCCACTAAACCAAGTCAGTAAGGAGCATTAATAATAATCAGTAGGTGTCACTAGCTACGAAACTAATTACACCTGCATGTAAACAAGTTAAGAGTGCCTTAGTTCAATAGAACTAAGTAAGCCCACTAGACAAGTAGAAACATTACCTCTTAGATAGAGTACATGGGAGAACTAGTCCTACCACTCTACCCACTTTGTTTTCAAGAACAAATATAAGTTAGTGTAGAAATTCTGACCAGCAATAGATTAATTTTACTCACAACAAATTACAATTGATCATGCAAAATTGTCAGCAATGGAGACTGAAAATGGAGCTGTAACAAAAAATTATATTAACTCAATGTACAATAGCCAACCCTGCAATAACATAGGTTGATGAATATATAGAATACATCAATAGGTCGAATGCATAAGGAGGCATCCAAAGCTAGCATAAAGCAGGATTACCCAAAATAGGCAAATCCCCCATAGGTGTAAAAAGTTGATCCCAAATCTGTCATGAGGCTCACGAATTGGCAAGGGCGCATGGGCAAGATAATGAGTGGTGGAATGGCAGCTCATACATGCTTTTTCATGGAGGAAAGAGTGGAGGAGGAAGAGGCAACAAAGCTGATTCACCTCACCTAGTCTTGCTTTCCTATGTGCCTTAAAACACTGAAAAAGCAGGCAATAAAGAAGAAAAAGCAGAAGGGTGCCTAGGAGGCCAGGAATAAAGCAGATTTGATTCCTAAGGCTTTCCCAAGCGCTACATGAGTCAAATATGGAAATTTTGACCTCTATGGATAGGCAATTAGCAACTTGCACATGGTGGGACTCACGGACTAGGCAAATAAGACAAAAATAAATGAATTCATGTCTAAGTGGGTAAATACTATGGGTTGATTATTCTAACACCCC
>LPNX010356366.1:159042-208706 GCA_001517045.1 Pseudotsuga menziesii | reverse complement strand
ATGTGTGCAATTAATTAAACCATTATTTAACTGAATGTAGAGAGCTAGAACTGAATGTAATTGACTCCTAACTTGGCTTGACTAGTCATCAACTGAAGTTAACTCTCCTTGGTTGGTTTCGGCACTCCTAGTTGCTTCCTAAATTGTAGGGATTGATCTAGGAGACTCCTAAAATTATGCAATCAAGTGCAATAAGTGGCAGTGAGCCTCAATTAGTGTTCCCCACACTTTGGTAACTGAAACATGTGCCCCAATTAGGTTAAGTTTAACCAATGGTGCTAATGACTTTAAATAGACTGGATGGACTCCCGATTTAGACATGACTCCCGATTTAGACATATGACCAAATTTGGACAAGGGAGGATTAATAATCCTAACATCAAGTACCTACACATAAAAAACAATGAATAACCATAAGAATAATATAGTAATCAGCATCATGGCATCATAATGTAAAATACAGTAACAAACATAACTGAATGAAAGATTGTAAAATGTAAGAACAACTTATGATGAATCAGGGGTGCATTTAGTGTACGTTATATTCAGCAATTTTAATAATGTCCATCCCTAGGTAGTTTTTACTAGCCTAATATTTTTTTTTCAATTTTTGGGGACAATAGAAAAGGATTCCCCTTAATTCATTCCATTAAGGGAGAGATGAGTTGTATATATTTGTACAATAACCATTTCAAAAACTTTGCAAATATTTAAAGCAATATCAACGATGTAATAAAAAATTATTTCTTCCATGTACAAGGTTTAGATTCAAAACCTTATGTATATGGGTGAAAACGTGAAGTTGGGTAACACTTCCGTGAGAACCAGATTCCCGAGAAACATAGTGGACATTATTCGGTCGAATAACTATATTTATTCGTCCAAATAATGTTTTTATTCAGCCAAATAACTATAGTTATTGGGCCGAATAACGGATCATTTATTCAGTCGAATACCTTTTAACGGTGAACCGTTTAATTTGACGGAACGCATAGATAGCCGGTAATTTTTACCAGCGATTCAATGTGGATTCAGCCGAACAATTATTCAGTTGAACAACTCTTTGGCCGAATAATTTTTCGGTCGAATAAATGTTTGTCCGCATAATTGTTCGGCCGAACAATTGTTCGGTTGAATAATTATTCTACATAAAAGGTCAGTTGTGGCCTCATTTTCATGGTTTCCACCTGTAGTCGATTGTTGTCTTCCCGTCATGCTTGTCCCGCCACTTGACTCGTCACCTGTTGTACCTGTCTCGCCACCCGATTTGTCACCCCTCATCCTCGTCCCTGCCTGCAATCCCTCCTGTTGTGCGTTGACGTGTACATCCACCACTCCGCCACCTGTCTGGCATCCTCTCGGCATGGAGGTCTATTCATGGAGGTCTGTTCGGCATGGAGGTCTATTCATGGAGGTCTGTTCATGGAGGTTTGTCCATGGAGGTGTGTTCATGGTCTGTTTTTGGAGGGTCTGTTCATGGTCTGTTCGTGCTCTGCTCTCTTCTTGTCACACATTATTTTTTGCAATTTTTTCGAAACGTTGAACAAGTGATTCATGGCTTGTTGTAGCCAATGTCTTAAATTTCTTTTTCGTCATAGTTTTTTTTATTTTATAGTTTTTTTTATCTTAAATTTTGCATATGTTAATTAGTACTGTAGATTTCTTTTAATTTTAATTTTTGTTCATAGGTATTATGAGGAATATATTCATTCATGAACTTTGTCCACATTAATAGAGTTGATGAACTATGTCCATGCAAAGTTCTTCAATTCTGTCCCTAATCACTTTACTTAGCATAAGGGATTTTAGTTTTTTTTATATAAATCATAAACAAAAAAATATTATTACACATAAAATACCAAATATTACCGATTACCGATCTGTTTGATTTATGTATTTTTAATATAAAATACCAAAAATTACAAATAAAAATTATTATTATACTGAGGTTAGTATCATTCCCATTAATCTATGTCATAAAAGAATCACAAATAACCTATATAACGCTTATTAGTTACAGTTTATACTTACCATTATATTAGGATATTGTAGATTTCTTTTAATTTTAATTTTAGTTCATAGGTATTATGAGGAAGATATTCATTCATGAACTCTGTTCATGGATAGACTGTCTAAATTTTGAAGGATTTGGACCTTGCAAAGTTCATCACAGACCTCCCTACAGGAAACACAGATCCACCTCTGAACGATTCATTCCCTGATGAACATCTTTTCACAATTACATAGGATGACTGATGAACTCTATCCATGGACAATGTTGATGAACTTTGTCCACATGGAAGGAGTTCATGAACTCTGTCTACATGGACATAGTTGATGAACTCTGTCCATGGACAGAGTTGATGAACTCTGTCCATGTAGAGTTCATCAACTATGTCCGTGCATAGTTCATCAACTCTGTCCCTGATCACTTTACTTAGCATAAGGGATTTTATTTGTTTTTATATAATCATAAACAAAATAATATTATTTCACATAAAATACCAAATATTACCGATTACCGATCCATTTGATCTATGTATTTCTAGTATAAAATACCAAATATAACAAATAACAATTACTATTACACTGAGGTTAGTATCATTCCCATTAATTTATGTCATAAAAGAATCACAAATAACATGTATAATGATTATTAGTTACAGTTTATACTTACCATTATATTAGTTTATTGTTTTGATTGATCTAATTATTAAGCCTATAAATAGTCAAAGATCAACCTTGCATTCATAAAAGTAAGATCCATTTGTTGTTAAGATTTAACATATACAAAGGGTTATAGAAATAATATATACAAAGTAAACTACTTACACCTAAGCTCTGAGCTGAACTGATTACAACCTATATTAATCTGAAGTAATATGCAAATGCTAATGACTACACTTTTCATACTATAACTTTTTGTACATTGTTGGTAGGTATCATTCATTTTTTCGGTGGTTGGTTTGTGTTGCTTCTTTTGTTGTTCAAGTTTATCTATAGATATGGGTCACTGTGTCATTTATATTTATTTGTAGATATGGGTCACAGAGTATTTGGATTTATAGATATGATTGATCAAATATATAACTCCAATTACTCCACGACTGATATCTACACATAAAATTTAGAGGAAGCGAAAGTAGTAATGCTTTTACTTGTTACTTCTTCAAGGTATGTACTATTACCCACATTTATCATTCGATAGTTAACGTTTGGATAGAGTGCATGAACTCTATCCACATGGATAGAGTTCATATACTCTATCTACATGGAAAGAGTGCATGAACTTTGTCCATGTGGACACAGCGCATGAGCTCTGTCTAAATGGATAGACTACAACAACTTTTTGTTTGGAATTAAATTCTGATTGCTTTCTATAATTTATTTTGTTATAACATGTATTTTATTATGGTAAGTATTTATATTGATAATAAGTGTACCTATAATGTCCCATGTAGTTAATACAAAATAAATCTAAATTTTTATCCCACTACTCCATGATTAGCTCTATGATTACCGTTGCTTACTTCCTCCTTTGTATTTGGGTGGCTTACTAGATAAAGATGATTAGTATAATTTTATTTTTTTTTTATTTTTAAGTGCTTACATTGTAACCAACTATCGTAATAATTCAACTCGATAACAATTTTTTTTATGATTTTATGGAATAATGAAAATATTTGTAGATATAATTTATGTATTAATTTAGGATTTAAATTAAGATTTATGTTCATGAATTGATTCTTTGACATAAAAAAATGTAACTTTTACTTAATATTTGACGATATTGGTTCCATTCATTTAAAAAATCAAAAACACAAAGATTGGAACATTAATTTCTCGTACATCGAACAATAAATTAGCTATATTCATTTTAAGAACTATTAGATAATAAATTAGCTATATTCATTTTAAGAACTATTGGGTAATATTAGGGTCATCTATGTCCTTATTAAAAACTTAGTTTTTTTAGTAGCTAAGTCTTTTAAGTTGATGAATTAACATGTAGAATTTGAATATGTTATGAGTTGATATATTAGATAATATTAGGGACATCTAGGTCCTTATTAAAAACTTAGCTTTTTAAGTAGCTAGGTCTTTGAAGTTGAGGAATTAACATGTAGAATTTGAATATGTTATGATTTGATATTTGTGTAAACTTGTAGATATCATATCAAATGGAAATAGATAATAAATTAGCTATATTCATTTTAAGAACTATTAGATAATATTAGGGACATCTATGTCCTTATTAAAATCTTAGTTTTTCTAGTAGCTAGGTCTTTGAAGTTAATTAATGTTACATGTAGACTTTAAATATGTTATGAGTTGATATTTGTGTAAACTTGTAGATATCATATCAAATGGAAAGAGAGCATCCTTTGAGACAGAAGCGTAGGGGGTCATCACATTCTTTAGGAGTTGTTGTCCCAAATGAAAATCGAAGATCATCGAATTCACCTTGGGATTCAAGATTATTTCATAGTTCACATTCATCTGATCATCGACGTGGCGATACTGGTAGAGATGATTCCCCCTTATCCTCTATGGGTGAATGTGAATCTCAACCTTCTGTACAAGAAAAAAGCATGGATGCAGAGAAAGGTTCGCAAGAGGATCGTCATCCTACACATGGTGTAAAAGGTCAATCTTGGACACAATATGTCCAAGTAGCTGACGATTGTACACCCATTATGACCTATCCATCAAATTTACTGGAGGAGCTTCCATGAGAAAGTGGTCTTCAACAAATGACCCTTGAAAGTTGTAGGGATCACTATGACAAGCTGCAAAACAATATTTCTAGTTTGGATCTCGCTCTAAGGAACAAACAAAGTATAGAGATGGTTTTGCAATCATTACAAAAATTCATTGAGGTATATGAGAATCTTGGACCAACAATAGATGGTTTTGTTTCCTTGATGCAAAGAATAAAGGAACAAGTTATGGGTCTAGACAAGTGGGTTGTTGTGAAGGAGAGAGTGACTAGAGAATAGTCCGATTCAATGTTTAACTTCAAAGAGGGCCTAAAGCGTAAAGCATTGAAAGTGCAATATTTTAAGCACCCTGAACTTGCACATTTTTTATATGATCGGTTCCTTGCAGCCTATGGTTGGTTTCCATGGAATGATGAGGTTCCTAATTATTTTGCTAGTTTTTTTTATGCAGAATTGTTTTTAGGAATGAATCCAGACTATAATAATATTCATTCTAATTTTTATGGAGTTGGAAAGGGGAGGATATACAATCGAAAAGGTGCTCTTAGAGATCCTAGTACTCTTTGACCTCCACATCAGATATGTCGTCCACCTATGCTTGTGACTTACAAATTGGAGATGGAGCCCACATCAAAAGTTGGGACAACTGCAAGGCATAATGTTACCGAAGGTTCGACTTCGGCATTTGTAGGAGTTGATGCTGGATTGAGTCGAGAGAGGGCTCGAGCCACTATTTGACAAGATTTTGTTTACAAAACAAATGATGAGTTATATTGTATGGGAATTGACGATATAAAGGCTTATGCCAAGGTTTGTCATGATATAGCTTCGGATAGAATATCTAATGACACGCCAAGTATAGGAGAGGTTTGTGTACTTTCAATCTATTAACTTTATTTATTTATTTTGAATTGAACTTTTTGTTACATTATATCTATGTATGATCAATTATTTTTTGATGTATAGTAATAAATGCGTTACGTAAATTTTTATTGGTTTCAGTTTTCTCGACTATTAAATGAATATAATTTTAGAGTCTCCACTAGTCAAAATGCTGGAAATGTAGAAGAACATTTTGGAGAGGTATATTTATTGCTTACCTATTTATATTTATGTTTGAAAGATATTTTATTTTTTGTTTTTAAATTTAACTATGTATCTTATTGTTAATTTGACTTATCCATGCAAGTTTCATTAGATTCGAACTTTTTAGATGATTTTCCATCTATTGTGAGCTAATGATTTTACTTTTTTTGTTTCGGTTTTATGTTAATTGCTTAACCTTAATTTGTTTTGCTTTTACTATGATTTATTTATTAACAAAATTTAAATTTTAAGCAAAGAGAACATATTGAAATTGGCAGTGAACATATAGGTTCTTTGATGGATGTGGATATTGGCACCGACGTAATTTTGTTCATAATTGAATTGTTCTTGAATTGTTCTCTAATATATAAGTTTAAATAGTTTAAATAATTTTTGACATTTGAAAATTTATTTTATATATGTTGAATCTTGGGTCTCTTCAATCTTTTCAAGGAAAAGGGAAGACTCCATTTGTAATATCTCGAATTTTGGACCTACCATTTATAGGCATGAGACTATTGATCATGATGATTATATTGATGTTTTATTTTTATATTGGGTCAAAGACCCCACTGCATATGAACATGATGATTTGCTTTGTATATTGAGTGTAATCCAATAGTTGATGATATATATGTATATATATGTTGGTTGTGTTGGGCGTGGACCCTGAAGCACATGATTGATGAGATGTTTTGTGTTGGGAATGGACCTTGAAGCACATGATCGATGAGATTTTTTGTGTTGAGCAAGAGGCTCTAGAGCACATGAGTACTTACATTTGTGTTGAGCATAAAGCTCTGGAACACATGAAAATATAATTGAAAATGTTAGGCATAAAATTTGGATCATTTTATGTTGATGTTGAGTATAATCTCTCGAGCATTGAATCCTTGGCCATTGTATCCCTAGGTGTATCGTAAAAGTACATCCTATCATTTAGTGTTGAGCAAGAGCTCTGGAATTGCACTATGTTTGTAACTCTTTGTTATAAGCATTGAGTATGGGCTCTGGTAAGCGCTAGGGGTTACTGAAAATATTAAAATCACCTCCAACTGAAAACGACTCAAGAATAATATTGATCTCATCATACTTATTTTTAAGTGATTAAATGAAATTTTTAATTTTTGTACTCTCATCAAGTACTGAAGAACTACCACGTTATACGAGGGAAATCCAACATGTAAGGATGTTTAGAGTTGCCTATCCTAGTAGACCTGAGCCATCTATCCACTTAAACTTCATAAAGAAGTGTTGTTAAGTCTAGGGATCATGATACATGATGCCCGAAGACAATTGCTAACAAGTATTTTAATACTATTTATTTTATACATAGTATGTATAAATAATTAATTATGATTAATTATATAATTGAATAAATAAAGAAGAGAAGCTCCACCAATTATTATTTATTTTTAAAGAATTAATAAATAGTGAAATATCTATGACACATTTACTAGGAACTAGTTAAAGGTTACTAGGTTAAGAATTGAAAATTACCCCATTAAATTAAAAAAATGGTTAAATCAAGAAATCAAGTCTTGATTTAACTGCCCCTTTGACTGAAAAGTATGTCTATAAAGACTCAAGCCAAGCAAAGGCTTGGGGTTCTGATTTTTATCTAGGAGAATAATTATTCTGCCTGTTTTTGCTCTCAAGTGTTTCCTTGGAGAACTTTTCCTACAAAGAAAAGAGGATTGATTCAGAACTGATTACCAGTTAGGAAACCCTACCTTAGGATCTTTAAGCTACTTGCATGTTGAAATCCATCTCGAGGGGATCCGTATTTAAACCAAGAACGGTTCGGGTTATGGTTGGGTGGAACATGGTAGTTCCCAAGTGATTTGGTCATCAAACAGAGCTCACATATTCATTGAATTGTTAATGTTGATTATTTAAGTGTGCAGGTGTAGCCATTGACAAAGCTTAAAATTTACGTATTAAACCCTTGAAGGAATATTCTATTTATTTTCTAAAGATTCATTACTGTTTATGTTAAGTAATGGCCACAATGTAATTTCTAACCCTATTGGTTAAGTTTTATGGTTAACAATCTGCTAGGGTTTGTATTTATAATTTAATAATCATAGGAAGGAGAATTTTTATTATATGTTGTTTATGTTCAGGGTTTGTATCTTTCATAAATGTTCCTTTAATAACTAGGTTTTGACCTTAGTATTATGTTTATACTTTGTTCTCTGTATTTAATACCCTGCTGACATATTCCATTTGTGAGCAGAGGCTTTCCCTAAGCTTTAAAGAAACTAGTTCATTAGTAATTAATTAAAATATTAATTATGCTAACTAATAACAAGTATATAATAGAAACTAAATCTACTAAGAACAGATTTTATATAATAAACAAGATAATAAAATTATTAAATACCTTCAAAGCTCTATTTCACATAATCATTAAAACAAAATACTTTACATAACTTGAAACAAACATTATAATTAATCAGAGAGATATCATGACCATCCATGTGGTCCTTATCAAGAATCTTCCATAAAACCTACAATCTTAATATCTATAATAAAATACCATAAATCACATGCATTATATATTTAAAGGTCCCATATAATATTCATCATAAACATCCACCTATAATTTTACCAAGTAAACAATTCATATAACTTTGTATTAATAAACAGAGGTCGTGGTATCAACCCTTATGGGTTACAAATATAATTCATAAGCAAAATTAAACTCCACATTAAAAACATCTCTATAGTTCTTATTTAAACAAGGAATCGTTCCTCTTAAGAATAAAACCCTATCTTATGCTAACACAGGTCGTGGCATCGAATCCCATGGATGTCCGTAACCCAAGGCCAACATAATAATAACCTTAACATAAATCATTACTTTAATCAAAACGCATAACAAAACCCATAGCTTAATACATAGTATTCTATCTATTATTACATATAAAATGTTTTACAATTTGGTATCGCCCAAGCCCAAATCCTGAATGTCGTATACCCAGTCACACCAGCCACAGCCAAGTTTCCAAATCCAATCACACAGTAATAATCACATAGTCACGCTATAGTAACAAAAACAATATCGTGGGTTTTCCATAAACATGGTTGTTACAACCATACCTTTTTAAATAACAAGTTACATATTAAAATGCAAACTAAGCTATCGCATTCATTGAGAGAGGCACATGCCATTCATGGCATGGCCTACACCCACGCTGAACCATTAAAACCAAATTACAACACTCTGTATAATACACAGTTTCCATTAATGCTAACACAAAGCTTACGGTGGCAAGCCAATGGGCTACGACACCATTGCAATAATGGTGCAGCCCATGGCATAATGCCCCAAGCTCTAGAAGCTTTCCCAAACATAAATTACAAACAATATAAATGGAGTGTTGTGCATACTTTCAAAACCCAAACTGTTACCATCATACACAAAGTAAATTCTACATGCTTAAAGCCACGATCGAACCTAGTAAGTCAACATTTTAAAATCGGCATTAAAATAACTACACAGTCCCGAATTTACATAGTATAATATATTAAAAATGCTGAATGAAAATTGTATGCATCTTATACCAAAACACATTACAGTCTTCACATAAAATCCAACATGCAGTATATTTACATAGTAAGGCACGAATCCTCTTTTACAACAGTCAATGTATTAATAATATTAAATGGCAAGCTGTGAGCTATGGCACCATTACAAGTAATGGTGCAGCCATGGCTCACGATTCCAAAACTCCCAACAAGAATCAAAACCTAGAGAAAGATACATTACAAACCACGAAGGCACAGTCGACAAGTTCCATCTAAAACCCCAACCCTGTAAAGAATCCAAACTCAAAAATTCCCAGAACGAGAGGAGGCAAGTAATATATTTCTAGTAGGATTACCATGGCCATGAAGTATCAACCCCAAATCGAAAGCGTAGCTCTGTGCAAACCCCAGAGCGGCTTCATTTTCACCTGCAATCAAATCAATGATGGCATGAGAAGCATGACCATGCCATGGATAAAACAACGAAACAATATGTTTACACAAATTCTAGTGGTTAGCTTACCTACAAATAGATGGAGGTTGCCTCCCTTCTCCAACTACACAAAAGCCACATGAAACCCCAATGCCAAAACCACATAATGCACAAATAGCAAATGCTCAAACCCTTTTCCAATCATTTTCACAAACCCTGATGGCATTAATGGCACCATTTTGTCACCATTAACGCATTCATAAACCCTCACCATAGTTTTTGAATCATCATTGTAATACATTCAACCAAGTCATAAGTTTAAACCCTGATATTTCATGGTGCACACTATACCCGATAGTTT
Source organism: Pseudotsuga menziesii (assembly GCA_001517045.1). Lineage (NCBI taxonomy): Eukaryota > Viridiplantae > Streptophyta > Pinopsida > Pinales > Pinaceae > Pseudotsuga > Pseudotsuga menziesii. The sequence continues at coordinate 198,571 of LPNX010356366.1, read as the reverse complement.
CACCACCTTCTAATGTCAACGCAGACATAATACTAATGACATTGTATTTATACCATAGTCTTCCAAATCTAAAGTATGCGTAGACCTTAACACTATTGTATAGTGTTTACAATGTCATCCCCTTAGCATCAAAGTATTATGTTATTACATGCCCTTTGCTAGTTTATATAGGTAGCATTTGTGCATAAGTTATTAGGTCTAGTTTTTGTAGCATTTAGGAATCATGGAAAACATAGTATGCCATGATGCTCTCGCTAGAGAGAACAAGCTTATGGATTCAAGCTTGAAGCCCAAGTATACCTGCAAGGTAGAAACAAGAGAAGTGTAATTATTAATCACGAAGTAGATAATTAACAATGGTAAGGATAGTAAGTTAATTCACAACATCTAGTTAATTAACTAATAAAGATAATTAACGAACATAGGGCTTACTTGAGTTGTAAAATGGAACAGTAATAAAAGTTCAAGGCGAAACTGGAAGTATAACTAGGAACTGAATTGCTTCAAGTAACCAAATAATCTTGATGTCACAAAAGTAACCTGTAAGTCAATAAATAAGGTGTCTTAGTTAGAATTAACTAAGAATTCATAATGAAGAATGACCCTACCTCTCAAATCAGCATGGGAGAACGAGTCCAGCAACTCCACCACTTTGTTCCCATCAACAAAGTTAAGTTAGTTTTTATGAAATAAACAAAGTACACATGTGCAGGAGTAAAACAATGATCTATACAATTCATTAATTCATCGACAGTATTAACTAAGATGTATAAATAGTTTAAATAACAGAATCAAGACATAATAAGTAAATGAACTAATAATCACTGAATGGATAAGAGATTAACAAGACAGTATGGACAGTTTTTGAAGAGATCGAAAGTATAAGTAGTGCATGCAATTACGCACAAGTAATAATGATCTCCTTTGGGGTAGTTCTCACTAGCCTATAATAATAATAATAATAAATCCAATTTTTGCGGACATTACACCATTGGAAGATAGTGGTGGAATTGTAAGTTTAATATTTTATTCTTTTGAATTTAGTTTAAAATAGTTTAAATAATTTCTATGATTTAGAAATTGTCTTTATACATGTTGCAGCTTGGGTCTCCTCCACCTTTTAGAGGCAAAGGTAAGACTTCATTTGATGATAGAGAATTTGAGGTAATTTTGTTAATAATTGAATTGTTCTTCGATATATTAGTTTAATGTTTTAATGTTTTGATTTTAGTTTAAAATTGTTTAAATAATTTGTGATATTCATAATCTGTTTTTATAATTGTTGAGTTCAAGGGAAGACCCTAGTGGAGGATAGTGGTGGACTTCCATTTAGAGAATTATTTATATTGTTCTTTTTTTGTTGATATATATATTGTAGTTGATTTGGACATCAAGGAGCTTGATTTTTGGATTATACATATGTACATTGAACTCACATGTTCATTGTTGTTTTTTTAGATTATATACTCACAAGTTCATGATTGTTTTTTTAGATTATATACATATACATTGACCTTAGATATTGTTTTTTGGATTATATAAATGTATATGTAAAGGTTAGGAATGTTAGGAAGTTTTGATAGGTGCAAATATATGAATGTTACGAATGAATGTTATGAAATGATAGGAATGTTATGAAGTTTTGATAGGTGCAAATATATGAATGTATGTATTATTAAATTTATAAATGTTTGTAGATGTAAAATATTTTCAGTGTTGAGAAGTTCAGAATGTTAGGAAGTTTTGATAGGTGCAATCTAATGTTAAGAATGAATATGGGGAATGTTAGGAAGTTTTGATAGGTTCAAATATATGAATGTATGAATGAATGTTAGGAAATGTTAGAAATGTTAGGAAGTTTTGATATGCGCAAATATATGTATGTATGTATTATTAAATTTATGTATATATGAATGTATGTATTATTAAGTTTATGTATGTTTGTAGATGTAAAATATTTTCAGTGTTGAGAAGTTAAGAATGTTAGAAATGTTAGGAAGTTTTGATAGGAATATTTTGTATTACTAAGGTAAAATTAGCAACTTGATTCCGAATTCTTATAAATTAAAGCTCAATCCATGAAGTTTCTAAGGTAACATTGGCAATTTGATTCTGAATTATAATATTTTTTATTACTAAGGTAACATTAGCAACTTGATTCTGAATTCTAATATTTTTTATTTCTAAGGTAACATTAGCAACTTGATTCTGAATTCTAATATTTTTTACTACTAAGGTAACATTAGCAATTTTATTCTGAATTCTAATAAATTAAAGTTCAATCCATGAATTTTCTAAGGTATCATTAGCAACTTGATTCTGAATTCTAATAAATTAAAGTTCAGTCCATGACTTCTAAGGTAAAATTAGCAACTTGATTCTGAATTCTAATAAATTAAAGTTCAATGACTTCTAAGGTAACATTAAAATGAATTCTAATAACGTAACATACTAAATGACTAAGTACCCAATTATTCCTAATTCTAAAACATCAATCCATCTTTGAGCATGATAGCCAATCTTAACATAAAACAAGAAACGATATAGTTAAAAACATCGCAATAGAATGTTGTCGTCAATTATCCGTTCATGGTCATATTTGGACAATTTCCATTTTCTATTTTTTAAGTTTTTTTTCAATGGAACTTCTACCAATTTTATTCGAGATGCACATACTAAATGACTATACTTACAACATATAACATCATGTTCATAATCCTGAAAGTAGACATGATTTTCAATCATACGGGTCTGCTGCAAAAAATAGCCTTTTAAAATGATGGATCCTCTCTCGTATGTAAATTCATTGTCGTTGTAGTCCTCCAATAACTTAATTTTTCCTTCATTGCATCACATAAAATAATATTTTACATTTTTGTTGTTGTCTAAAGGTTCAATCGCAGCGAAAACATCTCCTGTGCAAATTACAATTGACGTTAGAGTTTTTAAGTGAATTAAATTGACTATATACACATAAGGTGATGGACAACAATGAACAATCAGAAAAATTATTACCTTCTCTAACAAGATCTAAAATTCTATCGCCATCAGATGATATTTTTATTTCTTTTGATTCTAATTCTTATATGCTTGCTAGTGCCATTTTCTCTTTTGGATTAATCTGTGCGTGTTTCAAATGTTTTACGTAGTTGTTCGTTATGTTTTCACAAACTGCTATATATTCAACATTTTCAGTGCAAATATGACAAAAACATGATTGTTTTCTATTATCAAATTCAAACACGATTTGGAATGCTTTTGTTTGAATAGAGTGAAGTTCCCTAGTGCCATGTATGGTGCTAGCCTCGTATGGTATTGATATATCTATATATTGGACCCCAACAAGCCAAAAAAACCTACACAAGAAATGATAAATCACAAATGATAACTTTTAATGTTTGTGTACAAATACTTCAATGTTAGTACAAACATGTTTTAAAATTGACAATTAATATAAATTAAAAAAATCATGTACATACCTGCGCACATCTTTTGATTGTTGATTACAATCATGGCTTAGATGTGATTTACACCATTGAAAAACCTCTACAACTGAATGGAATCATCGATAAGAATGGTTCATTTTCCATCTTCGAAGTGCTATTTTTATGCATGCTCCTGCACCATCACGTTCACCTTTTCCATGTCCAGTTTCAAATAAATTCTAGCAATTTTTAATGTTCAGTTCTTTACGAAGTAGACATAACCAAAAAAATGATCGTGAAGATTTAAATTTTCCCACACAACCATCCAACCATATCCAATGTTCATTGAATTTAACTTTACAACTTTTTAGTGAATCATAGAAAAAAATTTCAATACAATGTTGAACAAAATGTGTATCGTGTGTATGATCATCGCTGATATAAAAGTGATATTCTTTAATCACATCTCTATTGTCACACATTCTTTCAATTCCATCAACATCTTGTTGAGAATGTCTATATATAAAATGGACAAATATCAAAACTTGGTCAGAATGATAGTATTCACTTTGAATCTCTTTTAGTGCAGCAAATTTGTAGTTTTCTACAAAATCAACCACAGACAAAATTATTACAGCTGGAAAAATTTCATAGGAATGTTTGAGTTAAAGTTCTTGCCATTATGGTCTATGTGAATGCTTGGTGTATTTATAAATTTCACTTTCAATTTTCTTGAGAAAATCTGTCACACATATTTTATCTTCTCGCAAATCAATTCTTTTGGAATGTGCATCACTAGAACTTGTAGAATAATTGTTGTATTCATATCTTCTCCAATCAACGGTTACATTTGAAAGTGACTGATAATTATCGATAGGGTATTTATTATGGAATAAGAAAATATTTCTACAACCACGAAAATGTTTTCCATTGACAGATTTCTTATTATAAAATACTTCATCATAATTTCTCTCAGATAGAGTTTGAAGTATGAATTCACGTACTGTGGGCGGAGGTGGTGAATTTGTCCAAAACATTTTACCAAATTCAAGAAACGTGTCGTAATATAATTGAAATTGCACATGATAATGACAATAAAATTTGTCATGTATAGTAATAGGTCTAACATACCATGGTTTTTGTTGCACAAATGTAGTGATTTACATATTGATTCCATGATTATCCTCCTTGAATTTATTGAACAATTGTACTTGTATCATTTCCATTATATGTTTTGAACAGCTTTCATATACATTTCGTGATACTCTTTTTCATATCACATCCCTTGAATTTGGTGAAACTCGAGCATGTTCCAACCAGTATTTCTGTACAATATCTTTAACACCTTCTCCCATTCTATCTTTGTATGGTTTTCTACAAATAATTGCCCAGCAAGCAAGTTCATCATTTTCATCTATTTTCATTCTGAATTTGCTATGTTTGTATGTCTTTATTAAGGTTCCAATTGCTTGCGCTAATTGTGTTGTCAAATTTTTTTTGTCTAGTACTAGCTGAAACAATAGCTGTCTGAATTGCTCTGCGTGGAGCACTGGTATCTTTCTTTCTGGATTTTCCAAAAATTTTTATTGCATCACCTATATTTTCTATCACATTATGTTTCAGTTTTGACTCTTTTTTCTCCTTGTGAATACCCAATAATGACGTAGCACCTTATAACCTCTCGGACACCAATAAACATCTCAAAATTTGTGCTTGTCTTGCTATTGAACAATCCTTGAGAATATCATCATAAATTTTTGTAGCACGATATCATGCAACATGTATGGGTAATTTTTCTCCATCTTTGTCGTATTCAATGTCTTCTAACATTTCATCATCAATGGTGAAAGTACCTATACATCACGTTAAATTTAATTTAACATATGTCCAAAAATACAATTCATTTTAAAAAATGAATTTGAAAAATACATGATATATACATACCAAGTCAAATTTTTGGATCTTGATTTTGATCTTCAATATTGACTTCATTCACATTAACATGTAAATCACTATTTATGTCTTCAAAAATGGTCTCTTCAACTTCCATCTGTTCTTCTTGTACCCTATTTTCAATTTCCATTTCATCAACTGTGTCATGTAAATTTGTTCTTATACCTTTAATTCTCTCTTCTGTTTCTACAACCCTTGCTCTTTTGGCTCTATTTCTGAGTTTTTGTTTTTCCCTATTAGCATTGTCATCATTTTTCCGATCACTTTTTTTTAAGGTTTCTCCTATTTCCCATGATTGTTTAATCTCCTTGGGAAAAACTCTTGGAAAAAAATAAGAACACCTTGTAAAGAAATCTCTTTTGTAAAACCATTGGAAAAAAAAACCTCTTTGAAAAAAAAGCTTCTTTGAAAAAGCAACTTATATAAATATTTTGGAAAAAAAAACTTCTTTGCAAAAATACCTTGCAAAAAAACTCTTTGGAAAAACCCATTGCAAAGAAATAACCTACTTTGCAAAAGTACCTTGTAAAAATACTCTTTGAAAAAACCCCTTGCAAAGAAATAACTCCTTTTCAAAAATACCTTAGAATACAAAATCTTGTGTCAAAGTGCCTTGGAAAAAAACTCTTTGAATGTACCTCTTGGAAATAAATAAGAAGAAAAATACATTTTTGCAAAAAACCTCTTTGGAAAACCCATTGTAAAGAATATGGTGCGGTTAATTGGAGTGTCTCCTTCAAAAGGGTATTCATAGATTTTTAAGTTTTATAGTCAATTGAGAGAAAAGGGGCGCAACCAAACACATGTTGAAAATCGACAAGGTTTCCCCATTGATCGAATTCAAAAAAATATTATAATTAGTATATAGATCCGTTGGTTACAAAATTATAGTCATCGCAATAGTATATTATGTGTATATTGTCGTAACATATTTTTTTTTTGCAAAACACAAGTTTAACAATGATTTTAAGGGCGCAACCAAACATGACTCATTAGAGAAAATTTCAATTTAAAATGGGCACAAGTCCATGCAATCATGTATTATCCAGTCAAAATAATTTAAAATTCAAAAAGGGAGCACCTCTTAAACAATTTTTTAATATAAATTTGGGGATAGGTATCATTAAAAAAACTACTTTTTTGTTCATATTTTCGACATATCTCCCTGTGTTTTTACTCAAATTTTGATCGAGAGATATTTTCAGATGCATAATTAAATTATGCATCCAGTGAGTACCTTCTTGGCATGCTTTTAACAGGCCTCTCTACCCCCAAAACAAGAAATACCTGAAAAAATGTGATGATGACATAATCATCACCTTTTTTTCCAGTATTTCTTGTTTTTGGGGTAGACGGGGGCGTCAAAAATATGTTGGGTGGGTACTCATTGGATGTGAAATATAATTCTGCATCCAACGAACTCTCTCGATCGAAATTTGAGTAAACACACAGGGAGATATGTCGAAAATACAAACAAAAAAGTAGTTTTTTCCTTTCTTCCTCCAAAATTAATAATTATTATTTTATTATTTTAACTATTATTTTATTAATTTTCCTTAGGAGGCCCATTTTGATTTGAAATTTCTGCTAATGATTTTTTAGTCCTTTCATTTTATAAGGACACACTGTCAAACATTGCCAAAACGACATATCAAATATCAATAAAAAATTGAAAAAATCATGAATAGAAAGCTAACATAATTCTCTAAAAGTTTTGTTTTTACTTAAAAGTGAAATTCTAAACGAAAATATCACTTTTGTTCGCCCAAAGTTGAAAAACAAGAAAAAATCATATTTATTTTCTTATAAGACCCCCAAAATCGACACCCATCTTCATGGATTCACCCATATATGCTTTATTATTCCTCTATGGGCCTTCAATTGGCTTGAATTAAAAACTTGGTGTACATATATTTTCACTCATTTCCAAAGATTTAAAATAATATCAAACAATGATATAAAAAACTAGTTTTTTATTTGGAAGGGCCTTAAACTCAAAACTGTGTGTGTGAAGAATGAAACTAAAAAAATGTTTTCAATCTTGTATATATGAAGTTTTATGATCAAAATCTTTTAATTATACATATGGAGAGAATATTGAAAGTCACAAATTACTTTATATGTTTAATATTGGTGTGTTTTTTTGTCAGCTCAATTTTTTTTCTTGTTGAGGCATTGGTGATTGCTTTATTTTATTTTGTCATGTTTTATTTTGTTTTGGTTTTAGATGAATGTGACCTGAAAATTGGAATTTGTGTATTATGGTTGATCATGAGTACAAATGGTACTGTGCATATTGTGAATGAATGGACCAATGGAACATATTAAGATTTATGAGAAAGAAATTAGAGATCCTTCAAACATTAATCTGGTCTTTAATGGATGGAAGACTAATATTGGTAAAATCAGTTCTTGAGGCCATCCCAATATATTGGATGTCTTTGGCATGGACTCCAAAAGAGATTTTGGATATAGCCAGAAGGTTGTGTTTTGAGTTTCTTTGGAATTACACCAAGGAACAATCGGTTATGCCATGGGTCAAATGGGATATACATTAGAGGAAATTTCAACTCAAAATGGGCCTCCTAAAAAAAATTAGTAAAATAATAGTTAAAGTAATAAAATAATATTTATTAATTTTGGAGGAAGAAAAGAAAAAAACTACTTTTTTATTTGTATTTTCGACATATCTCCCCGTGTTTTTACTCAAATTTCGGCTGGGAGATATTGTTGGATGCAGAATTAAATTATGCATCCAACGAGTACCCACTCGACATACTTTTGATAGACCCCGCTACCACAAAAACAAGAAAAACCTGAAAAAAAATGTGATGATGACATCATCATCACATTTTTTCAGGTATTTCTTGTTTTTGGGGTAAAGAGGTCCATCAAAAGTATGCTGAGTGGGTACTCGTTGGATGTGAAATTTAATTCCACATCCAAATAGCTCTCTTNATTTCAAATTTAAAGCAATTTCATTGGCTAACACATGATGACATGGAATTTGAGTTAAAGTTAAAAGGCCCATTTTGAGTTGAAATTTCCTCTAATGATTGCTACTCCTAAATATTCCAGGGGATGGGGTCTTAAGAATATCTTTATGTTCTCAAAATAACTTGCTATTAAGTGAATATGGAGGATTCTCACCAATCAAAGTCTCTAGACTATTACAATGTCAAAAAACTATATAGCCTCAACTTACATTTTTGAATGGGTAAGGAATATGAAAAAAACAAGGTCAAATGTATCAGTCGTATGGTAGGTTGTGGTTAACTCCTTTGATATTTTTAATAGAGGGTTGGCATGGAGGGTAGGAAAATGCAATTATATATGAATAGGAATGGATATGTGGTTGGGATGAAAAAGAATACATTTGTTCCCACCTTCCATGTTGAATAAATTGCATGATATTCTATACTATACCTTAAATCAAGTGGTGGATACACAAACCACAAATTCATGGAAATCAGGTCAATTGTCTTCCCACTCTTTAGGATTGGAAAATGAAGAAGTATTCCTCTAAAAAAAAATTTGAGAAAATATTAGATATGGTGTTTGGATCAGAGATGTGGAAGCTTAATTAATATTGGACTTGGATCCATCGATCAAGTAATCACCAAAGGTGGGATATATCCAATTCAATTCAAACATTCTCAATTGAGAATCAAAATGGTGGTGCAAGAGAGTATGGAAATCCAAGTGTCCACCAAAGGCACACATGTTGATATAGCACACATTAGAGAACAAAGTTCCTACTTGGGACATTCTCCAAAAAATATGCTTTGAAGCGATACATTGGTGCACACTTTGTTAATCAGTTGAGGAATCCATTCCTCATCTTTTCAGTCATTGTTCTTTTTCAAATCAAGTTTGGACTGAGTTCTAGAAATATTTAGGAACATAAGTAAAGTGGAATGGATTTACATTTGAATAAGTGTTGCAGGCATGGTTGATATGGCACAAATTAGAGAACAAAGTTCCTACTTGGGACATCCTACAAAAAATATGCTTTGAAGCGATACATTGGTGCACACTTTGTTAATCAGTTATGGAATCCATTCCTCATCTTTTTAGACATTGTTCTTTTTCAAATCAAGTTTGGACTGAGTTCTAGAAATATTTAGGAACATAAGTAAAGTGGAATGGAGTTACATTTCAATAATTGTTGCAAGCATGGTTGCATACCTCTTTGCATTGACCTTTTCTTTCCCTTCCTTTGATATGTTGTTGGGGACTATGGATTGCGAGAAATAACTCAAATTTCTAGGAGAAAATGTGTGTTCTTGAAATGGTTGCTTCAAGCTTCCTAAACATGTTATATTTCTTCCCACAAGGGTGGGTTGAAGCATTGGATCATGCGATATGAGAATAATTCATAAATAAAGACATTCCTTGGGATTTCTTTAATGGTGCATCCCAATAGGATCACTCTTAGTGTGTGGGTGGAGTTGTTATTTTTCTCACAGACTCACACTTTTTCAAATTATCCATGGTATTTGGTGAGGGGTCCAGCAACTATGCAAAACTATTTTCCTTAAAAATTCTTCTTCTCTCTGTTGTCGAGAAGGGGTGCCAAAATATTCAACTATTTCATGATTCCATGTTGGTCATTAACTGGGTGAAACATACTCAAATTGTACAAACATCAGTCTCACTCCAATGTCGGAATAAGTTATGAAAACCATTCAAAATATTAACACTTTTTCATAAATGCAAGTCTACAAGGAGAGAAATAGAATTGCAGACTCCCTTTCTAAACAAGTCCTTTGGATGGACAATTACCAACTTAAAATAAGTGAGCAGAAGGTAGATATTTTATTTAAATACTACAACATGAAATTTATGGAAACTGGAGAGGCATGAGCTCTTTCATAATTTTTTGAGTGGTGTTTATATTTGCATGAAATCTTAATGATGATATGTTTTTTGTTTTGTGCATAATATCATATGCATATATAAGGGAATATTTCACACAACAAAAGACTTATATAAATGCTTGTATACCAGAACAAATCAACATATTTTTTTTTAAGAAGGGGATTATAATCCAAATTGTGAGCAGCCTTTACAAAATAGTATACAATAGAGTGTGGCCTATATAAATCAATTATTTTGTGAGGAATCCTACATTTCAAAACTAATGAAAAAGATTGTAAGGAAAGGTTCATGAACCATAGATAGTTTTATTGATATATATCTATGAATGTATTTTTGTAAGCCTTGTGCTAGCTAAAGACATTCATAGATTGAATACATGCTTTGCATATATCTAGAAATGTAAATTTCTACTATTTTTTGAGAAATAAAATTACGATTTGTTTTCTCAGGAAAAAATTATATCAATCTGATATTTAAATGACAAAACTAGGAACTACATTGATCTCATGGACAATCATTAATGTTTCAGAGAAAGCGGTGGAGACTAATGCCTGAAATATAGCCAAAATGCATGTTGATATTGACATTCACTATAACATCACTTTAGTCTTTGCTCGCAACTTTCAATCCTTAGTGGAGCAACCTTGAGTCTTAATGGGTTCAACTTTTGAGGAATGGAAAGATGAAGGAATTGTTCAACATGCAGGAAAAAAGTAATAAACTAGTCTCTTTAAGGCATGTTGGAATGAAAGAAGTACAAATTGTTAATGAAGATGAGTAACATATTTAGATATTTGTTTATATGTTTTTCTTTGTAATGTGGTCGAGTGGAAAATTATCATAGAATATAGCTATAAGGTGTTTTGGTTTTTAGGCATACACTAAAATTTTGTATTTTCATATTATATAGATTTTTTTTTAAACTAAAATTGTTTTCATTTCTTATTTTGAACTACCCAATAATAGTATTGTATATATATATGTTAATCACAATTATTCAGCTTCACTTATTGGTATCGACTGTCTAAAATACTTTATCATACATGCCCAAACTATATTTAAGTGTCCTACTATGAGAATTTAATCATTATAATGATTATAACAACAACAACAATAATGTTTTCAGTTATGATTTAACTAGACACCAAGTTGGTGTATGAGACCATTTTGTTTGTGGGACAACGGACTCCCTCCACATAGTGATTAGAATTATAAAGTATTTATTTAAATTACCATCGATTAACCATTTTTTAATAAGCCATAGGAAATTATATTACTTCGAACAAAATATACATAAAATAGCAGTTTGGGTCTTCCTTAAGGGAAACCCAACCAAAGATAAATTAAATAACTATCATTTAATATCTAGAGAACTATACCATGCCTTAAAAAATGATTAAAAATACCTTATATGGATACAAAATAATCAATAGTTATCTAAAGGGATGTACTATGCCTAGAACATACTTGTCATAGTTACCAAACAAAACAAAAAAGACATCAAAAAACCTGAACTAATATTCATCACCATCATCAGAGTTAACAATATGGGGAACCTATTTACCATGAGAGGACCCATGAACTGTAGCAGTGAAAAAAACATGAGTTGAGGTGGTACATGTTTTAGTAAATACTAATCCAGTAATAGCATTAGTAATTATGTTGTGCATGTCCTCCACTTTCCTTATGTGATAATGAGTTTCATCCATTTGAAGCGACATTTCATTTTGTTCATATTGGCATTCCAACATGACCTTACCAAGCAAGGACTTGATTTTCCAGTAAAGGGTGAGGGTTTTATAATATTTAGTTTCCCATGTCTTGGTTTAACTAGAGTCTGTCACCCATGAATTTATTTCCTTAATAATATTCTTCTTAGGTATAACCAAGACTTCAACCTTGGAGAGTCAGTTTTTTCCCATTACTTGGTATTCACTCCATGTAAATAGAGTGATATTCCTCCACTCTTTGATGATATTGAGACCCATAGGATATTTATTTCCCCTTTATTTCTTACAAACTCTTCCTCAGCTCACCATCTCCTCCTAGACATTTGAGTACAAACTATCACTAGAGCGGGGAACTCTAAAATGATAAAATTGCCTTAAACGAGAGCCCTAGAACTATCTTCATCAAACCACCAATTCCACAAAGGGATGATTCAATTGTAGGATTCATTAGGCTAAGGTAAACCTTCCTTTTACTAGTTGATCCATCCTTAAACAATCCGCACCAATCATTGAAGAAAGAGGATAACAACAAGAAATCATATTAAACTCTTACCCAAATTATTCTCCAACCTATCTGGCCATCTAAAATTCCTAAAAATGATCCAATTTCTAATATGAATTCCTATACTCATGTACACAATCAAATAAACAAGGTGTAGAGAAACCACCTTCCATAAAAAATGCAGCTTAACTTCCATCCCATCCGAATTTCTCTTGTAATGCGAAGGTTGTGAATGGTTTTCCTTAGCATAATGGAGTGGTACTCTCTCCAGGATCTTGCTTGGATATGGAGGTTCTATCTAAATGGAATGCTCATATCCATTTAGCTTCGATGACACCCCATTCAAGGTCTTCATTAATTAACCTTGTCTTGAAGGGTTTGAGTAATATATAACTTGAATCCATCCAAACAATTTCCCTTTAATCTCAATCTAAATAAATATATTTCATTTTTTAGATTATTTGCATAGTGTAAGTCATTAATATATAACCCATATCCCATGCGTATATTATTTTCTAACCAAATTGTAATGGTTTTTTATTAGTCCACTTAACGTTCGTTGCATCGAGTGATGTTCACAGGGGTAAATAAGTGGTATTGAGACCAACAAGATGAATCACATAGTATCAGTCATCAATATCGGGGCTTGCACTCGGTAACTAGGAATTATCAAGAGGTCACCCATCCCAAGAATATTCTAGCACAATCATTCTTAACTATGGTTTTTCCCCCACAATCAATCCCACTTAACTCGATACCTCATTTGCAAAACATTAGCAAGTATTGTGTCTTATGAATTATTTAGTTAAATATCCATTGAATGGTAATAAATGTAATTTTTGTTATGTTACACTGGTGGTTTCAACATATGCCATTTTACCTAGCATATTTTGAATATTATCATATGTAAGTGACCCCGTTACATAGAGTTTAGTACACTACTACAATAAGGCCATTATTTGTCTTCCCACTTTGATACATTTTTTTTCATTTATTGTAAATTAAGATGCAAAACAATATATGATAAGAAGTTGTCATTTTTTGCATCCTTTTTATGCATCATCTTGTGTCTAAATTTCACATCCTATCGACATAGATTATTATGCATTTTTTCATATTCTATGTGTTCTTATGGTATCCCTTTAATGTCCTCTTAGGTTTATTTAGCATCTTTGTAGTATACCTGAGTTCCTTTTATCATCCTCATGGAATCCCATTGGTGACATCATCCTACTATCTTAAGAGCTCTAAGTAATATAATTTTTTCATCCCATATGCAATGCCTTGGAATCTAAGTTGCATTTCTATAGCATCCTATGGATATAATTAGTGTCTTGATTGTTTGCTTTTAGGATCCCTAGAGTTATAATTAGTATCTAAATTATGTTTTCTTAACATCATCGGGGTATATATAGCATCCTCGTTACATCTTTATAGTGTAATTAGGGATACCTTTAGAATCATTTTAGATCCTTGAGGCTCCTTCAGGCATCCAAGTTATTTATATCACCTCTCTTTTCACAACATTATCATGTATTTATACTTTCATTTTAAGAGATTTTAAAAAATGTTTTCACATTAAATTTATTCTAAGTAATTTCCATTTCAATTTTGAATTTACATTACATGACAATAAATTTTCACATTCAATTTATTCTAAGTATTTTTCCATTTTAAATTTGAATTTACATTACATGACAATAAATAGTGTTGGATTTATTTGATATCTCTATCCGTTTTCCCAGGGATCCTAACCGAGGTTCAATTTTTTTTCCCAGGGATCCCAACCAAGGTTCAGTCCCTTCCGCTGAACATAACAAAGCCTGGAATATCGTCCTGACATAGAAGAGCTTAGTCAACAGCACCTACAATGTATATGTCGTCTTACCCGGAATATCTCTCTTGATGGGTAACTATCAGAACCATGCTTCCACAGTTAGGTGGGAGGATGTTTCAGTACCTTGGATCTGCACCAAGGCTTCTAACAAAGTCTGAGGGTGATTTAATTGTAGTTATTGTTCCTCAACAACCAATCGATGACCAAACCTCTCTTTATGCAACTTTAGTAAATAAAAAACAGACATGGAGCACAATCATATCCAGTAATGCAGCACGACCATTATATATCTACTTATTTATACGTAAATCTACAGTCATTCATTCACTACAATAATCACACATATATTTAAGCTACTTTCAACATTCACACATATACATAGAATATAACATGGAAACCCATCTGGGAGAAAACCACAAGGTGCTCTTCATCTAGAATGAGGAAATATATGCATTGTTTCGTCTGTGAAGTAAGCTGTAGACTCTTCTCAAGATCTTATTCTCTAACTTTACAGACTCTTCCTCCCTCTCATGCTCTATGATATTCTCTCATTTATCTTTCCACTCTACTTATACTAGTGATCCACACACAACCTGGATCAAATCAACCTTCCCTAATCATCTGCGCACTCAGTTGTAGATCCTTCACTCTGATGCAGACAGTGATACAGAGCCATTAACCAAGAAGTCCTACTTCCATCCAGCAAGAGTCTACCCCAACAAAATATCGGGACAATGTGTAATTCTAGTATAGCTCAAGAGTCTAACCCACATACATCTTGGGTTCCTTATTTTATATCCCTATTACAGACTTGATACATATCCCATACATACTTGATACATACTCAATACTGACTCGATACAGTCTCTACATAGACTTATTACAAACTCATATTCTCTCACTATCTCATATGACTTACTAAATACAACCAACATGATGTATTTCCTATTCTAGAAACACATAACAGGAGGCACTATCGACCTGAATTACAAATATTCCTTCACACGTGTGGTTTCTGTCAGCTCTAGCCAAGCTCATACCCACTATCGTTAAGGCATGTCACTTTCTTAGCATTATGCCTTACTGTCCTTTTCTGAGCATTATGTTATTTTCATTCCTTCTTCTAATGATATTTTGTCGTACCATCTCCTGTCACATTCTATCCTTCTATCGCGGCTTAATTGTCTGGTGCATCTTCCTCTTCCACCACCTTCTCCTCCTCCTCTTCTTTTATTTTAATTCCTCTATCGCAACATCCTCCCCATTCTACTTTATGTTGATTCCTCAATTGTAGCTACTTTCGCTTCTCATTTGTGTTCTTGGGTGATTCCATGAAGGTGGGTAGCACTTTTTGGCAAAATTTGGTGATGAAAACCTGATTTTTTACTTATGTGCTAGATAGAAGCCCTTGAAATGCATATATGCCATGTGAATTTAGACCTGCAATAAAAAAACAAATTGTAGAATATTATGTTGGCTACCCAATGATTTTTTTTTAAATGTTTCGATGTCATTTAATGTGTGAAACTTTGCATTTAATAAACTGTGTGACCTTAAAAATTTGAAGAAGTTAATAAGTGGCTCATGTCCAACCCCAATAATTCAATATTACATTAATAATTTGAAAATATTTATATATATGAGCATGATCTACACATAATTCACTATGGTATGCATATTTGTTTTGTTAATTTCTTTTGGAATATACAATTATTTATTTTTTTTGAAAGTGACCACATCTAATTTCAGTATCATTTTATACATATGTGTGTCCATCCCAGCTTTGTTTTTCACCATTTTCAAAAATTGAAAAACCAAAGACACCATTTTTAAGAGGACATGTCGATGTGTGGGCTATGCATTTTTACAAAAATTTTGGATGTGTATATTTTACCCTGCGTATTTTTCTTTTAGGTGCTTCGAAGTTGTTGTCTAGTTTTCTAAGTGTAAGTTTTATAAATAATTAAAAAAAACCGATATGAATTCCAAAACACATGCATGATATCTCAATCGATAGAGGATTCGGTGACGAATCTATCGGTATGAACTCCTCTCAATTGTGTGCCATGAATGCCAAGGTTTACACCCCTAGAAGACACAGAGAAACATTGATTTTCTTGTAAGAGGGCTAAATTTCTATTTTTCAGGCCCTCGATCGAGGTATTTAAATACCTTAATCGAGTTTTTATCGAAACCTCGATCGAGGTTTTATTAAACCCTCGATTAAACTAGTCTTAAACGCTTGAAAAAAATCTTTGTACATGACTACCAATATACTAGCATCTTTTTTCGGGAAATAAGCTTTAGCTTATATATATGTNTATATATATATATATATATATATATATATATGTGTGTGTGTGTGTGTGTGTGTGTATATATATATATATATATATATCTGTGTGTATATATATATATGTATGTATGTATATATATGTATGTATGTATGTATGAATATATATATATACATACATACATATCAATACATACATACATATATATACATACATACATACATATATATATATATTATGTTCATGTAGGACATTTTAGAAATGGGTTTCAAGGACCCATCTAAGAGAATTTACAAGAAAAATTACACAAGAATAAACGAAAAATGGGAAATTATAATTTTTCAAGATGGTAAATGTAAAAATTTAAAAAAAACATAAGTAAAAAAAATAAAAAAATAATGAAATAAAAAATAAAAAAGAATAGGAAGAAGGATACTTATTCTCAACATTGTAATAAATTTAAATAATTTAAAGTTTTTAATTTTTCATATCCGAATAAATGATAAGAATATAAATGCATAAGAAGAAGAATTGAAGAAGCAATAATATAATAATCATAACCATAGTGAAATATACTAGTAACAAGGGAAGTTTTTTCGATTTAGTTTTTTGAAACTATTAAAGAGGCATCAAAGTTTAGGGAATAAGAAAACGCTTTCCATAGTTCACCTAGAACATATAATTAGAACTCTCTCATTGTATAGATAAATGTGTACATAAACATAATTGACAATTATGGCCTATTACCAATCGGTTTCATCTAGCCACGAGTACATTAAGAATATATCAAATGCAAGACTCATGAAATAAACATGACATGCCAACTCGCTCCACTCATAAAAAAGGTTTTTTCGTAGTGATAATAATATGTTGCGCCCCATATATGTGACCTTGTGATCCTCCATATAACTAAGATTAATGAAGTTTATATTTTTTACGGACCAAATATATTAACAAAAACATTGAACTCTATGTTGAAAAGAGACATGGATTTAAACAACAATATAGATGACATTGATGATGAATATTGTGTGCAATGAACAAGTGGAAAAACTATTGTTTGTAGCAAGATGACCATGACGTAGATACAATAAACCCTTCAATCCATCCTAGCATGATAACTCAAAACTTTAACCAATAGTTGTGAAACCTTGGCGGTGATGCCAGGGATTCATTTTGGGGCTTTAACAATAATTTTAGAGTTTGTGAAGTACATGCATTTAATTTTTTTTAATTCTTATATTCAAGTAGTATCATGGTGTGTTTTCATTAGAATTAAACATCTAACTTGTTTAAGTCATCAATGGTTGGTAAGGAATTTCAACATCATTTGATTCCTATCAACAATATATCGAATGTCTATACAATGTAGTACAAAAATATAGTGAAATGTTTTAAATACAAAAAATACTTTGCTCCTTCATATATAATTTTTAATTTTAAAAAACTACAATTATGTGATATGACTTTGAATTTACACTAATTTTTATCTTAATTTTCATGTTCTATTCCGCCCTAGGCTCTGAGATTTAAATATATAACCCGAGGATCTATACCATAGGTATATCTATCATAAACCCAAATTTTCACAAAAATTTAAAATTTTTGAGTTAACAATAAATGCTATAACCTACGGTTTTACTAATAGCTAACAGTTGGCATAAAGAAACAATTATGTAATTGGTTTCACCAAATTCTAAAATAACTTAACAGTTTATTTTTCATAGCAAGATTAAACTCTTTTTGTGTGCTATTTGCTTCAGTTTACTGATTAGTTCTTTTATGTCAGTAGGTGGAATCTTCTTTTGAATCCGGGGCTTACTTATCATTCGTGCTAACACAGATGAATACTGTTTCTTACAGGTTTTTACAGGTATGATCAATCGAGTATATTTTTAGAAGATCTTTTAGTGTCAACAGAATTTTGTTTGCAAATTAAAAAACTTAGAACAATAAGCTGCTAAACACTAGACAGCTCCGGTAAGGTAAAATCATTTTATTTTCATCAGTTGTTCAAGTAAACGAGCTTGGAAATAAGTAACGACAGTACAACATAGTTGCGACTCTAACACTAGAATATCAGTTAGAAGTATTTCTACTTTAGTCTAAGTAATTTGTAATACTTATAAACATTGTTTTCGACAGTATTTTTGCAATAGTATTTTGTCTTACCTATACATTTATTGTCCCTTAAATTATCTCTATAAGATACTTATAGCCTATTATCTTATGAACAGTAAAAACCTTGGAGTGTGAAAACTATGACTATCATACCCTTCTACAAGAGCTTATGGTTACCACTACTTTATTCACATGTCTAATTTTGTGTTCTATTAACTTTTAAATTTAATAGGATCGTTCCTATTCCTATTATCAATTTTACCTCTATAATTTTCTTACTGTCCACTAGACACTTTGCATGAGCATAAATCCAAGTTAAGTATACTCCCAAGTATTATCAAAGTAATGTCGCATAAATTATGTGACAAAATTTTGTGATAATAGTATTACCTTTACCTTTGTATTTCTTCACAGTTTCAATGCTATTTTAATTATCAGTTCAAGCAAAAACTCGTAGGTATGCATAATTGACTTGATCGATGAATATTCAATCTACCAATAGTTTGTTATTATAACATATTTAATTTATCCTTTAACTCCTTTTGCATTATTACAAGGTACTAACTATAAGTTTTAGACTCGTAAAATTCCTAAGGTAAAAGGGTTTACTATGCCCCAAGCTATAATTAAAATTTTCTACTATAGACACTAAATTCATGCTATAGTTAACATGCATTCAATTATAACTATACTACGACTTAATCTTTAACCTACTTTATAAACCCAACATATATTACATGATTTATATCAAAACAATGTTTAGAATAGAATTATGCCACCGCTATATCGTTATGGTAATGTTTATTATGTGATAACATTATGTCGTCGGTAGCAAGGGTTTGTGCTTAATACAAATCGGGCTTATATTTATGGTTTATACGTGACACAATGCTTGGTCAACGTAATCCCTCCACGATGATAAACTTGTGATTAAGTTAACATAATACATGGTGCTATTAATTAGTGAATTGATTATGAATTATTGGGCTGTCATTATAGTTTAACCCACGCTGCAATGAACAAACAAATAATAAAATGTTTCCATCCAGGAACTATAGTACACGACCCTCGCTGCATGGATAAATTTGTGGCTACGTGGTTGAATCATGTCCATGTTTGGAAAATATATAATACTCTGGAAACCTAACCCAAATGCATTATTGTCCTGCACTTTATGCTAGCTCCAGGGTTGCTTGGCTTGTCTCCCATGGCGGCCGTCGTTCTCCTAGTTACTGTCACCTTGTACCTTGACTCTGCGTTGCCTCCATTCTCTGGTGAGTGGTTTTGGTTGCTGGTTCTTTCTCTGCCAAACATGGATTTATCCTTCCTACTACCTTTGTTTCGCTGCCTGTGAAACCTTCTTCCAAGCGCGTGTAGCTTAGTGATTGCTTCAGTTTTCCTTCTCGGCTCTTCATAGCTCGTTACTGTATGAGGTTTTGAGGGTTGTTGGGTTCCCACTGCACCGTTTATAGGTGACAATGCTTGTGAATCGGTTCTCCATACTCCCAGTGACAGGTAAATTCAAAATGAAACTTTCTTTCATTTACTGCAAATTGTATAGAATACTTTCAAGCTTTAACATGTAAGATAAATTACTGACAGGGGTTTACGCTTGCTGCAGGTACTCGTTGAAGTGAATCTAGTGCAAGATATAAGAAGACAACCCTTGCAACGGTCGTGGCTTGTGGCTCAAACTTGGGTAAGCCCCGTGGTCTAAAAGATGGGTTCTCCCTTATTTAAAGTTGGGGTAGTCGTTGGACTCGCCCAGGGTTTGAAAACCCTTTCTCGTCTTGCCACGAGTTATGTTAAGCTTTTTACTATTTTACAGGTTGTTTGGAAGAATGTTTAAATTCAAACCCTTGATAGGGTGGATGCAATTTGTAGTGTGTAGAGTACTTGTCGAATCTTGGCTTCAAAGTTGGTTTAGGTTGTAAATTTTGTAAAGGTGGTTTCGCTACAACTTGTTTTGGTTGTTAGGAGCTTACGATGTACTCTGTATATTTTAGGGTTTTTACCCTTCCTGAATATTAATGAATTTTAAACTCAGTTGAGTATTTTATATGGGTTTTATATATTAAATTTTGAAGGCTGATACTTACAACCATGATGTAAATCTTGTTTATTTGATGAAATTCATAGGTTAGGGTTTGACCTGTAAACCCTTGTTTGGTTTAGATTACTCTTACGATAATAATTACATTTGTTTTCTTATTTGAATATATCTGTCCTTAAAGGACTATGAGTGGATTATTTGACTATTTTAATGATGATTACATAATTGATACGAATTTGGTTATTATGTCGGTACTTATAATGTAATAGCTTTTAAGTGTTGAACCCTAACATTTAGATGTACGCTATTACTAATAGACTATGTTTCTTTTGTAAAATCATTTACACCTGTAAATCAATAATGTAGTTTATCTTTGTTACATAACAATTTTAGCGAGTAGTTTCTTTTTTTTTAAAGAATTTTACGTGTGTATAACCCAGGTTACTATAGTACTAAAAATATTTATAATTTAAGCTCAGAACATGAGCTAGGGTTTGCTCCCTTTTAACTTAAATAGGATATTGTTTCCTATTTTATTATCTTGTAATTTTTATTACTGTTGTACAGTTTTTCTTTAGATTGTTTTTATAAATTATTTATCTATAAATGTCACTGTTTAAGGATAATAATAATATTATTTATATTTATAATACTATTATTTAAGTATAATTTATACTCTTACGTTTATGTTGGTTCTTGTTTGTATAGTGATTACAACTGAAAGCAGTCTGTAATATTTGTGTTAGTTAATTCAATTATATCTGTAAACTTACTTTAGAGAACAAAAATAAAAAAACCTTCTTACCTGTCAGTATTCTTTATAATTACACTGTATGCAAAAGTATAAGAATAGTTTATAATATTAACTTAAAACCCTTGGTTACTACTGTCCTTTAGCTATTAAAACTAAGAAAGGACTAATGTAACATTTATCATTATTAACTATAGTTCAGATAGATGCAGGAAGGTTAGTCTTCACTAAAAGAAGAAGATAAGCTATCAGTATCATTTTTATATCTTTTCCTAACATAAACTATTAACTTTCAACTGATAAAACTAATTCTTCTATTTTCAATGTAAAAGTACAGTTTATGTAAATAAAAACTATGTATAAAATAATTGATAAAATTAAACCTACTAATGTCAATCAGTAATATGAGTATTATTCGGTACTAACATGCTGTTTACACAGTCTATTTCTGATAACATGTCTGCAAAACAATTTAATAAACTTTCTAGAAAACAACTATCTAGTGAGAAAATAGCATTTCATTACTCTGAAAACATAAATATTCGATTCATTCATATTCCTATCATACTTTATTTACTTAAACAAACTACCTGTGCTAGAGTACGATATAGATTACTCCAGATGGGGAAAAACACAGGTAGGATTTATCTTTCATCACATTACAAATTCAGTCTAGAATAACTAAGAGATTTCAACACGTCATAACATAACATCATTCAATAATTGCTCATACACAGAGATAAACTACAACACATAAATTAAAAGATAATGGAACCTGTCTTTAAAGCTGGACGATAACAGCAATGGGAGGTTATTCCTCCCTACCAACTCTTGGAGAGTGTTCAAACAGCGACTTCTCAGGACCCCCCGAGGCTATTCTAGTCTGCTTGGCTAGAACTAGGTGGAGCAATCAACAAGGTACCAGTCCTGAGACTCAATACCAAATCTACATACTGCAATAAGATCTTTCAGCTACAAAGCTATACTAGATCAACTTCCTGCAGTTTACCCCTCAAACACCTTCCTTCCAATTTCCATTTCCCAATGAATTCCTTGAAGTGCATTCAATTGAATGATTCTTATTCTGGAATGAGCAGCCTCAGCTCCCTACATTAGGCACTTTTAATAAGATTTCCTAGGTCTTTTTGGGTTAGTTGTCATTAATTGAGCCACCTGCTCTAATCCCACTTTCTTGGGGGATCATGACCCGAAATGTAGGGAAGTTTCCACCTGCCACATAGGAAGTGTTTAAGGATGCTACCACTTGTATGTTTGCTCTCCACCTAGTTCCTTCCACCAACTTGACCAGTACACTCTTTTTAACAGCTCTCCCACGCTGTTGTCTCCAATTTTATTTATTTAAAATTAAATATTCAGAATTACATTCCACATCCTTGACTCTGCTGAGTCGTTAGTTTCCACTTAGCATTAAATTTAACATAATGTCTGGGAATAAAATCAAAATAAGATAACCTTATTTTACAAAATTGGGGCATGAGACATACACACCCCCTTAGAATATAACATCGTCGTTGATGTTATTTATTCTTCATCCTACGAAGTCCCCTGGAACATAATTGGATATGCATCTTGCATCTTACTTTCCAATTCCCAGGTGGCTTCTTCAGGACTAAGGTGCTTCCATTGCACCTTCACCTGTCCAATGGTGCGGTTCCGAAGTGTAATTTCCCTCCTCCCGAGGATACAGTCCTTTTCCACCAGAAATTCTCCTTCTGGTTCCACCTTCTACTTCCACCATGGAAGTCTGATAATCAGCTTGTTGGTTCTCCAAGGCTGCTTTAATTTTGGGCATGCTCCTTGCTAGTTCCCCAATGGTCATCTCCTCCTGTACGGTATGAATTTTGCTAACAGTATTCTTCCGGTTTGGACAGACTGAATCATAGTGCGGGCCATTACATTCCCAGCACTTGACAGGCTCTTTACGCTCAAAACTCTTTGTAAAATTTCCATGATTATTTGCAGTTTATTTACCCTTAAAATTGTTTTGATTGTTGGGTGTATTATTCCTATTTCCTTGGAAATTCTTCTTGTTAGAATAGTTTTTGGCCTTATTATTCTTGAAGTTCCTATTAGGCACAAAATCCTTCTTCTTAAATTCGGACTGATTATTATTTTTCTTAGCCTTCCAGTCGACCAAGCTTTCTTTCTTCCGATTCTGCTCAAATCAAAAGTTAGCCTTCCTCATAGCTTCTTCCAAAGTCTTTGGGTTATCATATTCAATTCTATCTTTAATATGATATGGTAGACAGCTAAGGAATTGTTGTATTTTTTGTTTCTCACCTACTAGGTAAGGTACATACCTAAGTAGACTTAAGAATTTGCTGTTCAGATCCTTCATTGTCATTGAACCTAACTTTAGTTCATAAAACTCCTTAGCTCTTTCCTCGTAATACTGCTCAGAGGGGAATTTATTTTTAAAATACTGCATAAAGGTACTCTAGTTAACTTCTTTCTCTTTTATACCCTTAACTCTCTTCAAGTCCTGCCACCAAATATCAGACTTTCCTGAGAGGTTATATATAGCGATCCTAGCCTTTAACTGGTTCGAATAATTATATATCTGGAAGTACTTTTTCATCCAGGACAACCAGGACTCAGCTTCCTCCCCTTTCTTAGTCTCTCCATTAAAGGTTGGTGGTTTTATCTTTTTGAATTCCACTGAGATTTCCTCATATGTTTAGTATTTCCTCTTCTTGACGTACAGCTCATCATCACTACTGTCACTAGTAGTATGGTAACTTTGTCACTCACCAAACACTTCTGACGATGAACTACTTTCAATTTTTGTATGCTTCATCTTTTTAGATTTTCTTGGATGATTAGCATCTTCAGATTCTGACCTTCTACCCCTTTCCTCGGTTTGAAACTTTCCCATTAGGATCCGATTTAGCTCTTCTTGAGCCCTCAGAATCCTTTTATTCTCTTTATTTACAGACTCCATTTTAGTTTTCAAATCTTTTAGAGTCCATAAAATCTCTGAGGAATTTGTAGTTACATCCTCTGGTATAGGATCTCTGGGTAAATTTATTTTTTCTGTCGATGGAGACTCCTCCTGTGCATACTCTCTCAGCCTTTCCATACCTGCCTATTAAACTTCAGAAAAAGACAATTCTCTGTTGAATAACATTTAAAAATAAAATACGTTAGCATAATAATTTAATATACTGATTTATGAATGCTAGTTGGGATGCATCAAGGCCTAGTGTTTGAACCTTCTGCTCTGATTCCACATGTCATAACCCCAAATTTTCACAAAAATTTAAAAATTTTGAGTGAACAATAAATGCTATAACCTACAGTTTTACTAATAGCTAATAGCTGGCATAAAGAAATAGTTATGTAATTGGTTTCACTAAATTCTAAAATAACTTAACAGTTTATTTTTCGTAGCAAGATTAAACTCTTTTTGTGTCCTATTTGCTTCAGTTTACTGATTAGTTCTTTTATGTCAATAGGTGGAATCTTCTTTTGAATCCAGGGCTTACTTAGCATTCGTGCTAATGCAAATGAATACTATTTCTTACAGGTTTTTACAGGTATGATCGATCGAGTATATTTTTAAAAGATCTTTTAGTGTCAGCAGTATTTTGTTTGCAAATTAAAAGCTTACAACAATAAATTGCTAAACACTAGAGAGCTCCAGTAAGGTAAAATCATTTGATTTTCATCAGTTGTTCAACTAAACGAGCTTGGAAATAAGTAATCACAGTACATCATAGTTGCGACTCTAACACTAGAATCTCAATTACAAGTATTTCTACTTTAGTCTAAGTAATTTGTAATACTTATAAACATTGTTTTCGACATTATTTTTGCAATGGTATCTTGTATTACCTGTACAATTATTGTCCCTTAAATTATCTCTATAAGATACTTATAGCCCATTATCTTATGAACAGTGAAAACGTTTGAGTGTGAAAACTATGACTATCATACCCTTCTACAAGAGCTTATGGTTACCACTACTTTATTCACAGGTCTAATTCTGTGTTTTATTAACTTTTAAATTTAATAGGATCGTTCCTATTCCTATTATCAGTTTTACCTCTGTAATTATCTTACTGTCCACTAGACACTTTGCATGAGCATAAATCCAAGTTAAGTATACTCCCAACTATTATCAAAGTAATGTCGCATAAACTATGTGACAGAATTTTGTGATAATATTCTTACCTTTACCTTTGTATTTCTTCACAGTTTCAATGCTATTTAAATTATGAGTTCAAGCAAAAACTCGTAGATATGCATAATCGACTTGATCGATGAATATTCAATCTACCAATAGTTTGTTATTATAACGTATTTAATTTATCCTTTAACTCCTTTTGCATTATTACAAGGTACTAACTATAAGTTTTAGACTCGTAAAATTCCTAAGGCAAAATGGTTTACTATGCCCCAAGCTATAGTTAAACTTTGCTACTATAGACACTAAAGTCATGCTATAGTTAATACACCCTCAATTATAACTATACTACGACTTAATCTTCAACCTACTTTATAAACCCAACATATATTACATGATTTATATCAAAACAATGTTTAGAATAGAATTATGACACCGCTATATCGTTATGGTAATGTTTATTATGTGATAACATTATGTCATGGGTAGCAAGGGTTTGTCCTTAATCCAAATCGGGCTTATATTTATGGTTTATACATGACACAGTGCTTGCTCAACATAATCCCTCCACAATGATAAACTTGTGATTAAGTTAACATAATACATGGTGCTATTGATTAGTGAATTGATTACGAATTATTGGGTTTTCATTATAGTTTAACCCACGCTGCAATGAACAAACAAATAATAAAATGTTTCCATGCAGGAACTATAGGACACGACCCTCACTGCATGGATAAATTTGTGGCTACGTGGTTGAATCCTGTCCACCTTTGGAAAATATATTATACTTTGGAAACCTAACCCAAATGCATTATTTTCCCATGGTTTACGCTGGCTCCAGGGTTGGTTGGCTTGTCTCCCATGGCGGATGTCATTCTCCTGGTTACCGTCGCCTTGTACCTTGACTCTATGCATCCTCCATCCTCCAGTGAGTGGTTGGTTCTTTCTCTGCCAAACGTGGAGTTATCCTTCCTGCTACCTTTGTTTCGTTGCATGTGAAACCTTATCCCAAGCGCATGTAGCTTAGTGATTGCTTCAGTTTTCCTTCTCGGCTCTTCGTCTAGCACGTTATTGTGTGAGGTTTTGAAGGTTGTTGGGTTCCCACTGCATCGTTTATAGGTGACAGTGCTTGTGAATCGGTTCGCCATACTCCCAGTGACAGGTAAAATCAAAATGAAACTTTCTTTCATTTATTGCAAATTGTATAGAATACTTTCAAGCTTTAACATGTAAGATAAATTACTGACAGGGTTTTATGCTTGCTACAAGTACTCGTTGAAGTAAAGCTTGTGGAAGGGATAAGAAGACAGCCCTTGCAACGTCTGTGGCTCGTGTCTCAAACTCGGGTAAGCCCCGTGGTCTGAAAGATGTGTTCTCCCTTATATAAAGTTGGGGTAGTAGTCGGACTCACCCAGGGTTTGAAAACCCTTTCTCGTCTTGCCATGAGTTATGTTAAGCTTTTTACTGTTTTACAGGTTGTTTGGAAGAATGTTTAAATTCAGACCCTTGATAGGGTGGATGCAATTTGTAGTGTGTAGAGTACTTGTCGAAGCTTGGCTTCGCAGTCGGTTTAGGTTGTAACTTTTGTTAAGGTGGTTTCGCTGAAACTTGTTTTGGTTGTTAGGATCTTATGCTCTACTCTGTATATTTTAGGGTTTTTACCCTTCCTGAATATTAATGAAGTTTAAACTCAGTTGAGTATTTTATATGGATTTTATATATTAAA
The DNA here is from genome assembly GCA_001517045.1 of Pseudotsuga menziesii. Classification (NCBI taxonomy): domain Eukaryota; kingdom Viridiplantae; phylum Streptophyta; class Pinopsida; order Pinales; family Pinaceae; genus Pseudotsuga; species Pseudotsuga menziesii. The sequence continues at coordinate 171,148 of LPNX010356366.1, read as the reverse complement.
TTTTGAAGGCCGATACTTACAGTCGTGATGTAAATCTTGTTTATTTGATTAAATTCATGGGTTAGGATTTGACCTATAAACCCTTGTTTGGTTTAGATTACTTTGATGATAATAATTACATTGGTTCTCTTATTTTAATATATCTATCCTTAAAGGACTATGAGTGGATTATTTGACTATTTTAATGATGATTACATAATTGAAACGAATTTGGTTATTATGCCGGTACTTATACTGTAATAGTTTTTAAGCATTGAACCACGACATTTAGATGTATGCTATTATTAATAGACTCCATTTCTTTTGTAAAAGAATTTACACCTGTTAATCAATAATGTAGTTTATCTTTGTTACATAACAATTTTAGTCAGTAGTTTCTTTTTTTTTAAGAATTTTACTAGTGTATAACCTAGGTTACTACAGTACTAAAAATATTTATAATTTAAGCCTAGAACATGAGCTAGGGTTTTCTCCCTTTTAACTTAAATAGGATATTGTTTACTATGTTATTATCTTGTAATTTTTATTACTGTTGTACACTTTTTCTTTAATTTGTTTTTATAAATTATTTATCTATAAATGTCATTGTTTAAGGATAATACTAATATTATTTACATTTATAATACTATTATTTAAGTATAATTTATACTCTTAAGTTTATGTTGGTTCTTATTTGTATAGTGATTACGACTGAAAGCAGTGTGTAATATTTGTGTTAGTTAATTCAATTATATCTGTAGACTTACTTTAGAGAACAAAAATAAAATAACCTTCTTACCTATCAGTATTCTTTATAATTACACTGTCTGCAAAAGTATAATAATAGTTTATAATATTAACTTAAAACCCTAAGTTACTACTGTCCTTTAGCTATTAAAACTAAGAAAGGACTACTTGTAACATCCCTCGTGTAAACCCCCGAATGGGTTGTAAACTTTTGAATAATATTGTATTCGTCTTCTGGTGAGGAGCTCAAGGCCAAGGCCCCACCAGTAAGGCCTTGTAATTGATACTATTTAAAGTACCTTAGGATACTCAAGAGTTGAACACATCTCAACGACGGGCAACTAAATCCACAAAGAAAAACATGGAAGTCGAATGATGGTAACTAGGTATCATCGCGATACCAACGAGGGAACTAGCCACCTTCGAACTTAAGACGATTATAAGATCTCTCACATGCATAACTAGCAATTTACTTAATTGCGGACATGCGGGACTGGGGCTCGATTATGAAGGAGTTATTGCATGAAAGAGACTTCCAAATACAAACTATAAAAATAGATCATAAAAAATGGGAACATAAAACCTCATGCCCAATAATGTTCTTCCACCTCGCCTTAGCCGGAGGCATTGGAGGAAGAAGACATAGCTAAAATATATATATATATATATCCATAAAGGGATTAATATGAAATAGAAAGAATATATATAAGGGAAGAATATATATATATATAAAGGGAATTGTATATATATATATATGGGGATGAATGTCGACAATGTTTTCATGAAAACACACGTATGTATGTAAACTATTACACATATATGACCCTTATAGAATAAATACTCATGTTCAATGTAGTATTACTTTATTTGGAGGAATAATCTAGGGTTTTAGGACCCATTACCTAAATTCCAGTCATCAATCAAGGAAGCGTTATTGGGAACGTAGATTGAGGAGGTGTTACTATTTTAGTATGGAGAAAGCTTAGATTAAGGAGGCATTACTCCTTACTTGGATAGCATAGATTGTGGAAAACATTAGATTTCCTGACTCATTTGCGCCCATGGGGGAAACATTACCGGGGAGTCATGAATCACTGTTTTTGAATGTTAATCCCTGATTTTTTTCACAGCCAAAAATTAAGGGGGGGCATTACAGGTCAGGAGAAAGAACTGTTTTAGGAAGGTGTTAATTAGGTTTTGACAAGAATTGGGAAATAAAGGGGGGAAACTTGGCATTCTTCGGGGGCACTACCTACCTCTCATAAAAATCTCAGCAATTTTGTTTAAAGGGTTTTTTTTCTCTTGGGAAAGGGGGCCGTGAATAGTTTTCAAGGTGCAGGTCTGCGATCAAGTTTTTTTGGACAAGTACTCCCATCCGAGGTTATATTATTACTGAGCAAAAAGGAGGTAAGCACGAATGTATTATCTTTGTTCTGTTTTCAGATCATTATTTGTCCATCTGTGATTGTAGTTGTGAGCTGATTGCATTCTTAGGCAGCAATGAGATTTATAGGGTCCAATTTATGTGACCGTGACTCATTGGAAGGGTCGAGTGACAATGTCCGTATATCTACAATGTGAATCTAATGTCTGTAGTTGTAATGTCCCTCTCATACCCCAGATATTTCTTTTTGTATGAAGGTCGATTGTACTTGTTTTTGGTGAGGAGCTCAAGGCCAAGGCCCCACCAGAAACAGATCCTTCCTATTTTTATAAGTTAAAACTACCTAAGTGGAAAACTTACAAGACGTAAGATGATGACACAATTAAACAGGGGGCCAACTGAAAAAAAAAAAGAGAGAAAAAAATCTACAAGACTGAAAAGCAAATGATTAGGCAACCCAAATTGGATGCCATAGTCGAAAATATCATCATAGTTATAGCCATACTAGCGGGAAGGTTTGGGCTCCGCTTCCGCCATAGTTATCCTAACCAAGACACAATAACGTGGTTAAATTAATTCTAATCTGTTTAACTATGGAGGAAGAAGTTTACTTTAAAACCACGACACAAAAGAGGAACAACCTAGGGGTTAATTTGTTTAAAAGGGCTATGTTGTCACCACCCTAGGAAATTGAAAGAATTTATGTGCTGACCTAATCATATCAGCATACCTTGATAATAACCCACACGTTACCCTTGACTAATATATGCTGCCATATATTAGAAAATTAACAAAATACAATGGATAAGACATGCAATACTTATTAGTATGGAGTATAAATTGGTAGTCGTACTTGCTAAGATCAATAAGAGGAGATCCCACTACTCTAAGCAATAAATTCCCACTCACTAACATGACCAAGCAAGTCATAGAATAAGTCAATACCGATGGACTAGAGGTCACAAGGTTTTGAGCAGACAAAAAACTTTCCTAAGAAAAGTGCTTTTACTTGAATATAATTATTATGAGTGAAGCGGGGGATTTGAGAATATTTTCTTTCCTTCGAGGGGAGGAGCGAACAAAGGAAAGTAATTAATTCTTTCCGTTATAGGGATGAGTGGACATAGGAAAGTATTCATTGTCTTTCCTTCATAAGAAAGAGAGTTTTTAGGAAGATTTTTTTTTACATTCCTCGTGAAGGAATATCTTAGCGGGTTATTTAATTGTGAGAGAATCTCACATGGTGGGGGGGGCGCTTGGAGCAAAAAAGGGAAAAATCCCCAGCTCTGTATTTTCATCAAAGAGATTTCATAGGCTGAGGAAATTCTGTACGCATGAAGAAGAGGGTCTACTGTCGTCGAAGGATTTCAGTCCCGTCTCTGTGAAAATCTGCTGCGTTCAAAGGTAAACGAACCTACTACCTTCGATTTTGATTAAAGAAATGCGCGTGATAGTCTTTATCTGTCTCGGCTTATTATTTATTTGCTCAAGAGACTCATAATGTCTCTGCCTTATTTCTATGGAATCACGATTTGGGGGTATAAACCTAGACCGCTGTCATTTTATGTTGGGATCAACAGAGATACCCATCCATAGATATATATCAAACCGGTTTTTCATCTTCCTCCTGTGTGTGCCTTTTACCTGTAGATAATTGTTGGGGAAAACCCACCCCCCCCACCTGGTGATTGTTCCGATTTAGCTCGGCAGTCCTGCTTGATGGACACGACCTGTGTATACAGAGCAGCTACTAGGATGTTGTAGCATGGTTAACGCATGGCTATCTGCAGATTAACTAGTTTACATGGTTTTTTTTTTATATAGCCATGGCCATAAGTTTTCTACGGTGGGTACTTTTACTATAATTAATCCTAGGGGGTACGGGTATGATTATGCTGTGTCGAGCCAAAATAGATGCGCTCATTGAATAGATGGATTTGATATATTGAACCCCACGAGCAGGCTGCGACTTACCTCCGTTTTCGGGGATCGAATAGTGGTAAAAACAAATAACAAAATCCTCCATGCATGTGCTGCATGATATGTTTTCGGTCTGTTCTTTTTTTTAACCCGGCCAAATGATACGGTTTGTTTTTTTTCCCGTTTTATTTTTTAACCCAAATCGATTTTGACGGATATGGAACGCAGCCGTAGGGATTCTAAGCCTACATGTGTAACTCACCTGGTGTGGAACGTTTGGATTCCAAAAGCTTACTGTCTGGTTTTTTTTATTTAAAACAAATGTTTGCCTTTTATTTTCTGAAGATTAAAGTCTAGCTGCGTCTTGGTGGTGTCTTGGACTAAGCACAGATATATGTTAAAGTGCTGGGAAAACGGTTTACATATATATATTATAAGAATGAATACAACCTATTTTTTTTAAAAGATAGGAGCCTAAGGGAATTCAGAACGTTGAATCTGGGTGACGCGCTTACACCACGCACTCTGTCCTCCTCCTTGTGTATTTCGCTTATCCTCGCTTTTATTTTTATTTCACAAAAACCTGAGTATACTACGTTTGACAGAGAGGTCTGCCCCCTGTGGGTGAGTTCAGGAAACGTGGGGAAAACTCTAGCCTGAGCGTGTTTTCAATCAAGTTTTAGGGGTGGCTGTAGATTCGTGCATGGAACAGATAAAATTAAAGCTATGATAATAATTTTTGCTTTCAAAGAATGGCCGTGCGGTAGGGCTAGTTAGCAAAGTTTGGTTTATTCTCCATATGAGATATTTGTTGAAAGATTTCAATACTGAAACAACGGTTTGTAACCCTTGATTGAATACTTAACAAAGATCTGGACGGTTTGGTGGACGTAACCCCTGGTTAGGGGTGAACCACGTATATATGGTTGTTTTCCATGTGTCTTCGCTTTTGTGTATATCCACTTTACTTTGTAATTGTTATCAAGATTATATTCATGTGGAAAGCTCACCTTAATTTCCTTTACTTAACATATGGGTTACTTCCAAAAATGATAAACGGAAGTATTCTTGTACGCCTATGTTAGATTAACTCTTGTTGGACAGCAATCTTTATTAAGCTTGTATTATTAATGTGTTAGGCTATGCTCTATGCTTGAGAGAGTTAAGGACAATATAGGAAATGATTAAAATGTGGTATTGGTTCATAACGGTGATTGTTATACTAGGTGATCTAGTTTGATTTTCTAATTCCTCTCATCAGTCTTAAGGATATTTTTGATCTGTAATAACAAAGGTATAAGTGGCCTTTGGAAAGGAAGATGATATATTTTTATTTTCTTTTTATGAATTTGGGTTGTTATAATAAGAGTATTTTTAAATCCCAGGGAAGATTGGTTGTTTGGTTTATAATCATATATAGTCAAACATATTCACTATTATTCAAAACATGGACTTTGGAAAGGACTGAAATGGCTAACTTTCTTACTACTCACTTTGGGTTTCTGGAATGACAAGTTTTGGTAACTAACACTTTATGGTGATCAACTTACAATATGGTTTTCTTTGTATCATTCAGGATCTTAAGATATTGAAGGTATGAGCTTTTCCCTTCAAGGTTAATAACTTCCTAACTTGTGTAAGATAAATTAATCTTTCTTGGTGCTACTATTTTGGAGTCATCACAGTTATAAGTGCATCTCATATGATTAAGAATAAATAGTGATTAGTCCGTCGAATCGATCAGTTTGAATAAGAGGATGGTAGCCCAATAACTAGGTATTTTGATGATGGTCACATGGTGGCTAAAGATTAAATAATGAATAAATAATTAATCCCTTAAGAAAGAACCAGATTGTTAGTCGAAGGCCAAAAAAAATCTGGTTAAAGGACTGGTTAATTGTTACACCTAAGTATTCCGCCATTGGGGGGGATTTTCGCAATCATGTGAGTATTAGAAGGCATAATGTGCATGATTGGATTATGTTATCAAGAGAAGTCCTAGCAAATTGGGTGTAAATTGCATGTTTGGTTTCTATAGAAAAGGAGGGATGTAAATTGCCGAATGATGGTTTTACAATGCGTGGAGTTTTGATTTTGATATGCTTGTCTGAAAGCGCCATGTAAAATCTGCCACTAACATGTTTGACTCATCTTGTAGTAACAGTGACAAAAAAAAAAAAAAAATCATTACACAGAATGGCAGCGAGGTATACCAGGTATCTCACAGTAGTGACAACCATACCTATAATTTGGATCGGCACCCTCCAAATCACAGTCTGCAAGTAGTCTGAATTTCTGAAGTGTTCCTCAACAACGTTGGCCATCTATTGGCCTGAAGACTATACCCTATCCATGCCGATCTAAGCAGACGTCCATCCTTGGTCTTGATTTTCGTACGGCACAGTTCTTTTGCTAAGGAACACATAGTTTTGAAGCTAGGTTTCGCCCTTGGGACGCCTCTGCCATTTGCTGGCGTCGAATGTTACAGCCTAGGAGTGGCTGGGTAGGAGTTGGAAACTTCCTCAGCGCCTTGGATCGGTAAAACTACTCCCAGAACGTGGCTATAACATTCACGGCACTGCCAGTAAACCCCGTATGCCATTGACAATAGATCTCTTCTGTTCAGCCTAAGAGCAATCATAACAAAGAACAGTATTTGACAAGCCTTGATCTTCAACAGATGGAATACTTTTACTAATTAAACTACCTGCAAGGAGGAGTTCTGCATCCTCAGTGGAATGCATAATTTTGGGAATGCATAGCCTTTTCAGAAGCGCCTATTTTCTTCTAATATTATGTTTGAGCCTCAGCATTTCCAGCACATATTTAAAACCTTCTACTCGTCCCTCATTCTGTTCAAAAAAATTACCATGTACGCCATATTATTCTAGCATCATGATGCCATTATGGCAGAGATTTATCTCGTGGAAGGTTTAATCCATCTGCTAGCAGCGTTTTAAATTGTTTTATAGCAGGTAGGTTATCTGCCCACGAACCGCCAATTTCTCATAGAAGTTGTGCAAGTGGCATCCGGTTTCCAGTAGGATAAATTCAGGTAATAAAGAGCAGCCTTAAGAAGCTGAACATGACCATGCTTTAACTGTGTCGAGAAAAAGCCAGACAGGCAAAGCTGGCAACTTTGGGCCAACTATTTTCCTTCTATTAGATGGACCATATTAATTTTTAGGACCTCCGCTTTGTCTTCTAGGTCGAGGTCTATAAAAATCATGGCCATCACTACGCCTAAATTCGATTTAAATTTATACTGGTGTATTTATATATATATATATATACATGGGTCGATAACTTGCATATGTACATCTTTATGAAATCCTTCTTAGCTGTAATGGGGTTTGTTTCATTGTCTTCGGTTATTTTGTTGATCTCCGATCTAGAGCATGTTTCAGAAGTGTTGTACTGTCCTTGCAATTTGCAGATTGCTTGTGAGACTCACACACATGAATTAATCATAAATAGGTATTTAAAATATGTCTATCTTAAGTCAATAAGAGCTCCTTTGTGCTGCTTAGGCCTACCTTTTGGTTTCGAGCTTGTTCCTGCATGTTTTTATATAGACCCAACTTGTGTTGTTTGGGTAATGTCTTATAAAGTAAAAATGAATCCTAGCTGGTCTCAAAAGAGGTTCATTAGAACAGAATGAGATGTGTACATGATAGTGTTTTCAACATCTGATAAAATACTCTCTCTTAAGAGGGAGACTTGTGAATTATAACGGAAATGTATGACCACAGCTTTTGTGGCTGCAAATTGAAATCCTCTAATAAAATAGATGTCACAGGACCTGACAGTTTGGTGGACGTAACCCCGAGTTTGGGGTGAACCACGTACATTGGCATTTCTCTGTTCCTTTTGTGTCTACATGTGTTTAATTGTCTCATACTATTTTCTGCTTTCGTACATGTTATTTGTCAAATCGATTTGTTGCTCAAAAAGATAAATCAAGCCAGGATAGGGTTACCCCAAAGACTTTGAATTATTTAAAGAACATATCAATAAGGAATGCATCACTTAAATTACAAATGATATTGTGTTAAGCTGACTAGCATAATGTAATGGAAGGTTGTCAAGTTGCTTTAAGAATATGCATGGAAGTATGCCTCTTATGTTTTGATAGTTAGAAATGAATAAGTCCTTTTAATAGTTTTAAAGAGATGGTAAATCTTTAGCTAGGCATCAAGAGAGACAAGCAAATTTATGAATAAATTCCCAATGTTGAAATAGTAAGCTCTATTACTTAAGTGGCTCTGGGTTAGTCGCAAGCTCTTATAACCCTAAAATTGTGATTTAAGGAATTGGAATGTGTACACCCAAAAACGATAGTTATAAGTGGTTCTTTGCCTTCTATCATAAATGTAATAAGATCACAAAGTCCTATGTTATTATTAAGAATTGCACATTAATTTTACATCCGAATCCTCCATTGGAAATATATTGTAACAGACTGCTAGGAAGGTCATGATGTATAAAAGACACTGCCATAGATTTGGATTTCTTGCATAAAGCGAAGATTTTTTTATGAATTAACTGACATGGTTGTAGGTACTTCCGGAGCAATAATCAAAGTGCTTTTCTTGAAATTCCCAAAGCAATAATTTTCCCGTTTTTAGCACATTTTGGCTTCAAAGTATAAGAGAGACATTACATATGGTATCAGAGCAAGAGTTGAACGCTCGAGCCTATTGGGCTGAAACTGCTGCCGCATACTTCATTTTAGCTAACGATCGAGTTTTTGCTTGTATTAACAGAAAATCAAGAGGTCCACATTGTTCGTCCAATCCAGGTACCTTGAGTTGTACCCAACGAAGATGTTTATTGACCTTGTAGTTGTGCAGGGAAGGAGGGACCTCTCCTTAGATCACAAAAGATGGTAATTATTTCTTTTGCACTTCCAGGTTGAGCCGACCACAATGGGTACATAGGTATTTGGTTAAATTCTTGAATATTTTTCGAAAGGAAGTGCGAATGGTTAATATGATTGTTTTGTCTTTTTAACTACACAATAAAATTATTGGTAAGATATAAGAGTCTTCATTGATGAACTGCTGGTCGGTGAAGGTATCTTCTGATAGTGGGGAATTCAATTGTTGTTAATGACATTATGTATGTGGATTGTAATATATAGTGATTAGTGTTGTTTAGAAAGTAGCATTAAAGGGGTTGCCTAGCTACCTAAAGACCTAATGAGTCACACTTTGTTGTTGTCCTGTAATTGCAATCCTTCCGCAATCCTCATAATCTAGATAAATAATTTGATGAACAACCAACTGCAAGTATCATGGCATAGGATACTAACATAATCATTGGTTACTTGATATACTCATCGTGGTTTGATGGCAACCATGGCATACATCCGAAACTAGGTTTATCTCACCTTAAAAGGTTTTTCTTTTATAACCTCTCGGGAATTAACACCATTGAAGAATTGTTTTTTCTATCTGAATGATCGATTATATAAATCTTAAAAGTGAATGTCGTCGGTCCTCTAGCAACATTGCACCTAACACTCGTATCTTTTACTTCAAATCTGAGTTCATTGTCTATTGAAATCTGGTTGATAACATTGACGGCAAACTTTGATTATGTTGGATCACCGACGCTGACCTTTTTGGTTGGATATTTGAATGAAACCCTTATTTGGCTTCCAAATTAAATCATTTACGTAGGCATCAATTCTGAATATGTTGTTGTGGGTGATTGCTGATTTTTATACTAATTAAAATCTGATTATTGATGGATTTCCCATGAGGCTTATCGGTTTTAGTACTAAGGACCTGATTTAATGCTTAAAGAAGATTTGACACGGGTAGAAAAAGGAAAGATCGAGAGCGAAAATGGTTTTTGGTTAGAAATCCATTAATTGAAGTTTTGCATTGTAAACCTATTTTGCTTGATTAGTACAAGTTAAACATTGTCTCTTTATGTTCATTGAGTGTTGAAAAACCCTTAAAGAGGTAAACTAGTGAATTTATTTTTTGATAATGATGCTACACATACCGAAGGGGCTTTTGTATAGTTACAAGTACTAGTCTCATAATTGATAGGTAAATGAATCTTCAGAAGCACACTCCTATTTGGTGAATGTTTCTAGAAATGAATTCCTTGAGCTTTTGAACTATCTTGGTTTTGATTAGCTCATGGACATCGTTTTAATTTTTGGTATTGATCTAGTATCCAAATAGTCAAATTGATGGAATAAACATTTATTGATCATCACATGTTTAATTGTAAAAAAAAAAAAGGTCTAGTAAGAACCCTAGAATTGATTCTAGTACTAGATTGAAGGATCTTGTTGATTAAGCCTTTGAGAATTTGATAGCATTGTTGTTGCTTGGGTCATATTGAGATTGGTACTTCTAAGAGCTTATATGGATCTGATAATCTTGGAAGTAAGTGAGTTGATGAATGCTATAAATGTTATCTGCTAACTTGGCAGGATATGCGAGGAACTCTATCAGTACGATTCGACTGTAAGGAAATAATTACCGCTGTCGATAATGACGTTAAGTATGGGTGATGTTTTACTTGATAGAATCGTTGAATCTCGATTTTTATGCCCAAGGACTAACTACGGATGATGTTGTTGATATACCAACATTGCAGGACTCACCAAGATTATGACCATTGCTACAATCAATGTACATTATGGTATTTTAATCCTCATGCATGTGTTGCACTCAATTACTCCGAAAAGAGCAAGGAGTAACTTTTATGATTTACAAGGTTATCTAACTCATGAATGGCTATTAAAATCGATGCAAATTATGAACTCTAATAATTGATTATTGATTATTGAAATTTTGGGTTATCAATGAATGCTTTGACTCACCCCCTATGAAGTGATTGCAAGCATAGGAAATTGTGGCCATGATGAGTGCTAAAGCTCCACAACTGTAATAAATTACAAATTTATGAGAAGAATCTCATGCGCATAAAGTTGTTGCCACAAGGAAAGTGGTGATGGAGGTAGTAAATGAAAGCTACCTGTTTTACCCCTGGGCCAGCTAGGAACCACTATGCATTCTGGGGACGCCTAGATGTAAGAAATTTTGGTTAAGACTCTTTCTGCACACATTGAGAGGACTGTCACAAGAGTGGGGGACTCTGTGAAGAAAATAACCTCTAGGAGCTGTGGTGGTGTGCTAGAACGGAGTGCCTCAGCTTGGTGAAGCACCCTGAAGAGCACAAAAAGGAGATACGCCTAAGGAAGGGTATCGTCCTTGTGTTGGGTGGCTTGAATCAGTACTTGGAGTACTGTCAGCACTTGGTGTGCTGGGATGGAGAACATCCAAAGAAAGAAATAATGGCAAAGCGCCCTGAATAGCACAGGAAGGAGATACGTGGGTATCGTCCTTGTGTTGGGTGGCTTGAATCAGTACTTGGAGTACTGATGGCACTTGGAGTGCTGGGATGGAGGACATCTCAAGGAAAAGAATAATGCTGGGAAGAGGTATGTGCATTACAGGTAAACTTGTACCTATGAAGAAATATGTCTATTTATGGGCAAATAGAACTGACATGTATATTTGGAACCACTGTGGATTACGAAAATTGTATAGTATTGTATTTCTGAGACATACATTGTTTTCAATGTCAACGTTAGTAGACATGCATATATATGTCACAATGCAAAAATGGATCTATGGTTTATGTTTTAAGTTGAATTGTAATTTTGAACAAGAGGTACTCAAGAAAAATTGTGCTAGACCCGAACTTGTTGCAGGAAAACTGTTGGTTTTAGATGATAGCGACTGGAAAAGATATAGAGAAAAATCAAAAGGGATCAGGATGAAGAAGACAAGGACAAAAAAATATGACAGAATGGAAGCCAAACATTGGTTGAAAATAGGAACACCGAGGACGGTGTTATTTTTAGGGGGGGAGGATGTAACATCCCTCGTGTAAACCCCCGAATGGGTTGTAAACTTTTGAATAATATTGTATTCGTCTTCTGGTGAGGAGCTCAAGGCCAAGGCCCCACCAGTAAGGCCTTGTAATTGATACTATTTAAAGTAGCTTAGGATACTCAAGAGTTGAACACATCTCAACGACGGGAAA
>LPNX010356366.1:142993-158542 GCA_001517045.1 Pseudotsuga menziesii | reverse complement strand
GAAAACATTAGATTTCCTGACTCATTTGCGCCCATGGGGGAAACATTACCGGGGAGTCATGAATCACTGTTTTTGAATGTTAATCCCTGATTTTTTTCACAGCCAAAAATGAAGGGGGGGCATTACAGGTCAGGAGAAAGCACTGTTTTAGGAAGGTGTTAATTAGGTTTTGACAAGAATTGGGAAATAAAGGGGGGAAACTTGGCATTCTTCGGGGGCACTACCTACCTCTCATAAAAATCTCAGCAATTTTGTTTAAAGGGTTTTTTTTCTCTTGGGAAAGGGGGCCGTGAATAGTTTTCAAGGTGCAGGTCTGCGATCAAGTTTTTTTGGACAAGTACTCCCATCCGAGGTTATATTATTACTGAGCAAAAAGGAGGTAAGCACGAATGTATTATCTTTGTTCTGTTTTCAGATCATTATTTGTCCATCTGTGATTGTAGTTGTGAGCTGATTGCATTCTTAGGCAGCAATGAGATTTATAGGGTCCAATTTATGTGACCGTGACTCATTGGAAGGGTCGAGTGACAATGTCCGTATATCTACAATGTGACTCTAATGTCCGTAGTGACAACCATACCTATAATTTGGATCGGCACCCTCCAAATCACAGTCTGCAAGTAGTCTGAATTTCTGAAGTGTTCCTCAACAACGTTGGCCATCTATTGGCATGAAGACTATACCCTATCCATGCCGATCTAAGCAGACGTCCATCCTTGGTCTTGATTTTCGTACGGCACAGTTCTTTTGCTAAGGAACACATAGTTTTGAAGCTAGGTTTTGCCCTTGGGACGCCTCTGCCATTTGCTGGCGTCGAATGTTACAGCCTAGGAGCGGCTGGGTAGGAGCTGGAAACTTCCTCAGCACCTTGGCTCGGTAAAACTACTCCCAGAACGTGGCTATAACGTTCGCGGCACTGCCAGTAAACCCCGTATGCCATTGACAATAGATCTCTTCTGTTCAGCCTAAGAGCAATCATAACAAAGAACAGTATTTGACAAGCCTTGATCTTCAACAGATGGAATACTTTTACTAATTAAACTACCTGCAAGGAGGAGTTTTGCATCCTCAGTGGAATGCATAATTTTGGGAATGCATAGCCTTTTCAGAAGCGCCTATTTTCTTCTAATATTATGTTTGAGCCTCAGCATTTCCAACACATATTTAAAACCTTCTACTCGTCCCTCATTCTGTTCAAAAAAATTACCCTGTACGCCATATTATTCTAGCATCATGATGCCATTATGGCAGAGATTTATCTCGTGGAAGGTTTAATCCATCTGCCAGCAGCGTTTTAAATTGTTTTATAGCAGGTAGGTTATCTTCCCACGAACCGCCAATTTCTCATAGAAGTTGTGCAAGTGGCATCCGGTTTCCAGTAGGATAAATTCAGGTAATAAAGAGCAGCCTTAAGAAGATGAACATGACCATGCTTTAACTGTGTCGAGAAAAAGCCAGACAGGCAAAGCTGGCAACTTTGGGCCAAATATTTTCCTTCTATTAGATGGACCATATTAATTTTTAGGACCTCCGCTTTGTCTTCTAGGTCGAGGTCTATAAAAATCATGGCCATCACTACGCCTAAAATCGATTTAAATTTATACTGGTGTATTTATATATATATATATATATATATATATATACATGGGTCGATAACTTGCATATGTACATCTTTATGAAATCCTTCTTAGCTGTAATGGGGTTTGTTTCATTGTCTTCGGTTATTTTGTTGATCTCCGATCTAGAGCATGTTTCAGAAGTGTTGTACTGTCCTTGCAATTTGCAGATCGCTTGTGAGACTCACACACATGAATTAATCATAAATAGGTATTTAAAAGATGTCTATCTTAAGTCAATAAGAGCTCCTTTGTGCTGCTGAGGCCTACCTTTTGGTTTCGAGCTTGTTCCTGCATGTTTTTATATAGACCCAACTTGTGTTGTTTGGGTAATGTCTTATAAAGTAAAAATGAATCCTATCTGGTCTCAAAAGAGGTTCATTAGAACAGAATGAGATGTGTACATGATAGTGTTTTCAACATCTGATAAAATACTCTCTCTCAAGAGGGAGACTTGTGAATTATAACTAAAATGTATGACCACAGCTTTTGTGGCTGCAAATTGAAATCCTCTAATAAAATAGATGTCACAGGACGTGACAGTTTGGTGGACGTAAACCCGAGTTTGGGGTGAACCACGTACATTGGCATTTCTCTGTTCCTTTTGTGTCTACATGTGTTTAATTGTCTCATACTATTTTCTGCTTTCGTACATGTTATTTGTCAAATCGATTTGTTGCTCAAAAAGATAAATCAAGCCAGGATATGGTTACCCCAAAGAATTTGAATTATTTAAAGAACATATCAATAAGGAATGCATCACTTAAATTACAAATGATATTGTGTTAAGCTGACTAGCATAATGTAGTGGAAGGTTGTCAAGTTGCTTTAAGAATATGCATGGAAGTATGCCTCTTATGTTTTGATAGTTAGAAATGAATAAGTCCTTTTAATAGTTTTAAAGAGATGGTAAATCTTTAGCTAGGCATCAAGAGAGACAAGCAAATTTATGAATAAATTCCCAATGTTGAAATAGTAAGCTCTATTACTTAAGTGGCTCTGGGTTAGTCGCAAGCTCTTATAACCCTAAAATTGTGATTTAAGGAATTGGAATGTGTACACCCAAAAACGATAGTTATAAGTGGTTCTTTGCCTTCTATCATAAATGTAATAAGATCACAAAGTCCTATGTTATTATTAAGAATTGCACAGTAAGTTTACATCCGAATCCTCCATTGGAAATATATTGTAACAGACTCCTAGGAAGGTCATGATGTATAAAATACACTGCCATAGATTTGGATTTCTTGCATAAAGCGAAGATTTTTTTATGAATTAACTGACATGGTTGTAGGTACTTCCGGAGCAATAATCAAAGTGCTTTTCTTGAAATTCCCAAAGAAATAATTTTCCCGTTTTTAGCACATTTTGGCTTCAAAGTATAAGAGAGACATTACACTACTGTAGCCTTTATCATTATTAACTATAGTTCAGATAGATGCAGGAAGGTTAGTCTTCACTAAAAGAAGAAGATAAGCTATCAGTATCATTTTTATATCTTTTCCTAACATAAACTATTAACTTTCAACTGATAAACCTAATTCTTCTATTTTTATTGTAAAAGTACAGTTTATGTAAATAAAAGTTGTGTAGAAAATAATTGATAAAATTAAACCTACTAATGTCAATCAGTAATATGAGTATTATTCTGTACAAACATGCTGTTTACACAGTCTATTTCTTATAACATGTCTGGAAAAAAATTTAATAAACTTTCTAGAAAACAACTATCTACTGAGAAAATAACATTTCATTACTCTGAAAACATAAATATCCGATTCATTCATATTCCTATCATACTTCATTTACTTAAACAAACTACCTGTGCTAGAGTACGATCTGGATTACTCCAGATGGGGAAAAACACAGGTAGGATTTATCTTTCATCACATTACAAATTTAGTCTAGAATAACTAAGAGATTTCAACACATCATTCAATAATTTCTCATACACAGAGATAAACTACAACAGAGAAATTAAAAGATAATGGAACCTGTCTTTAAAGCTGGATGACAACAGTAATGGGAGGTTTTTCCTCCCTATCAACTCTTGGAGAGCACTCAAACAACAATTTCTCAGGACCCCCCGAGCCTATTCTGGTCTGCTTGGCTGGAACTAGGTGGAGCAATCAACAAGGTACCAGTCCTGAGACTCAATACCAACTCTACATACTGCAGTAAGATCTTTCAGTTGTAAAGTTGTACTAGATCAACTTCTTGCAGTTTACTCCTCAAACACCTTCCTTCCAATTTCCCTTTCCCAATGAATTCCTTGAAGTGCATTCACCTGAATGATTCTTCTTCTGGAATGAGCAGCCTCAGCTCTCTACATTGGGCACTTTTAATAAGATTGCCTAGCTCTTTTTGGGTTAGTTGTCATTAATCGAGCCACCTGCTCTGATCCCACTTTATTGGGGGATCATGACCCCAAATGTAGGGAAGTTGCCACCCGCAACATAGGAAGTGTTTGAGGATGCTGCCACTTGTCTTTTTGCTCTCCACCTAGTTCCTTCCACCAACTTTACCAGTACACTCTTTTTAACAGCTCTCCCAAGCTATTGTCTCCACTTTTATTTATTTAAAATTAAATATTCAGAATTACATTCCACATCCTTGACTCTGCCGAGTCATCAGTTTCCACTTAGCATTAAATTTAACATAATGTCTGGGAATAAAATTAAAATAAGATAACAGTATTTTACAAAATTGGGGCATGTGACAATATTGCAGTCCTAAGAATCCAGGTCAACTGGATACAACTCGTCTAAGTTCAACTCATCAATTGAATTGCATGCATCATTGTCATAGTATTATTTTTACATTGAGCCAATGAGAGCAATGATGCATGCAATTCAGTTGATGAGTTGAAATTATGCGAGTTGTGTCCACTCGACCTGGATTCTCAGGACTATGATTTACCTATGGTATAGATCTTCGGGACAGATATTTAAAGCCCAGAGCGAAGGGTGGAATAGAACAGAATGATTAAGATAAAAATTAGTGTTACATTTAGAGTCATATCACATAATTTTAGTTTTTTAAATTAAAAATTATATACAAAGGAGCAAAGTAGTTTTAGTACCTTTAGAGAAATGAAAATGTGAGCATGAAAAAAAAATATGACCTCATTTCCTTGGGTTATATCAATGTCCATTGTTTACTCTTCAAAATTGTTGTTGTGCCATAGATCTGCAGTTGATTTTTCTAGTAAATTATTGAATGACATTAGAATTTACATCAATAACACCTGACTAATTTTTTTGGTGTTTCATAAGGATAAGAGTGGAGGAAAATAAATAAAAGAAAAGGTGTTACGATGACTCTGAGATCCAAAAAACAAAATGTATGAAAATGAAACATGATATTAATTCTCATTTCGAAAAGAATTGAAAATGTTCAATGACATGAATTCAAGTGGGGATTCAAAATACAAGGTGTCCAAACATCTTTTGGAAGACTTCATTAAATGAAACTTTACATTGAATGCATATGGAAATACAATGTCAAGATCAAGCTATCAGTTCGATCAAGATCTCTAAAACATAGAATTATATGATAATAAAATTTAGTAAAACATTATTTTCACTAGAAGAATGATATACTTGTAGGTAATAATACATGCCTTGAAGAAAAAATGAGTAAACGCATTACTACTGCCACTTCCTCTAGATTTTAAGAATAGATATTAGTTGTAAAGTAATTGATGTTATAGATGTGATTGATAGGAGTCATACATGTGATCAATCACATCTATAACCCAATTACTCTACAACCCCAATTAACAAATGAATATAAATGACCATTTTCTATCTAATAAACGAAGTGAATTAAATGATGGGTTTGTTGCCTATTTATAGAAGATCAAAAATGCTCACTCAAGGTCTTTTTTAACCGTCGATCGAGCTATTTTTAACCCTCGATCGAGTTCTATAACTCTCGATCAAGGGTTTATCAGAATCTCGATCGAGGGTTTATCAGAACCTTGATTGATATTTTATTAAACCCTCGATTGAGGGTTTAAAAAAATCTCGACCAAGTTACATTTTTTTGTTTTTTATGAAATCGCCTTGCCAAAACTTGTAACCCACCTCCATGGATGCACCCTCTTCTCCATACTTAGGAATAATTCTGCATGAATTCTACTCTACTATTCCTAGGACCAACATTCCCCCAACACTCACCCGTGGCTCGTCCTGAGCCACTTGAAGTTATTTTTCCATGTGATGACTTGTGTTGGTTTTGTTCTGGAAATACTCCACAATTTTCACCATTTTCTTTGTTTATGTGCGCACTTCTTCCTCTGTTTTCTGCATTTTCTCCATTAGGTCAGAACTAACGTGTCCCGTCATGAATTTCTCTGCTGATTTTTCTACTTCATGCACCTTCTGATGTATAGGTTGAATCATTCCTATAACTCTCTCTGCCTCGGCCTACAAATTTTCTACTTTTTCTTAGCGTTGTTGTTGTTGTGTGCGCAACATAGTCAATTTTTGTTGCACTTTTCTCATCTCTACCGCCTTAGTCATTTTTTGTGCTAAGGGTAGCTTCTTCATATCATTTCTTATCTACATGATATTTTCTTTGAACACAGTCAATTCACTTGCAATCCTATATGATTGCTAGTCATCATCCATTATATTTTAATGCATAATATATTAGAATTATAAATTATAAATTCACATTACTTTACATGCAATAGTTACTTTTCTGTATATAACCAGTGATCTTTTCCTACCCCATAAGAAATGTAACTTTTAAGTAGATAGTAAAATATTTTATTTATGTGGTTCACTGCAATCTTGGCAAAATTTAAATATTAAAAAAGAGACAAATCAAATAAACCATTGTTGTAGGAAGGATATTTTGATGATAATTGTTAACTCCCATGAAGACCAACTTTGGTCTATTAAACTTTAAGAAAAAAATATAAAGAAGTATTTGGGTTGTTTTATAATTTTATTTCTATGCTTGATGAGATTTGAAAGAAAATTTCCTAAATTTTCATAGCTTAGATGAGTTAAAAGGTTAGTAATGTTAATATTGTTAATGTCCACTAAGACCAACTTTGGTCTATCAAACCTTAAGAATAAAGACAAAAAAGCACTTAGATTCCTTTATAATTTTTATTTCTATTAATCTCTAAAATTCATAAGAGAAACTCATAATTATTATTTATGATAAGCTAATAAATAATTAGCTACCAAATATTCTCACTGAAAACTAAAATCACAACTTACAAATCTATCTTTAGTGCATTTTTTCAAAACTAAAATCACAACTTACAAATCTATCTCGTGTATTTTTTGTTTGATTGAACCAAAATACTACTACACAAAGTATTTATTTTGATAGAGGTGGTTGTGACAAGCGTAAATAGAGTTGTCTACATGTGGGACGTTTTTGATAGAGGTGGTTGTGAAAAGCGTAAATAGAGTTGTCTAAGGCTGCTTTAATTCTGGGCATGCTCCTTGCTAGTTCCCCAATGGTCATCTCCTCTTGTACGGTATGAATTTTGCTAATATTCTTCTTCCGGTTTGAATAGACTGAATCATAGTGCGGGCCATTACATTCGCAGCACTTGACGGGCTCTTTATGCTCAAAACTCTTGGTAAAATTTCCATGATTATTTGCAGTTTCCTTACCCTTAAAATTGTTTTGATTGTTGGGTGTATTATTCCTATTTCCTTGGAAATTATTGTTGTTAGAATAGTTTTTGGCCTTATTATTCTTGAAGTTCCTGTTAGGCACAAAATTCTTCTTCTTAAATTCAGACTGATTATTATTTTTCTTAGCCTTCCAGTTGGCCAAGCTTTCTTTCTTTCGATTCTGCTCAAATCAAAAGCTAGCCTTCCTCATAGCTTCCTCCAAAGTCTTTGGGTTATCATATTCAATTCTATCTTAAATATGATACGGTAGACAGCTAAGGAATTGCTGTATTTTTTGTTTCTCATCTACTAGGTAGGGTACATACCTAAGTAGATTAAGAATTTGCTGCTCAGATCCTTCATTTTCATTGAACCTAACTTTAGTTCATAAAACTCCTTAGCTCTTTCCTCGTAATACTGATTAGATGGGAATTTCTTTTTAAAATACCGCGTAAAGGTACTCTAGTTAACTTATTTCTCTTTTATACCCTTAACTCTCTTCAAGTCCTACCACCAAATATCAGCCTTTCCTGAGAGGTTATATATAGCCATCCTAGCCTTTAACTCGTTAGAATAATTATATATTTGGAAGTACTTTTTCATCCCGGACAACCAGGACTCAGCTTCCTCCCCTTTGTTAGTCTCTCCATTAAAGGTTGGTGGTTTTATATTTTTGAATTCCACTAAGATTTCCTCATATGTTTTGTATTTCCTCTTCTTGACGTACAGCTCATCATCACTACTGTCACTAGTAATATGGTAACTTTCTCGTTCACCAAAAACTTCTGACGACAAACTACTTTCAGTTTTTGTATGCTTCATCTTTTTAGATTTTCTTGGATGATTAGCATCTTCAGATTCTGACCTTCTACCCCTTTGTTCGGTTTGAAATTTTTCCATTAGGATCCGATTTAGCTCTTCTTGAGACCTCAGAATCCTTTGATTCTCTTTCTTTACAGACTCCATTTTAGTTTCAAATATTTTACAATCTATAAAAGCTCTGAGGAATTTGTAGTTACATCCTCTGGTATAGGATCTCTGGGTAAATTTCTTGTTTATGTAGTTGGAGACTCCTCCTTTGCATACTCTCTCAGCCTTTCCATACCTACCTGTTAAACTTCAGAAAAAGACAATTCTTTGTTGAATAACATTTAAAAATAAAATATGTTAGCATAATAATTTAATTTACTGTTTTATGAAAGCTAGTTGGGCTACATCAAGGCCTAGTGTTTGAACCTTGTGCTCTGATACCACATGTCATAACCCCAAATTTTCACAAAAATTTAAAATTTTTGAGTGAACAATAAATGCTATAACCTACGGTTTTACTAATAGCTAACAGTTAGCATAAAGAAATAGTTATGTAATTGGTTTCACTAAATTCTAAAATCACTTAGCAGTTTATTTTTCGTAGCAAGATTAAACTCTTTTTGTGTCCTATTTGCTTCAGTTTACTGATTAGTTCTTTTATGTCAATAGGTGGAATCTTCTTTTGAATCGAGGGCTTACTTAGCATTCGTGCTAATGCAGATGAATACTATTTCTTACAGGTTTTTACAGGTATGATCGATCAAGTATATTTTTAAAAGATCTTTTAGTGTCAGTAGTATTTTGTTTGCAAATTAAAAAGATTAAAACAATAAGCTGCTAAACACTAGACATCTCCAGTAAGGTAAAATCATTTGATTTTCATCATTTGCTCAACTAAACCATCTTGGAAATAAGTAATGACAGTACATCATAGTTGCAACTCTAACACTAGAATCTCAATTACAAGTATTTCTACTTTAGTCTAAGTAATTTGTAATACTTATAAACATTGTTTTCGATAGTATTTTTGCAATAGTATCTTGTCTTACCTATACATTTATTGTCCCTTAAATTATCTCTATAAGATACTTATAGCCTATTATCTTATGAACAATAAAAACCTTTGAGTGCGAAAACTATGACTATCATACCCTTCTACAAGAGCTTATGGTTACCACTACTTTATTCATAGGTCTAATTCTGTGTTCTATTAACTTTTAAATTTAATAGGATCGTTCCTATTCCTATTATCACTTTTACCTCTGTAATTATCTTACTGTCCACTAGACACTTTTCATGAGCATAAAGCCAAGTTAAGTATACTCCCAAGTATTATCAAAGTAATGTCTGATAAATTATGTGACAGAATTTTGTGATAATATTCTTACCTTTACCTTTGTATTTCTTCACAGTTTCAATGCTATTTGAATTATCAGTTCAAGCAAAAAATCGTAGATATGCATTATCGACTTGATCTATGAATATTCAATCTACCAATAGTTTGTTATTATAACGTATTTAATTTAGCCTTTAACTCCTTTTGCATTATTACAAGGTACTAACTATAAGTTTTAGACTCGTAAAATTCCTAAGGGAAAATGGTTTACTATGCCCCAAGCTATAGTTAAACTTTGCTAATATAGACACTAAAGTCATGCTATAGTTAACATACACTCAATTATAACTATACTACGACTTAATCTTCAACCTACTTTATAAACCCAACATATATTACATGATTTATATCAAAACAATGTTTAGAATAGAATTATGCCACCGCTATATCGTTATGGTAATGTTTATTATGTGATAACATTATGTCATGGGTAGCAAGGGTTTGTCCTTAATCCAAATCGGGCTTATATTTATGGTTTATAAGTGACACAATGCTTGGTCAACGTAATCCCTCCACGATGATAAACTTGTGATTAAGTTAACATAATACACAGTGCTATTGATTAGTGAATTGATTACGAATTATTGGGTTGTCATTATAGTTTAACCCACGCTACAATGAACAAACAAATAATAAAATGTTTCCATGGAGGAACTATAGGACACGACCCTCGCTGCATGGATAAATTTGTGGCTACGTGGTTGAATCCTATCCACGTTTGGAAAATATATTATACTCTAGAAACCTAACCCAAATGCATTATTGTCCCGCGGTTTACGCTAGCTCCAGGGTTGCTTGGCTTCTCTCCCATGGAGACTATCATTTTCCTGGTTACCGTCGCCTTGTACCTTGACTCTATGCAGCCTCCGTTCTCCAATGAGTGGTTTTGATTACTGGTTTTTTCTCTGCCAAATGTGGAGTTATCCTTCGTGCTACCTTCGTTTCGCTACCTATGAAACCTTCTTCCAAGCACATGTAGCTTAGTGATTGCTTCAGTTTTCCTTCTCGGCTCTTCGTAGCACGTTATTGTGTGAGGTTTTGAAGGTTGTTGGGTTCCCACTGCATCGTTTATAGGTGACAGTGCTTGTAAATCAGTTCGCCATACTCCCAGTCACAGGTAAATCAAAATGAAACTTTCTTTCATTTATTGCAAATTGTATAGAATACTTTCAAGATTTAACATGTAAGATAAATTACAGACAGGGGTTTACGCTTGCTACAAGTACTCATTGAAGTGAAGCTCGTGCAAGGGATAAGAAGACAGCCCTTGCAACGTTCGTGGCTCGTGGCTCAAACTCGAGTAAGCCTTGTGGTATGAAATATGGGTTATCCCTTATTTAAAGTTGGGGTAGTCGTTGGACTCATTCAGGGTTTGAAAACCCTTTCTCGTCTTGCCACGAGTTATGTTAAGATTTTTACTGTTTACAGGTTGTTTGGAAGAATGTTTAAATTCAAACCCTTGATAGGGTGGATGCAATTTGTAGTGTGTAGAGTACTTGTCAAAGCTTGGCTTCGCAGTCAGTTTAGGTTGCAAATTTTGTTAAGGTGGTTTCGCTGAAACTTGTTTTGGTTGTTAGGAGCTTATGCTCTACTCTGTATATTTTACGGTTTTTACCCTTCCTGAGTATTAATGAATTTTAAACTCAGTTGAGTATTTTATATGGGTTTTATATATTAAATTTTGAAGGCCGATACTTACAGTCGTGATGTAAATATTGTTTATTTGATGAAATTCACAGGCTAGGGTTTGACCTGTAAACCCTTGTTTGGTTTAGATTACTCTTACGATAATAATTACATTGGTTTTCTTATTTGAATATATCTGTCCTTAAAGGACTATGAGTGGATTATTTGACTATTTTAATGATGATTACATAATTGATACGAATTTGGTTATTATGTCGGTACTTATAATGTAATAGCTTTTAAGTGTTGAACCCTAACATTTAGATGTACGCTATTACTAATAGACTATGTTTCTTTTGTAAAATCATTTACACCTGTAAATCAATAATGTAGTTTATCTTTGTTACATAACACTTTTAGTCAGTAGTTTCTTTTTTTTTAAGAATTTTACCTGTGTATAACCTAGGCTACTATAGTACTAAAAATATTTATAATTTAAGCTCAGAACATGAGCTAGGGTTTTCTCCCTTTTAACTTAAATAGGATATTGTTTCCTATGTTATTATCTTGTAATTTTTATTACTGTTATACAGTATTTCTTTAATTTGTTTTTATAAATTATTTATCTATAAATGTCACTGTTTAAGGATAATAATAATATTATTTATATTTATAATACTATTATTTAAGTATAATTTATACTCTTAAGTTTATGTTAGTTCTTATTTGTATAGGGATTACGACTGAAAGCAGTCTGTAATATTTGTGTTAGTTAATTCAATTATATATGTAGACTTACTTTAGAGAACAAAGATAAAAGAACCTTCTTACCTATCAGTATTCTTTATAATTACACTGTCTGCAAAAGTATAAGAATAGTTTATTTAATATTAACTTAAAACCCTAAGTTACTACTATCCTTTAGCTATTAAAACTAAGAAAGGACTACTGTAACCTTTATCATTGTTAACTATAGGGTTAGTGCAAGAAGATGAGGGACCTTTAAGATGCAATCCTAGTTTTCAAAAACAAGATCATGTTACCAAAAAATACATCAACCCGATCCTGACATAGCACTTGGTATGGTTCAACCCGAGCCTGACATGTCATGGAACATGTAGGATAGGAAGACAAATCGCGTACGCGTTATATAACTACAAAACGCGCTCGCGATATGTAGTTATAAAACGCGTACGCGATTTGTAAATCATAAAAAAAAATTTAAATACACAGTCCCGAACCCGCGGCCCATTTTCACAATCAGGAACGCGAATTCGACGGGCCATTGGAGCGTTTGGAGCGAGACCATTGCTTGGGATTGTTGCAGGCGCTGATTCAGGTTGGGGGGAGGAGATTTCACTCGTGCATTGTCATCCAACAATGTAATTCAATCACCCAATGCATTTTTTTTTGTCAATTTTTAACCTATAATTGTGTGACTTTAGATGTGTGATATTCAAATGCCCTTCCCTCCTATCTTTTTTAATTCTCAAGAGCATTACCTTATACACCTAGTAGAAGAGATTGAAGAATGTGGTTAAAAGATGGAAATTTCTATTATTTGAACAAATCTCAGGTTCAAATCCAAGAACTAAACTATCAGTATAAATACATTGAACATTGAATTGAGTTTCACTTTATTACAAGCTAATGTTAAATTTAAATAGTGTCTTATGATTTCACTTGAGGTTTCACGCCCATACCATTGGTTGATTCCTATACCCTTCGTTGATTTTCTATTGGCATTCCTTGTTCCAACATGACCTCACCCTTGTATGAAATTGTTGGTGTTTCTAGATGTTACATGGTGTATTGACCTTTGTATGAAATGATTGGTGTTTTTTAGATGTTACATGGTGTATTCACCATATTTTTTGAAAAAAACAATATAACCAATGTTATGACCTGAGCTTGATTTTTAATTAGATTTAGTTTGAATTTTGAAGAGATGAAGTGGGTTTTACATTTAGTATATGAATTGTATTGTATATGGATAATATTTGTAGGTTGCAATCACAATTGAAGAAGGTTTCAGATTACTTATGTTATCAAAATTTGACATGATTGAATGAGTAGTTAGCAAAATTTATTTAGAGTTATTGCACATCATGTTGTTTAAGTTTATTTTGATATGTTTTACATTTATAATGTCATGATGTTTTGAGTAAAGCCCATGATATTTTATTAGGTAAACACTATATATGTATGTGATTGGTTTGTTGTAGACAAAATTGGACTTGTGCTTAAGTTATTTTTTCATATTTTGTTATGCATATTATTTTAAATGATAATATATACTTGTTGGTAGCAATCCACTTATTGCAAAGGCATGTTAAACACAGTTTATTTTGATTGTGTTTCGCAAATTTTTGTTATCTAGCTTATGCTTTTGAATTAGTTATGTGGTGACATTTTATTTACTATTATATAGGTCTATGTGATGGTTGGATGTTCTGAAGATAATTGGATTTAGATGCATTTACATTTTCAATTTTGAAGAGATGTCATTATATACCATGTATACGTTTCTAATTATTTTATTATTGATTTTTTATTGCAGTTGCGGCTATGGACCCCAATGCGGAAATATTGATTGAGCTTGCCCAGTTGAGAGGGTTGAGTACTGCTTTTAGTGGTGGTGACAGAATTCAACGTTCACTTGCATCCACTTTGGATGCAATTGTTGAGACCATCACATTGTCAAACAACATACTATATGATATTACTTCATATAGAGAAAGAAAAAGAAGTGAGTATGCTGATGGGCTTAGCTACAATGCAATAGAAAAGTTGAAAATCACCAAAGAGCATATATTTTCATTGTTTAGGGACCCTCGCACGGGGGAAATCCCAAATGCAAATAGGCCACATATCTCTATTGAGTGGTGCACATATCAACCATTTGTTGATAACTGGATGGACAGATGGTATATGGTTTTTGATATGCCACAACAAAACAACAAGGAAATCCCATTGTACTTCATTCGGAAGATGTATGCAGAGTTCGTGTTGGGAAAACACGTAAACTATTTTGATATATTGCAGTTTCAGGGGATCGGTGGGGGGATGCCCCAAAACCGACCCAATGCCAGGCTTCGAGACGTTGATCTCCCTATCCCTGCACCTCGCAGGCAGTTTCCTGGGCTAGATGTCCCACCTATACATCATGTTATTCCACAGACACATGAGGAATTTTTGAGTTTGGCACGGGCCGTTGTTCCCCATAGCACTATGGTTCAGCATATGGGTGAGGAAGGGACATCTATCCCTGGTGTGGTACATACACCAGGTCCTCATGGTGCAGGACCATCTTCTAGTGCAGTACCACCCACTGGTGCAGGACCATCTACTAGTGCAGCACCATCAGCACATTCCCAGCCTACTTTTGAGCCTCACGAGTGGACATCATGTGGTCGTCCATGCTATGGTCTTTCGTCAGATGTTGTCTTCAGTGGGTTTTTGAGTGATGTATGTATATGGTTAATTTTAATAAATTCTTCATTTCTTTTCCTCTCTGTACACATATGTATAGTTTGAGCTAATATATTAATTTTGTGAAATTGCAGTTGAGGCTTTATGCCGGCAGTGACGCCCCATAGTATCATGTTCCACACTCTACATAGGGGCAGGACATTCCATCCACTGATCCCGTATCTCACACCGAGGTAAACATTTTAAAATTTCAGTTTTTTAATACTTGTTAAATTGTTAATTTCCACATACTGTACATGTTAGTTCACTAATGTTATCTATGGTCTAATATTTACAATTATTAAACTTGTAGATGCCGGATCCTTCACGGGGGAAAGAAGTGATGGAGGTAGGATCCATGGTCATATCGACCGAGGAAATATCTGGGAAAATGTCAGATCCTACACGAGGGGAAGCAGTGATGGAGGTAAACATTTTAAACATTTAAAAAATGTCATTTTTTAAATACATGTATGTTCATTGAATCATCCATGTCTAGCTACATGAACTCTTGTTGACTATAGGCTAGTACCGAAACACCTAGACCATCTGTTGGAGTTGTATCTCCCTGTTGCCGCCTTTTCACACACTTGGATCACGTGGCAGAAATCTTCAAGCCACTCGATGTGTCCTTGGGGGCAAGTCTCAAGTCAAGGCTGTCACCTTGTTCTTGACTCCTCCGTTTAGGCTCAACTCCTAACGAAGCCAAGGGGGGTAGACCCTATTAAGTTACTAAGGATGATTTCTTAGTGTAATGATGTTGTACTGAATCAGTTATTTAGGAGTTTGAATACTTTAACTATAAACAATCAAGATGACAAGATACGAAGATACACACGAAAGCACAAGGTTGATACACAATATAAATATGAAGCAAAAAAGACCAGTGCCTTGATAATGGAGTCAAAAGAGATCAGTGTGCTTGCATGTGTCTGGAATAAATGTTTTACGATTGCATCTTGGTACGTTTTAAGTTAAAATTGAA
>LPNX010356366.1:78072-125620 GCA_001517045.1 Pseudotsuga menziesii | reverse complement strand
ATGAGGATGATGATGATGATGTTCACGATGTTGATGGGCATGATGACTGATGATGATGATGATGATGATGATGATGATGATGATGATGATGATGTTCATGACTTTGATGGTGATGAGGATGATGAGGATGTTCATGATGTTCATGATGTTGATGATGAGGATGATGATGATGATGTTCATGATGTTGATGGTGATGATGAGGAGGATGATGATGATGATGATGTTCATGATGTTGATGGTGATGATGAGGAGGATGATGATGATGATGATGTTCATGATGATGTTGAGGGTGATGAGGATGATGATCATGTTTATGATGTTCATGATGTTCATGATGAGGATGATGATGATGATGTTGATAGTGATGATGATGAGGATGATGATGATGATGTTCATGATGAGGATGATGATGATGATGAAGGTGATGATGAAGGGGATGATGATGAAGGTGATGATGAAGGGGATGATGATGAAGGTGATGATGAAGGGGATGATGATGAAGGTGATGATGAAGGGGATGATGATGAAGGTGATGATGAAGGGGATGATGATGAAGGTGATGATGAAGGGGATGATGATGAAGGTGATGATGAAGGGGATGATGATGAAGGTGATGATGAAGGGGATGATGATGAAGGTGATGATGAAGGGGATGATGATGAAGGTGATGATGAAGGGGATGATGATGAAGGTGATGATGAAGGGGATGATGATGAAGGTGATGATGAAGGGGATGATGATGAAGGTGATGATGAAGGGGATGATGATGAAGGTGATGATGAAGGGGATGATGATGAAGGTGATGATGAAGGGGATGATGATGAAGGTGATGATGAAGGGGATGATGATGAAGGTGATGATGAAGGGGATGATGATGAAGGTGATGATGAAGGGGATGATGATGAAGGTGATGATGAAGGGGATGATGATGAAGGTGATGATGAAGGGGATGATGATGAAGGTGATGATGAAGGGGATGATGATGAAGGTGATGATGAAGGGGATGATGATGAAGGTGATGATGAAGGGGATGATGATGAAGGTGATGATGAAGGGGATGATGATGAAGGTGATGATGAAGGGGATGATGATGAAGGTGATGATGAAGGGGATGATGATGAAGGTGATGATGAAGGGGATGATGATGAAGGTGATGATGAAGGGGATGATGATGAAGGTGATGATGAAGGGGATGATGATGAAGGTGATGATGAAGGGGATGATGATGAAGGTGATGATGAAGGGGATGATGATGAAGGTGATGATGAAGGGGATGATGATGAAGGTGATGATGAAGGGGATGATGATGAAGGTGATGATGAAGGGGATGATGATGAAGGTGATGATGAAGGGGATGATGATGAAGGTGATGATGAAGGGGATGATGATGAAGGTGATGATGAAGGGGATGATGATGAAGGTGATGATGAAGGGGATGATGATGAAGGTGATGATGAAGGGGATGATGATGAAGGTGATGATGAAGGGGATGATGATGAAGGTGATGATGAAGGGGATGATGATGAAGGTGATGATGAAGGGGATGATGATGAAGGTGATGATGAAGGGGATGATGATGAAGGTGATGATGAAGGGGATGATGATGAAGGTGATGATGAAGGGGATGATGATGAAGGTGATGATGAAGGGGATGATGATGAAGGTGATGATGAAGGGGATGATGATGAAGGTGATGATGAAGGGGATGATGATGAAGGTGATGATGAAGGGGATGATGATGAAGGTGATGATGAAGGGGATGATGATGAAGGTGATGATGAAGGGGATGATGATGAAGGTGATGATGAAGGGGATGATGATGAAGGTGATGATGAAGGGGATGATGATGAAGGTGATGATGAAGGGGATGATGATGAAGGTGATGATGAAGGGGATGATGATGAAGGTGATGATGAAGGGGATGATGATGAAGGTGATGATGAAGGGGATGATGATGAAGGTGATGATGAAGGGGATGATGATGAAGGTGATGATGAAGGGGATGATGATGAAGGTGATGATGAAGGGGATGATGATGAAGGTGATGATGAAGGGGATGATGATGAAGGTGATGATGAAGGGGATGATGATGAAGGTGATGATGAAGGGGATGATGATGAAGGTGATGATGAAGGGGATGATGATGAAGGTGATGATGAAGGGGATGATGATGAAGGTGATGATGAAGGGGATGATGATGAAGGTGATGATGAAGGGGATGATGATGAAGGTGATGATGAAGGGGATGATGATGAAGGTGATGATGAAGGGGATGATGATGAAGGTGATGATGAAGGGGATGATGATGAAGGTGATGATGAAGGGGATGATGATGAAGGTGATGATGAAGGGGATGATGATGAAGGTGATGATGAAGGGGATGATGATGAAGGTGATGATGAAGGGGATGATGATGAAGGTGATGATGAAGGGGATGATGATGAAGGTGATGATGAAGGGGATGATGATGAAGGTGATGATGAAGGGGATGATGATGAAGGTGATGATGAAGGGGATGATGATGAAGGTGATGATGAAGGGGATGATGATGAAGGTGATGATGAAGGGGATGATGATGAAGGTGATGATGAAGGGGATGATGATGAAGGTGATGATGAAGGGGATGATGATGAAGGTGATGATGAAGGGGATGATGATGAAGGTGATGATGAAGGGGATGATGATGAAGGTGATGATGAAGGGGATGATGATGAAGGTGATGATGAAGGGGATGATGATGAAGGTGATGATGAAGGGGATGATGATGAAGGTGATGATGAAGGGGATGATGATGAAGGTGATGATGAAGGGGATGATGATGAAGGTGATGATGAAGGGGATGATGATGAAGGTGATGATGAAGGGGATGATGATGAAGGTGATGATGAAGGGGATGATGATGAAGGTGATGATGAAGGGGATGATGATGAAGGTGATGATGAAGGGGATGATGATGAAGGTGATGATGAAGGGGATGATGATGAAGGTGATGATGAAGGGGATGATGATGAAGGTGATGATGAAGGGGATGATGATGAAGGTGATGATGAAGGGGATGATGATGAAGGTGATGATGAAGGGGATGATGATGAAGGTGATGATGAAGGGGATGATGATGAAGGTGATGATGAAGGGGATGATGATGAAGGTGATGATGAAGGGGATGATGATGAAGGTGATGATGAAGGGGATGATGATGAAGGTGATGATGAAGGGGATGATGATGAAGGTGATGATGAAGGGGATGATGATGAAGGTGATGATGAAGGGGATGATGATGAAGGTGATGATGAAGGGGATGATGATGAAGGTGATGATGAAGGGGATGATGATGAAGGTGATGATGAAGGGGATGATGATGAAGGTGATGATGAAGGGGATGATGATGAAGGTGATGATGAAGGGGATGATGATGAAGGTGATGATGAAGGGGATGATGATGAAGGTGATGATGAAGGGGATGATGATGAAGGTGATGATGAAGGGGATGATGATGAAGGTGATGATGAAGGGGATGATGATGAAGGTGATGATGAAGGGGATGATGATGAAGGTGATGATGAAGGGGATGATGATGAAGGTGATGATGAAGGGGATGATGATGAAGGTGATGATGAAGGGGATGATGATGAAGGTGATGATGAAGGGGATGATGATGAAGGTGATGATGAAGGGGATGATGATGAAGGTGATGATGAAGGGGATGATGATGAAGGTGATGATGAAGGGGATGATGATGAAGGTGATGATGAAGGGGATGATGATGAAGGTGATGATGAAGGGGATGATGATGAAGGTGATGATGAAGGGGATGATGATGAAGGTGATGATGAAGGGGATGATGATGAAGGTGATGATGAAGGGGATGATGATGAAGGTGATGATGAAGGGGATGATGATGAAGGTGATGATGAAGGGGATGATGATGAAGGTGATGATGAAGGGGATGATGATGAAGGTGATGATGAAGGGGATGATGATGAAGGTGATGATGAAGGGGATGATGATGAAGGTGATGATGAAGGGGATGATGATGAAGGTGATGATGAAGGGGATGATGATGAAGGTGATGATGAAGGGGATGATGATGAAGGTGATGATGAAGGGGATGATGATGAAGGTGATGATGAAGGGGATGATGATGAAGGTGATGACGACGATGAGGATGAGGATGATGATGATGTTCACGATGTTGATGGTGATGATGGTGATGAGGATGATGATGATGAATGATGATGATGTTCATGATGTTGATGGTGAGGATGATGATGATGATGTTCATGATGTTCATGATGAGGATAATGATGATGATGTTGATGGTGTTCATGATGTTGATGGTGATGATTTTGATGGTGATGGTGAGGATGATGATGATGATGTCCATGATGTTGATGGTGATGATGATGATGTTCGTGATGTTGATGGTGAGGATGATGATGAGGATGATGTTGATGATGTTGATGGTGATGATAATGATGAAGGTTAGGATGATGATGATGATGAAGGTTAGGATGATGATGATGATGAGGATGATGTTGATGATGTTGATGGTGTTGATGATGATGAAGCTTAGGATGATGATGATGATGAAGGTGATGACGATGATGAGGATGAGGATGATGATGAGCATGATGATGATGATGTTCATGATGTTGATGGTGATGATGATGATGAGGATGATGATGATGTTCATGATGTTGATGGTGAGGATGATGGTGATGATGTTCATGATGTCGAGGTGATGATGAGGATGATGAGGATGATGATGTTGATGGTGATGATGAGGATGAGGATGATGATGAGGATGATGAGGATGAATGATGATGATGTTCGTGATGTTGATGGTGATGATGATGATGAGGATGATGATGATGTTCATGATGTTCATGATGTTGATGACGATGATGATGATTATGATGACGACGTTGATGGTGATGATGATGAGGATGAGGATGATGATGATGATGATGTTGATGATGTTGATGGTGATGATGAATGATGATGAATGATGATGATGACGATGACAATGATGAAGGTGATGATGATGATGATGATGAATGATGATGATGATGAGGATGAGGATGAGGATGAGGATGAGGATGTTCATGATGTCGACGGTGATGATGATGATGATGATGATGACGATGCTGAAGGTGATGATGATGATGAGGATGATGATGATGACGTTCAAGATGATGATGGTGATGATGATGATGAGGATGTTCATGATGTTCATGATGTTCATGATGAGGATGATGATGATGATGTTCACGATGTTGATGGTGATGATGAATGATGATGATGATGATGAAGGTGATGATGATGATGATGATGATGAATGATGATGATGATGATGAAGGTGATGATGATGATGATGATGATGAATGATGATGATGTTCATGATGTTGATGGTGATGTTGATGAAGATTAAGGTGATGATGATGATGATGATGATGATCGTGTTGATGGTGATGATTATGATAAGGATGATGGTGATGGTGATGATTATGATAAGGATGATGATGAACATGGTGATGTTGATGACGATGATCGATGATCAATGATCATGGTGATGATGATGATGATGATGAAGATGAATATGAAGATAAGGACGATGATGATCATGTTGATGATGATGATGATGGCAATGGTGATGATGATGATGATGTTGATGACGACGATGGTGATGATGATGTTCATGATGTTGATGGTGATGATGATGATCATGTTGATGATGATGATGATGATGAAGTTGAAGATGATGGCGATGATGATGGTGATGATGATGATCATGTTGATGATGATGATGATAATGATGATGATGATGAAGGTGATGATGATGATGAGGATGATGATGATGATGTTCATGATGTTGACAATGATGACGATGATGAGGATGAGGATGAGGATGATGATGAGGATGATGATGATGATGAGGATGATGATGATGATGATGATGAAGGTGATGATGATGAGGATGATGATGATGATGATCATTATGTTGATGGTGATGATGATTATGAGGATGATGATGATGAATGATGATGATGTTGATGATGATGATGATGATGATGATGTTCATGATGTTGATGGTGATGATGATGATGATGATGATGAGGATGATGATGACGATGTTCATGATGTTGATCGTGATGATGATGATGATGATGATGGCAATGATGGCAATGGTGATGATGATGATGATGACGATGGTGATGATGATGGTGATGATGATGAAGATGATGGTGATGATGATGATGATGATGATGATGAGGATGATGATGATGATGTTCATGATGTTGATGGTGATGATTATGATAAGGATGATGAAGGAGATGATGATAGTGATGATGATGACAATGACGATGATGGTGATAATGTTGTTGATGATGATGATGATGATGGCAATGATGGAAATGGTGATGATGATGATGATGATGATGGTGATGATGAAGGTGATGGTGGTGAAGATGATGATGATTAAGATGAACATGATGAAGATGATAATGATGATCATGGCGATGTTGATGATGATGGTGATGGTGATGTTGATGATGAGGAAGGTGATGAGGAGGAGGAGGAGGATGATGATGAGGATGACAACGATGGTGATGACGATGATGTTCATGATGATGATGACGACGATGGTGATGATGATGTTCATGATGTTGATGGTGATGATGATGATGATGATGATGATGATGATGGTGATGATGAAGCTGATGATGGCGATGAGGATGAGGATGATGATAATGAGGATGAGGATGAGGATGAAAATAATGATGATGGCGATGGTGATGATGATGCTGATGATGAAGATGAATATGAAGGTAATGAAGATGATGATCATGTTGATGATGATGATGAAGATGATGAGGAAGGTGATGATGATGATGATGTTGATGACGACTATAGTGATGATCATGTTCATGATGTTGATGATCATGAAGTTGAAGATGATGATGAAGTTGAAGATGATGAAGAAGATGAAAATGATGATGAACGCTATTTTTGGTTTTAACAAACGCGCACGCAATTTGTATTCACATAACGTGCTCGCATTTTGTTCCTATATAATGCGCACGCGTTTTGTATAGTTAAATCGCACTCGCGTATTGTTTAAATTCAAAATTTATTCCCTCCAAATGATAAGGCCGAGCCTCCACCCATGCTTTCATGGAATTCCTATGCCTATGTGTCTGGTTTGTACTTTGCTTCGGATTCAACATGCATGTGCCTTGGAGTATGATAAACCATGGCAAATTCAACATTATATCCATATTTTGAATATGCTCGTGTTTAGCGGTTCGTCTGATTATGCTGCACACCTTCATTTTTAATAAGATTTTATAAACAGATATGGTTTCTTTTGCAGATTCTAAATATGTAAATTTTAATAAGAATACATAATTTTTTCTATTTTTTTCTTATTTATCTTCTGTCATCACTCCTCAACTCAAAAAACACACTGGTAGTGTTTCGTCCATATCTCTTTCGTTTCTCAACCATTTAGAAAAAAAATTGTATGGTGCACTAAAGAACACCAACCTCTACATGCTATAAAAAACCCATTTCCAAATAATTGCATTAAGACATTCAAATGCTGCACCCACAATTGACGTACCATTTTCGAGGTTTGATCTCTTAGATAATTAAAAAAAAATTAAAAAAATTATTTTTATTATTGGAAAAATAGTCATGCACTAGTCCTATATGCTCTCTATATGTATACCGGTTTTCGTAAGTTTATTCCATCATTTAGACACTCAGACACTGCACCCACAAAAACATATACCTTATAATTTGTCCAAAAAATAAAAAGTGCCCGTTAAAATTTATCTAACTTTATATAGTTAACAAAATTTTCAATAGAAAAAAAAATATATTTGGAAAGGTCATTCAATTTCCTACATTTCTTGTTTTTTACTGATCACAAGATTCATTGTGTAAGTTTCTCAAAATATCCATGCAAGTTGATGGATTCCTGTTTTTTCAGTTTTGTATTGCATCTAACGTGCCAAAAGAGACCCTCAACTTCTTGCACACACCCTATAGTTCAGATAGATGCATGAAGGTTAGTCTTCACTAAAATAAGAATATAAGCTATCAGTATCATTTTTATATCTTTTCCTAACATAAACTATTAACTTTCAACTGATAAAACTAATTCTTCTATTTTCAATGTAAAAGTACAGTTTATGTAAATAAAAAATGTGTAGAAAATAATTGATAAAACTAAACCTACTAATGTCAATCAGTAATATGAGTATTATTCTGTACTAACATGCTATTTACACACTCTATTTCTGATAACATGTCTGCAAAACAATTTAATAAACTTTCTAGAAAACAACTATCTACTGATAAAATAACATTTCATTACTCTGAAAACATAAATATTCGATTCATTCATATTCCTATCATACTTCATTTACTTAAACAAACTACCCGTGCTAGAGTACGATACGGATTACTCCAGATGGGAAAAAACACAGGTAGGATTTATCTTTCATCACAGTACAGATTCAGTCTAGAATAACTAAGAGATTTCAACACATCATAACATAACATCATTCAATAATTGCTCATACATAGAGATAAACTACAACACAGAAATTAAAAGATAATGGAACCTGTCTTTAAAGCTGGATGACAACAGCAATGGGAGGTTGTTTCTCCCTATCAACTCTTGGAGAGCGCTCAAACAACAACTTCTCAGGACCCCCCGAGCCTATTTTGGTTTGCTTGGCTGGAACTAGGTGGAGCAATCAACAAGGTACTAGTCCTGAGACTCAATACCAACTCTGCATACTGCAGTAAGATCTTTCAGCTGTAAAGTTGTACTAGATCAACTTCCTGCAGTTTACTCCTCAAACACCTTCCTTCCAATTTCCCTTTCCCAATGAATTCCTTGAAGTGCATTCACCTAAATGATTCTTCTTCTGGAATGTGTAGCCTCAGCTCTCTACATTGGGCACTTTTAATAAGATTGCCTAGGTCTTTTTGGGTTAGTTGTCATTAATCGAGCCACCTGCTCTGATCCCACTTTCTTGGGGGATCATGACCCCAAACGTATGGAAGTTGCCACCTGCAACATAGGAAGTGTTTGAGGATGCTTCCACTTGTATTTTTTCTCTCCACCTAGTTCCTTCCACCAACTTGACCAGTACACTCTTTTTAACAGCTCTCCCAAGCGGTTGTCTCCACTTTTATTTATTTAAAATTAAATATTCAGAATTACATTCCACATCCTTGAATCTGCTGAGTCATCAGCTTCCACTTAGCATTAAATTTAACATAATGTCTGGGAATAAAATCAAAAGCAGATAACATTATTTTACAAAATTAGGGCATGTGACAATATTGTAATCCTGAGAATCTAGGTCAAGTGGACACAACTCGTCTAAGTTCAACTCATCAATTGAATTGCATGCATCATTGTCATAGTATTCTTTTTGCATTGAGCCAATGAGAGCAATGATGCATGCAATTCAGTTGATGAGTTGAAATTAGGCGAGTTGTGTCCACTCGACCTGGATTCTCAGGACTATGATCTACCTATGGTATAGATCTTCAGGACAGATATTTAAAGCCCAGAGCCAAGGGTGGAATAGAACAGAACGATTAAGATAAAAATTAGTGTTACATTTAGAGTCATATCACATAATTGTAGTTTTTTAAAATTAAAAATTATATACGAAGGAGCAAAGTAGTTTTAGTACCTTTAGAGAAATGAAAATGTGAGCATGAAAAAAAAATATGACCTCGTTTCCTTGGGTTATATCAATGTCCATTGTTTACTCTTCAAAATTGTTGTTGTGCCATAGATTTGCAGTTGATTTTGCTAGTAAATTATTGAATGACATTAGAATTTACATCAATAACACCTGACTAATTGTTTTTGTGTTTCATAATGCTAAGAGTGGAGGAAAATAAATAAAAGAAAAGGTGTTACGATGACTCTGAGATCCGAAAAACAAAATGTATGAAAATGAAACATGATATTAATTCTCATTTCGAAAAGAATTGAAAATGTTCAATAACATGAATTCAAGTGGGGATTCAAAATACAAGGTGTCCAAGCATCTTTTGGAAGACTTCATTAAATGAAACTTTACATTGAATGCATATGGAAATACAATGTCAAGATCAAGCTATCGGTTCGATCAAGATTTCTAAAACATAGAATTATATGATAATAAAATTTAATAAAACATTATTTTGACTAGAAGAATGATATACTTGTAGGTGATAATACATGCCTTGAAGAAAAAATGAGTAAACGCATTACTATTGCCACTTCCTCTAGATTTTATGAATAGATATTAGTCGTAAAGTAATTGATGTTATAGATGTGATTGATTGGAGTCATACATGTGATCAATCACATTTATAACCCAATTACTCTACAACCCATATTGACAAATGAATATAAATGACCATTTTCTATCCAATAAACAAAGTGAATTAAATGATGGGTTTGTTGCCTATTTATAGAAGATAAAAAATGCTCGATCGGGGTCTTTTTTAACCCTCGATCGATCTATTTTTAACCCTCAATCGATTTCTGTAACTCTCGATCAAGGGTTTATCAGAATCTCCATCGAGGGTTTATCAGAACCTTGATCGATATTTTATTAAACCCTCGATTGAGGTGTTGAAACCTCGATCAAGGGTTTAAGAAAAGCTCGACCGAGTTACATTTTTTTGTTTTTTCTGAAATCGCCTTGCCAAAACTTGTAACCCACCTCCATGGATGCACCCTCTTCTCCATACTTAGGAATAATTCTGTATGAATTCTGGCCTACTGTCCCTAGGACCAACATTCCCCCAACACTCACCTGTGGCTCGTCCTGAGCCACTTGAAGCTATTTTTCCATGTGATGACTTGCGCTAGTTTTGTTCTCGAAATACTCCACAATTTTCACCATTTTCTTTGTTTATGTGCGCACTTCTTCCTCTGTTTTCTACATTTTCTCCACTAGGTCAGAACTGACGTGTTCCGACATGAATTTCTCTGCTGATTTTTCTACTTCATGCACCTTCTGATGTATAGGTTGAATGATTCCTATAAGTCTCTCTGCCTCGGCCTGCAACTCTTCTACTTTTTCTTAGCATTGTTGTTGTTGTGTGCGCAACATAGTCAATTTTTGTTGCAGTTTTCTCATCTCTGCCGCCTTAGCCATTTTCTGTGCTAAGGGTAGCTTCTTCATATCGTTTCTTATCTACATGATATTTTCTTTGAACACAGTCAATTCACTTGCAATCCTATATGATTGCTCGTCATCATCCATTATATTTTAATTCATAATATATTAGAATTATAAATTCACATTACTTTACATGCAATAGTTACTTTTCTGTATATAACTAGTGATCTTTTCCTACCCCATAAGAAATGTAAATTTTAAGTAGATAGTAAAATATTTTCTTTATGTGGTTCACTGCAATCTTGACAAAATTTAAATATTAAACAAGAGACATATCAAATAAACCATTGTTGTAGGATGGATATTTTGATGATGATTGTTAACTCCCATTAAGACCAACTTTGGTCTATTAAACTTTAAGAAAAAAATATAAAGAAGTATTTGGGTTGTTTTATAATCTTATTTCTATGCTTGATGAGATTTGAAAGAAAATTTCCTAAATTTTCATAGCTTAGATGAGTTAAAAGGTTAGTAATGTTAATATTGTTAATGTCCACTAAGACCAACTTTGGTCTATCAAACCGTGGACAAAAAAACACTTGGATTCCTTTATAATTTTTATTTCTATTAATCTTTAAAATTCATAAGAGAAACTCATAATTATTATTTATGATAAGCTAATAAATAATTAGCTACCAAATATTCTCAATGAAAACTAAAATCACAACTTACAAATCTATCTTTAGTTCATTTTTTCAAAACTAAAATCACAACTTACAAATCTATCTCTAGCGTATTTTTTGTTTGATTGAACCAAAATACTACTACACAGTATTTATTTTGATAGAGGTCGTTGTGACCAGCGTAAATAGAGTTGTCTACATGTGGGACGATTTCGTCTTGACAAAATAATTCTCTCTGTAAAATCCTCTGGTGCCCCCGACACCTCCTGGCACATTGACTCGACGAGATCCATGCAGGATGGTACTCCTCCATTCTTCCATACGTTGTCATTCCCTTTCACATCGATGCATGGAGTTAATGCACTCCATACGTCGTCATTCCCTTCCACATCGATGCATGGAGTTAATGCACTCCATACCGGTTGGTGAGTTTGAAATCCCTTGCACCCGTCCGTCCCTCCCTCCCACGACGGTCTCCCCTCCATTCAACAGCTTAACATACCGTGCATCTTCATACTCTGCCAATACCATGTTCAACTGGAACTCACCCTGCTCCTGCGACCATCTCTAATGAGTCTGTTCTCAGGATATTTTTTAGAGGAAATGGAGGATATATTATACACGCTATAAGACTGGGCACTTTCTGTTACTCCTAGCAAGCCTCAGGCATGCCAGCTTGCTAATCATCTCTCTGTGTTTCATCTCATCCCCATTGGTGAGTCCAACTTTGCATTATCGAATCTGAATTAATGGATTTAGAAAGGGTATGTTCGAATCTATGATTCAACTCATCATATTTTGTTT
The DNA here is from genome assembly GCA_001517045.1 of Pseudotsuga menziesii. NCBI lineage: Eukaryota > Viridiplantae > Streptophyta > Pinopsida > Pinales > Pinaceae > Pseudotsuga > Pseudotsuga menziesii. The sequence continues at coordinate 112,983 of LPNX010356366.1, read as the reverse complement.
AAATTGCTACCAGCTGATGATTTTAGGGTTAGAAAGGAGGCAAACATAGAAAAATCGACAATTTTCCTCCAATTCTACTATGTTTAACTCATATTTCCATGGAAAAATAATGACATGAGATTTGACATTGTTTCCTCAAATAAAGACATGAGATTTGATTTACAATTAAAAAACCGAATTTGTCATTCGATCGGCATCTACGCCCCCACACCGACAACTCTAATGAAGTTATAATCCATGAAAACAACGATGGTTAGAATTGATTGCTCAGAGGTTTTAATTTTTATTTTTAAAAATAGGATTTGTTTTGGGAAAAGTGGTTAGATTGTCATCGTCCAGAAATGAATTGATATTTTTCCCTTACTTGTGAGTTTGATTGTTATATTAATATAGGAAAAATATTGGGTATAAAAGTTTCGAAAATTATGGTTCAAATTTAGTTTTCAGTTCTAGTACCAGTAAATAATTTTTTCTTTGGTAAACTACTAATTTTTATTAATAATACTATATATATTACATCTTGGACATAGAAATTTGGAAAGTTATAAACTTTCGTCTGAATGAGCTTGGACATGGCCTGTAAAATGTCACCATATGTTTTTTTTCTATTTCTAAATGCTAATGCAAGTATAATACCTATTTCAAAATGGAAAAGGATTATTGGCGTTGAAATTGTATGTGTCTTATTAGAAACCAGCCACTGGTAACAAGAACCTTCAAAACTTCTTCCTTAAACTTATCACAAGCATTAATGAAAACCTATTGAAGCGTAGAGGATTAAGAGATATTTACAGAGATTTGGTGGATCTTTGAAATCTTCGAAATATGCCTATGGAGAATCCAGGATCACAATCATGTTAGCAACTTAGATAGAGATTTAGTATAAGAAAGTTACATACATTTGTAGTTTGTGCAGTTATCTATTTCAGGATTCACAGACATGTCCACTTTGTGAAGTTGCGACCTCGCTTACTACTACAGGAATTCCATAGGTACTTGCCTATGTTCTATGTGTACATACGAGAGTGGGTACTTCCTGCGTGAGCCTTATGTAGGGGAGCAATTGATTTCCATTCTTTACTTTGTATAGATTCCCGCCGATTTTAAAAGTTGAATTGCTGCTTTTTATATAGATAGTGAGGACCAATTACGGAAACCAACTTCATCCAGAAAATCCTCCAATTTATTTCATCTTCTCAATGCTCTCCTTCTTATCAAACTTTCCTTTAATGCAATATGTCTTGTAAAAATATTTTATGACATGTGATTTACAACTACTCTTTCGCTACCAATCAACGCCTTACCATTTACGCAAAGTTGGTTGCAATTTTGCATTAATTCTAAACCAAGGGTCACAAAACAACTAACTTTAAGGAATAAAATCAGTTGCTTGCCAACATAAAGTTGCACAATCTAAGCTTAAGGGTTTGTTTGTCTTCACAACACAAGGATGCATAATGCAATCTTTAATACATCTATAACATATGATTGAAAGGTTATGCCATTTTGGAACAATAGCTTGTGATCTTTACTAAGCTTTCCCAGGTTCATATAAACCATTCACACTTCACAAAAAATATTCCTAACCATGGTAGCAATGCTCAAGGAAAATGAAGAAGAATAATTTCACTTCCTAATGTATCCCCCAAGTCAATTCTGTAATTTTATCATGCCCATTGTTATAGAAGGAGAATATTAATGTGGGAAGATATCCCACACAAATATTATGTGGTGACATTAAAGCAATGTGGAAAGATATCCCAACATGCTAAGGTTTTATGAGGTTGACCTATTTTGATTTTACCAAATCAAGATGGATATCAATCATGAGAACAAAGCGAATAATAGCCTTATCCCTTTTGCAAATGACTGAGGATATGACCTCTAAAGAAGACATAATCAAAATTTTGCATATTGTTTGGAAACTTTCCCAAAATTCCTTTTAGTTAGTATGCTTTTACACATAAGTGAATTTATCAAATATAATCAAACCTCAAGTTTGAAGGAGTTGGTAAAATTGCAAATCATAATTTCAATCAAATTGAGCCAAGGCTTTTCATGTATAATCTTCTTGGGTCTTTACACATCATCTAGTCAAGTGTTATGTTAATCATATAAATATCTCATTAGTATACTACTTTCCTACAAAATGATCATTAGAGTAAAAATATTACCCCATGTTTTTACTCCATTTAATTCTTCCATGGTAGAAATTGAAATTGTAAAGTCTTTCTACTATGCAGTTCATTATTCTTAGAACTTGTCGTACATGACGTCTATTGGTTTGTCCTTTTTCATTCAACTCATTGTTGACATTACAAATCACCTTCCTCTCCCCATCAAAATCCTCTGAATGACAACAAAGAGGCCTCCTAAAGCATGGTATCACACACCTTGGCCTAGGGAAACAGTTCCTCATAACTAAATTGAATAAGAGAGGACAAAGCCATGTTTATTTCTTTGTTCATTACCTATTCCAATTTTTTGTTGAAGCTTAGGCTCTTAGTCACCCATTTAGCAATAATAGACTTTCTTAAATGTCTCTCATGCATTGGTGTACTTAATAATGCCATATTTTTCTTTAAACTTAAAGTGGTTGGTCAAGCAAGTTGAATCATCCCCTTTCCATTTTCATCTTCAACATTCAATTTTCAAGATTATCCTTGATTTGATAGCTTCACCCCATTGTCATTTTCACAATGGATGGATCCAAAATAAAAATGATTTCCTTCCTAATCACATGAGTTATTATTGAATATATGAATTCCTTACTTTGTGCCAAAATATAGCTATAAAATACATAATCCAACTTGTTACAACCTGAATCCTAATGCAGAAAACAACTACTTTTGTGCCATATATTATCAAAATATTGAATCACTGTAAAATTCCCGATTTATACCTATCCCCACATCAACCAAAATAATTATTTTCAGTTTTTTTAATAGGCCATATAAGGAAGTGCCAAATCAATGATCATAGCAATTTTAATATTATCCTTATTAATCAATATGTGGTTAATAGATACAGTATTTTTGAGTCAATCCTTTCCAATACAAATAATAGTTTTTACTTTAGTCTATTATTTGTAATGAGCATTCTTACAATTTATTAAACAAAGAACTACTATATCAATTCAACCTAGGGACTTGCACCTCAAATCCAGTTTTGAAAAGACAAAGCTTTTGGTGTGGGTATTTTCTTATAAACAATCTATGTCTCACATTTGTTTTGCATGTAGAATTATTCCAAGAAGCGTTAATATATGTGAACCCAGTCACATAAAATTTAGTTTCCCAACCTTGTCCTTCTATTTACTATCAATTTCCTCTATTTTCTTGAAGAAAATTTGTGGTTTATTTCTTTAAATCCGTAGTTTATTATATGCAAATTAACTCAAAAGAAGTTAATAGGGCCCATGAGGCTTACCATTATTTTTCACCTCCAAATCTTTTGGTCTTTTCAGTTATGACAAAAGTTGCTAGTAATTTTTGAATATATCAATGTATCCATATACTCCCATGAATCCTCCTACCGAGAAATGGGGGTAAGAACCTATTAGTGTATGTTTATTTCATTTAGTCACTGGTTGATTCATGAGTTTTCATGGGATTCTAAACTCTAAAAAAACTCACAAGAAAATTCCTAGATTTAGATTGAGAACTGTGAGTGTTTTGGCACTTAATGTTTTGAATCAAATATTGAAAAAATAGAAATTAACATCCTGGTATATTGCAAGCTAACATCCCCATGAACTATATTGTACTCAAAACAATTAAGAATATTATAAGCACTAAGATGTGCATTTTTCCATATACTATGACAAACTAGTATTATATTTATAGCTCAATCGAAGCCCTAAGATGATTAAGCCACACATGTTGTCTACTAACAATTTAAAAGGGAGAAACAAATTGCATATCAAGTGTAGTAATGGTCAGTGTAAATGCATGGAAAAATAAAAAGGAAATGGGAAAAAAGAAGAAGAAAAAGACATTATTGTATTGGTTTGTGTCCATAGTTCACGTAGGACCTAATCTTATCTATTTGTAAATCAAGTATAATGTTGACTTATTTTCTAATCTTATTCGTTTGACTTATTTTCTGGTGTGTCATTCAAGTATAATGCTGAGCGTATGTTAGACTGGATATCAGTGCTTGATATTCGCATGTAAACCTTCTCAAAATCCGCGAGCGAACATGAAGTAGTCATATATTTTCTTCTTTCAAATATTGCAAAGAAACCTCCATACATTCTATATGATAATACAATCAATTCTTTTAAGGAAGTCTCTAGTTTCCTTTTGCATTGACAATGGTGGTGATAAAAATAGTTCAGGTGTGGGTCATGCAATGGCAATTATCAATAACAGGCTTCAACATACTCCATTGCAATCATTTTTATGTCCTCCATCCTCAAGAGTTCAGCAATCACCCTATTACAATGAATGCTCTATAGGAAACATTGAAGCTATCATTTTTCGCTTTTCCTTAGAGATTACATCAATTTATTTCTAAATGATATTTGTAAAATAAGTTATGTCAATTTATGTGAATTTATCTTCCCATTTGCATCTCATAAGAATTTTTTTTTGTTTTTTTTGCAGCTCATCTGAAATAACAAGATGGTGCAAGAATGGACAATGTGCATTCAAGTGAAATGTTATCCCAACCCAAGACAAACAACAATTTGAGGAAGCACGATGTAAAGCTAGGATTATTGAAATAAAATCCATAACTACAAATGTCGACCAAGACAACTCCAAAAATAACCCCCTCAAATCAAGATACAAGGGAAATACAAGGTATACATCGCCTCAACTTAGGGAAGGAACAAAACCCATTTTAGAGGCCTAGAGAATAAAATAAGGGAAATGTAAGTTCTGTGGATACAAATGGGATCCTAAGCACAGATGCTTACAAAAATAAATTATATGCCTGTGAAGCAGAGCTAGAATTCAATGAACCAATTGAAGACGATGTGAATAGCCAACAATACTACCACCCAAGAATCGAGTACGACTCCCCACAAATCTCATTAGCTGCTATTACCGGGATCTCCCAACCGCAAACATTGAAAATATTAAAGGACATATAAAAAATAATAACGTCACAGTTCTCATCGACTCTAGCGGCACCCATAACTTCGTTAACGTTAACCTTGCTAAAGTATTTAACCTATTTATTCATCCAGTACCTAACATGAAGGTTATGGTAGCATATGGAAAGAAGATTGACATTGTGGGAAAATGTCACAAGGTTAAGTTACAAATGCAAGAATATAACTTAGAATTAGATTTATTTGTGGTACCACTAGGAGGAATCAACATAGTATTAGGAATACAATTGTTACAAACCTTGGGTACATACTCTGCAAATCACCAAGAACATTTTATTGAATTCCATGAATTTGGGAAAACACACAAATTATATGGATTCCAACCACCTCCAACACAATTGGTTACATCACATCAGATGGAAAATCTATGTTGGAAAGATGCACCAATGTACATACCTCAATGTCGAGAAATGGAGTTTCTAACAAGTGAAGGAGATATGGACAAACAACTAGAGACACAATAGCTAATTCAAAAACATCGCAAGGTGTTTCAAGAGTTACCTATGGTGCTCCCAACAAACAGAAAAACTGAACACATAATCAAAATAGAACCAGGGATAAAACTTGCCAGTAACAAAACATACATATATCCACATTAGAGACATTGCGATAGTTCACGTAGTCATTGTCGTCAAATAAATTTTGAGGACAAAGATTCCTTAAGGGAAAGACAATGTAACAAAGCAAATTTAATTATTAAGCTAGGTTAATTAATGTAAATAAAATAAGAGGTGACTTGAAAAGTCACCTCTCTTCCCCACTTATGGTATAAATTACCAGGGCACCTATTATGTAAGGCATCTTCTACATTTATTAAATATACTCTCTACATTGATTTCTCTTACGTTCTCCATCCATTCTCCCTTTCTTTCTCTTCCATTGAACAAAAGGGTATTGTAGGTTATTTTGATGGAACCGAGCAGGGAGGCAATTGTAGAGCAGGTATGGTAATAAGATTGATCCAATCACTATCTTATAGACTAAAATCCAGTATTGGCTCGGGATCAAACAAAAAAGAATATCTTATTGTGCCCTGGGTTTAATGTTTTTCTCTAAGGAAAAGGAAATATCTCCCATCATGTTTTTTGGGGATTCTAAAGAAATAGTGGACTAAGCTAACGGTATCCATGACATACACATAATTGAGTTTCATCACTGGATCAGAGGGACCAAGGACCTCATTAATAATTTTCAACAAACCATATTTAGTCATATCTTTCGGGAGTTAAATTCTAAAGCAGACCCATTGTCCAAACAAGCCATTGATGTTGGAATGGAGTCCATAAAATGGGCATTGTTCCATGCTAGCATAGACCTAAGACATGAAAGTAGTATTTTAAGTCAGTGAATTTGATAGATCTAAAATTATGTTCTAGGGTGAAGTTCTGAACCTAAACATTGACGAAAATTATGTATGTATGACAAAAGTTTTCATAATATAAATTTGTACTTTCTATGTGAAAAAAAATCATAAACAATGGATGTATCGTAAAAAAAATGCAAATAATTCATGTACTAAATACGACCAAAATCTAATAAGTTAAAATATTAAAAAATGACCCTAACCACTATGACTTGGGAATATTAAAAATTGACCCTAACTACTGTGACTTGGGACATATAATGATGACAACTCAATAGTCGTGGTCTTAGCTAATTGTTTTTTATAAAAAAAAAATATAAAATAAAAATCAAGGGAAACAGGCATCATAAAAAAATCATTATAATGACATCTTATTTGTGTTGACAAGGTTTTTCAAAGGTTTATCACCAAGAGTACTTACTATGATGATGGTGTAAGCCTTTCCACCGTATGCATTTATAGTAATGATGGTTTGTCTATTAGATTAAGCAGCTTTAGTGATGTATTCTACTTGTACATTGGGTGGTTGGATTAATAGGCTAGCATTGTCCTCACCCAGGATCAAAATCTATGACCATATGTACATGAAACCTATGGGAGTGACCATATGTACATGACACCTACCAGAGTGTCATAATTTCAGTAATGAAGACAAAAAAACAACTTAAGTGATGGTCATTTACACTAGTATTTTGGGTCAACCAAACAAAAAAATACATTAGAGATACATTTGTAAGTTGTGATTTTAGTTTTTATTGAGAATATTTGGTAGCTGACGATTTATTATATTATTACAAATAATAATTATGAGTTTCTCTTATGAATTTTAGAGCATAGAAATTAAAATTATAAAGAAATAGAAGTGCTTCTTCACCTTTATTCTTAAGGTTTGGTAGACCAAAGTCAGTTTTAGAGGACATTAACATTACTCATTTAAGCTATGAAAATTTAGGAAATTTTCTAAATAAAATTAGAAAACAACCCAAATAATTTTTTATATTTTTTTCATAAAGTTTAATAGAACAAAGTTGGTCTTAATGAATATTAACAATCATTAGTTTGCCTCCAACAATGGATTTGATTTGTCTCTTGTTTAATATTTACATTTCCACAAAGTTGCAGTGAGCCACATAAAGAAACTATTCTACCATCTACTTTAAATTGACATTTTTTATGGGGTAGAAAAGATCACTAGTTACATAAAGAAAAAAAGCCATTATAAAGTAATGTGAATTTATAAATTTTAATTTTGTTTTCTCAAGTGTATTATGCACTGAAATATACTATTTATTGTCCTGCAATGTAAATTCAAATGTAAAATGGAAAAATTACTTAGAATAAATTGAATGTGAAAATTTATTGTCATGTAATGTAAATTCAAATTTGAAATGGAAATTACTTAGAATAAACTGAATGTGAAAACATTGTTGAAAATATCTTAAAATGAAAATATAAATACATGACAATGCTATGAAAAGAGATGTGCTAGACATAACTTGGATGCCAAAAGGAGCCTCGAGGCTCTAAAATGACGCTAAAGGTATCCCTAAGTACAATATAAGGATGCAATGAGGATGCTAGATAGACCCTAATGATGCTAAGAAAACATAATTTGGATACTAATTATAACTCCAAGAATCCTAAAAGGACACAATCAAGACACTACTTATATCCATATAATGCTATAAGAATGTAATTTAAATTCGAAGGGGCTGCATATGGGATGAAACCATGACACTACTTAGAGCTCTTAGGACATTGGTAGGACACCAACGGGACTCCATAAGGATGCTAAAAGGAACTCAAGGACACTACAAAGCTGCTAAATTAACTTAAGGTGACATTAAAGGGATGCCATAAGAACACATTGAATATGAAAAATATGCATAATATTATGTCAATAGGATGTGAAATTTAGACACAAGATGATGCATAAAAAGGATGCAAAAAATGACAACTTCCTATTAGATATTGTTTTGCATCTTTAATTTACAATAAATGAAAAAAATGTAACAAAGTGGGAGGACACAAACTAAGCACAAAAAGGCCCCATTGCAATAGTGTATTACACCTTATGCAACAGGGTCACATATAGATGATAATTTTAAAAATATTATTGGTAAAATGGCATATTTTGAAACCACATTGTAACACAACAAAACTTATATTTAATACCATTCAATGGAGCTTTAACTGAATAGTTCATAAGGAACAATAATTGCTAAGGTTTTGCAAATTGGTTAGCCAGTTACGTGGGCTTGATTGTGGGGAAAATTCCATAGTTAAGAGTGATTGAGCTAGAAAAGTCTTCCAATGGGTGACCTCCTAAGAATTCCTCTCTACTGAGTGCAAGCCTTGAAAGTGATGATTGATACATTGTGATTCATCTCGCTAGTCTCAATATTGCTTCTTCACCCCTGTGAACATCACTCGATGCAACGAGTGCTAAGTGGGTTATTAACAAACAATGAGACTTTGGTCAACTATGACTATACTCATGGGATATGGGTCATAGACTAATGAATTAATCTATGCAAATAATCCCAAAAATGAAATATATTTCTTTAGATTGATATTAAAGGGGAAATGTTTGGATGGATGCTAGTTATATATTACTCAAACCCTTTAAGACAATGTTAATTAGTGGAAACCTCAAATGGGTGTCAGGGAAGCTAAATGGATATGATCATTCCATCTAGGCATAACCTCCATAGCCAAGAAACAAGCTGGAAATAATACCACTCCATTATGTTAATGAAAACCATCCACAACCTTTGCATCACACAAGAAATTTGGATGGGATGGAAATTAAGTTATGGTTTCGATGGAATGTAGTTTATCTACAAATTGTTTATTTGATTATGGATATGAGTATAGGCATTAATGTTAGAAAGTGGATCATTTTGAGGAATGTGAGATGGCTAGACAGGTTGGGGAATCGTTTGGGTAAGAGTTTAAACTGATTGCTTATTGTTAGCCCCTTTCTTCAATGATTAGTACTGATTGTTTAAGGATGGATTGACTAGTAAAAGGAAGGTTTACCTAAACCTAATGATTCCTCCAAGTGAATCACCCATTTTTGGAATTGGTGGTTTAATTAAGATAGTTCTAGTGTTCTTGTTTGAGGAAATTTTACCAGGTTGGGGTTCCCCTCACTAGTGATAGTTTATCCTCGATTGTCTAGGAGGGGATGGCCAACCAAGGAAGAGTTTGTAAGACATAAAGGGGACATTAAATATTTGATGGGTATCGATCTCATCAAGAAGTGGAGGAATATCACTCTATTTACATGGATTGAATACCAGGTAATGGGAAAAACTGACTCTCCAAGGTTAACGTCTGGGTAAAGCCTAAGAAGAAGATTATTAAGGAAATAAAGTCATGGGTAAGGGAATCTAGTTACACCAGGAAATGGGAGAGAGGAAATTTGAGTTCTAAAATGGGCCTCCTAAGGAAAATGATAAAATAATAGTTAAAATAATTAAATAATAGTTATTAATTTTGGAGGAAGAATGAAAAAAACTACTTTTTTGTTCGTATTTTTGACATATCTCCCTGTGTTTTTACTCAAATTCTGAGTAGGAGAGCTCGTTGGATGTGGAATTTAATTCTACATCCAACAAGTACCCACACTGCATACTTTTGATGGACCCTGCTACCCCAAAAACAAGAAATTCCTGAAAAAATCTCATCATCACGTTTTTTCAGGAATTTCTTGTTTTTGGGGTAGCAGGGTCCATCAAAAGTATGCAGTGTGGGTACTCGTTGGATGTGGAATTAAATTCCACATCCAACGAGCTCTCCCACCTGAAATTTGAGTAAAAACACAGGGAGATATGTCAAAAATACAAACAAAAAAAGTAGTTTTCTTTTATGACAAATAAGTCAATTCAACCATTATGGTTGACTCATTTTATTGAAATTCTATTGGTTCTTCAATTCCAACTCACAAAATTTATTGTTGACGCGTTTTCTTATAAGGCCTGTTTTAGACCCCAAATTTCCTCTAATGCTCCCTTTACTGGAAAATCAAGTCCTTGCTTGGCAAGGTCATGTTGGAATGTCAAGACGAACAAAATGAAATGTTGCTTCAAATGGATGAAATTCAATATCAGATAAGGAAAGTGACGGACATGCATAAAATAATTATTAATGCCATTACTGGATTAGTATTTACTACAACATGTACCACCTCAACACCTGCTTTTGGCCCCACTATAGTTCATGAGTCCTCTCATGAGAAAGAGGTACCTCATATTGCTAACTCTGATGATGATGATGAAGATTAGTTCGGGTTTTTTAAGTCTTTTTTTTTTGTTTAGAAGTTATCACAAGTATGTTATAGGAATATTACATCCCTTTATATAAATCTCAATTACTTATGGAAGGTCTTTTACATCATTGTTTAAGGCATGGTATAGCTCTCTAGATAATAAATGATAGTTCTCTATTTTATCTTTAATTGGGTTTCCTTAGGGAAGACCCAAACTGCTATTTTATGAATGTTTTCTTTGAAGTAATATAATTTCCTATGGATTATTAAAAAATGGTTAATTGATGGAAATTTAAATCAATAATTTAGAAGTCTAATCACTATGTGGAGGGAGTCCCTTGTCCCACAAACAAAATGGTCTCATACACCAACTTGGTGTCTAGTTAAACTATAACTTAAAATGATGTTGTTGGTGTTGTTGTTGTTATAATTACTATAACGATTGAATTCTCATAGTAAGGTTCACTTAAATATAGTTTGGGCATGGATGATGAAGTATTTTAGAAAGTCGAAACCATTAAGTGAAGTGGAATAATTATAATATATATATATATATATATATATATATAATACTATTATTGGCTAGTTAAAAATAAGAAATGAAAATAAGTTTAGTTTTTTAAAAATTCCATAAAATATGACAAAATTTTAGTGTATGCCTAAAAACCAAAACACCCTTAGGTATATTCTATGATAAATTGTCCACCCATCCACATTACAAAGAAACACATAAAAATAAAAATCTAAATATGTTGCTCATCTTCATTAACACTTTGTATCTAAATATGTTAATCATCTTCATTAACACTTTGTCTTTGTTCTTCTTGCATGCCAACCTCTCTCTACTCTGTTGTGCCTTGAATTTCCATTCCTCGAAAGTTGAACCCATCAAGACTCAAGGTCGCTCCACTGAGGATTGAAAGTTGTGTGCAAAGCCTAAAATGATGATATAGTGAATGTCAATATCATCATGCATTTTGGCTATCTTTCTAGTCTCCATCGCTTTCTCCAAAACATTAATGATTGTCCCTGAAATTAAAGATCGAATTGATCTATTTTTTTCTAAAAAAAAAAAAATCTTAATTTTATTTCTAAAAAAAGGTACAGAATTACATTTCTAGATATATGCAAAGCTTATATTCAATCTGTGAATGTCTTCAGCTAGCACAAAGATTACAAGAATACATTCATAGATATATATCAGTAAATATGTCTATCGTTCATGAAACTTTCCTTACAATCTTCTTCATTTGTTTTGGCATATAGGATTCCTCACAAAATGGTAGATTTATATAAGCGACATTGTGTATACTATTCTGTAAAGGTTTCTCACAATTTGGATTACAATCCCCTTCTTCAAAAAAAATATATGTTGATTTTTTGTGGTATACAAGCCTCAGCTCAATTATTTCAAGTTGGTATTTATCCATCCAAAGGCCTTCTTTAGAAAGGGAGTTTGCAAATCTATTTTGCTCCCGGTAGACATGAATATATGAAAAATTGCTAAGAGTTTGAATGGTTTTCATAACTTATTTCGACAATGGGATGAGACAGATGTTTGTACACCATTGAGTATGTTTCACACAGATAATGACCAGCATGGAATCACCAAACAGTTGAATATTTTGGCACCATTCTCAACACTAAAGAGAATGAAGAATTTTTAAGGAAAATAGTTTTGTATAGTTATTGGCCCCTCTCCAAATCCCATGGATAATTTGAAAGAGTGTGATTCTATGAGAAAAATAACAACTCCACCCCCACACTGAGAGTGATCCTATTGGGATGCACCTTTAAATAATTCCCAATGAATGTCTTTATTTATGACTTATTTGATCACACGCGTCAATGCTTCACCCCACCCTTGTGGGAAGAAAGATATGATGTTTAAGTAGTTTGAAGTAACCATTTCAAGAACACACATTTTCTCCTGAAAATTTGAGTTATTTCTCGCAATCCAGTCCCCAACCGTAATATCAAAGGTAGGGAAAGAAAAGGTCGATGCAAAGAGACAAACAACCATGCATGCAACGCTTATTCAACTGTAACTTCATTCCACTTCGCTTTTGTTCCTAACGATTTCTAGCACTTGATCCAAACTTGATTTGCAAAATCACAATGACTGAAAAGATGAGGAATGGATTCCTCAACTGATTTACAAAGTGTGCACAAATTTGGCCCTTCAAAGCATTTTTTTTAGGATATCCTAAGTAGGAACGTTGTTATCTAATGTGCACCATATCAATATGTGTGCCTTTGGTGGACACTTGGATTTCCATACTCTCTTCCACCACCATTTTTATTCTCAATTTAGGATGTTTGAATTGAATTGGATATATCTCATCTTTGGTGAGTATTTGCTCGATGGACCCAAGTCCCATATTAATTCATCTTCTACCTTTCTAATCCAAACACCATCTTTCAGAATTTCTCGGAATTTGTTTAAGAGGATTATTTTCTTGGAATTTGTTTCAAAGGAATATTTTCACTTAAACATATTCCAAAATTACAAGACTTAAAAAACTTAATTTTAAATGGAAAGCCTTTTCACATTCCAACACTACAAGACATACAAAGCTTCGATTTAAATGAAAAGCATTTTTACATAAATGTAATGAGATTCTGATAATTTTTCCCAATAATTCATAACAACTTTATCCTTGCAAATGTAATTAAATGTATACCCTCTCTTAGTATGCACTACATTGTAACCACCCAAGATAAACTTGTATAGGGTAGTAGCCAGATGTAAGGTTATGTATGAAATTAGTTTGTCCCTTCCTAAATTTTAGGTGTGCATTTCTATACTATACATCTTCATAACTTCCCTTTTCACTCTTTATATAATTATGCACTAAACAAAAACTTATTAAAAGAATGTAAATAATAACTAAACTTCTCTTTTCACTCTTTACATAATTATGCACCAAACAACAACTTATTACAAACACATAACTAATAACTCAATCGTCCATTTTTTTATAAACGGAATACAAGAACATAAATAATAGCTAAACTTTCATTTTCACTCTTTAAATGATCATGCACCAAACAATGTAATGCCCCATATTAATGTAAGTGCTTTTATTTAATTAAAAATAAACAAAGCTATCATCCCAATTAGTAAGTGCTTTTATTTTAAACAAAGCTATCATTCCGAGCAATTAATCACGAGACTACAATTAATTAATTGTTGGTTAATAATATTAATTATTATTTTACTTCTATATTATTTCATATTATTAAGGTTAAATTATTAAGTATTTATTATTTAGTTGTTACTAAATAATAATTAACAAAATTATGATTATCATTACCTTGCCGCTCAGTATAAAACTTAAGTAAACCACAATGTAAAATTCTAGGACATTCGGTTAGGGTTGGGTAACACATACCATTTAAGAAAAATGACACATGTCAAACAAAAATTTAACTACACTGCCCAAGAATAGAATAACATAAATTAATGAAAGAGGCGGTGGAAGAAGGGGTGGTGGAAGAAGGAAGGGGGTGGGGGAAGGAGGTATAAGGAGGGGGATTTTGGGGATTTCAGAGGAGGATGGTCGGGGGAAAAATTTGGAGAGAATAACAGAGAGGAAGAAGGGAGAAATTTTTGGGATTAACTCCAGGCAGATTTTCACTCTGAGTGAGGGAGGTTGCTGTCGATTTTATTGGTACGTGGGCTCGGGGGCTAGGAAACCCGTCGGTTTCCTAGGGCCAGCAAACTTGCTGGTCGACAGGGTGGAAAATCAGAGCTGGCAATAAGGCTCCTTCAGGAGCAGGAGAGGCAAAGGAAGAAGAAGTAGCGGGAGCAGGAGCAGAAGCAGGATTCAAGAGCAGAATTAATTTGAGGTATTTTACTGAACTATCTCTTTACTACACAAAATTCAAATGAAAAATATGAATTTGAAATAGATATTTTTTCTCCGCTGTTAAGGATAGGACTGAGTGCTCTGCTCGGCAGACAGAGCACTACAGAATGGTATCAGAGCCAAGGCTCGAACACTTAGACCTAGACTACCACGACTTCCCATTATTTTTAAGCCTACAAGAACTTAGAACAAAAAAAAAAAACTTGAGATGAAGTGGCATGAACTTCGACTTTTATTTACTTGCACGAAATTTCCGCCTCTTTAAATTACCTGCATGCACGAGCACAAAATGGAAACACCATTAGAAAATATGGATACATTTGAAAACTGCATATATTTATATATATATGTGGTTGTATTTTTTTTTAAAATATACAAAAAAAATATATAGCAGACAACAGATACATGCATCACTCAGCATGTATTCTAGTGGAACAACCCACGATTGTATTTCCCACTTCACCCACGATCATATTAAATAGTTGGAGTTAAGGTGTGATATACTAGACATGGTATAATAAAAACTGGAAATGCTAGGCCACAAACGAAACCCTCACTGCGATTTATGGAGAACAGATGAGAGAAACTCCTATAAATGCAAAGCATTATAGCCTACATCATGTGACACTGTGGAAACCAGATATTGAGGTCCAGGAGACCAAGAACCTAGAAATACCTGAAGCCCAGAAACATTCTATATAAAAGTTCCAAACCTTCAAAAAAAAAAGGGGGGGGGGAAGTTTATGTACTGGAGGCATATGGACTGGATAAGATCTAGTTGTGCCCGTAGTCCTGTGAAACATGGTGAGTAACCCAAATGAGAGTCCTAACCCTTTGGTTCCAGTATTGGAAGTAAGCGCCAGAGTACTATATTTGCCAACCGGTCGAGCATTCTGAAGTTACTGCCTACCTAAGCATGCTACAATATTATAGATAGTAATAGGGGGGTAAGGATAGCGCTAAGAGAGTTCAAGAAAGTAAAACGTGGGAAGGCGAGGCAAAATATATTCATCGGTCAAAAAAATAAAATAAGAAAATAGTGCCTGCCAGTAAAGAACAATAATAATAGTGCCTGTTGGGCGCCTGGTAACCACGCATAGTTAAGCAATTGCCTGACTAGCTTCTTGCAGGTTCTATTTGCTACTTGGTGCAATGGACTTTAATACAAACTCAAGGAAATAAAAATTAATCTACAAACCAATTTTAATCATATATAAATATAAATAGATATTAAACTCTCAATCAATAAAATTGTTAAGATAGATGATAAAATATCCAGATTGACCAACTTACCGAGCTGTATACTTTTTCAAACTGGAAACGATGTGTATACGGTGGAATTGGACAGCCGACGCTCTCATCCCATCAACATCTACAACGGCTCTGTAAATCAGTTAATTGTGCGACAATTGTAGTAAAAATATTAAAGGAACCCTAAATCTGAATAGATTTAAAAAAAACAAAAACAAAAAACAAAAAAACAACACAACAAAGGAACCCTAAGCCTCAAAATTGAATCAACCAGAAACTAATACAACATGGAACAAATATAAATTTACTCATTAGAATTCGCCAGCCAGCCATTAGAGACGTCCCAGTCCTGGTCCTTTTTCTGCTGGCCCTATTTAATTGATGGATTTCTAGTGGATTTTCCTCAAGAAAGGGCACATCTGCATGCCCTGATCAATTATCCTTTCCAATGACGCGCCATTGCCATTCCTGCCTCTTGAGAATAAGTCCATCTTTGCCCAAAATTACAAAACTGAGCCTGCGTCCCAAAATCTCGAACGCCCCTGCCACTCAAGAAGATAAAGCGAGCGGATGAGTGTTTATACGTTTCCAAGAGCTGAGAGTAGATGATCTGGGTTTGTTTTCCTCGTGATAGGCGTGTGTTCTCCTCCTTACAAGTGTGTGTTGCGCCCCAACATCAGCATACCCTATAATCCTTTTCTGCTGGATTTCTGCTTGCGCTAGGAATCCATGTGCTCCTGGTTGTGCTGTTGTTTGGGTGGCTTACGCTAAGCCTCGTTTAGATGGGACGGTCTTATCACTGCTAGGACGGATATGGAGTGGAGGGATGACCAGACAGAGCCTGCAACGCATAGTTTTTTTTTCCATATGAAAATCCTTTAATTAAGTTAAAAGACTACAGAAAAATATTGCCTCTTTTGCTGGATACAGTAGAAGATAAGATGCCGCTAGTGGTGGGTTGTGGGCTGTCACATACCCAATTTTGTAAAATTATGTAATTTGTTTTATTTTATTTTCTGAGACATTATGTTAAACTTAATCCTAAGTAGGGATTGATGACTCAGCAGAGTCAACAGTTATGGAGTGTAATTGAGAATATTTAATTAATAATAATTAAATAATGGAGACAACAGCATGGGAGAGCTGTTAAAAGAGGTTACTGGTCAAACTGGTTGTTGGAACTAGGTGGAGAGGCAGAGGACAAGTGGTAACATCCTCAAGCACTTCCTAAGTTGCAGGTGGCAACTTCCCTATATTTCGGGTCATGATTCCCCAAGAAAGTGGAATGTGAGCAGGTGGCTCATTAAATGACAGTCATCCCAATTAAGACCTAGGAAATCTTTAAAAGTACTCAATGAAGAGAGCTCAGGCTGCTCAGTTTTTACTCCAGGAAGAACTCATTCAGCTGAATGTGATTCAGGAGTTTCATTTGAGGAAAAGGGAAGATAGAAGGAAGTGATTTTGAGTGAATGTTTGCAGGAACTTGATGCTGATTACAGCTAGTTGAGCTGTGGGAACTGTCTCAAAATTCTGAGTTAATACAGAGTTAAAAGACTGTATCTGTTTTGCTGCACCTAGTTCCAATCCAGGGAGACCAGAGCAAGCTCGGGGGTCCTGAGAAGTCGTTGTTTGAGCGCTCTCTAGGAATTTGGTAGGGAGGAACGGCCTCCCATTGCTGTTGTTGTCCACAGCATTTAACAGGTTTTTCATTCATATCTTTATGTCTTTCTGTGTATAAATAGATAAATATTATGATTATTTAAATGTCTGAAAGAATTGTTTAGTACTTTGAAATGTTAGTGGAAAAACTTGTTAGTATTACCGTGTTTTTCCACATCTGATATCATCAGATAGTACTCTAGCACGGTATCTCAAAGCTTAGAAGAAGTATTCTTCTAAACTGAGTTCCCTAATTTATTTACATTCATTACAATTGTTTTACTGTGTATTTTCTTTTATTTAGCTATCTTTCTACAGCTTTTATTTAAATCTAAAACTGTAACTCTGTTTCTCTGGAAATTTTTAAGTGTACATGAAATAGATAGATTAAGCATGCTTGTAATATGAGTTATACTCATTCTCTTCTGTTTAAAGTAAATACATTACAGATTAAGGACTTAGGTATTATCAGTCAAACTAATAAAATTACAGTATGGTGTAGTAATCTGTATCGTAGTAAAAAGTACCAGAATTCTGTACTCCAGTAATATTATCAGATCAAACAACAACATACTTCATAAATTGTTTTCTTTAAAAATAGATCTTATTTTTATGTATAAGTGTTTATATTGATATTATAAAAGTTTACTTAAATATTATATAAGTACTAAAAGAGACTTTAAAATTTAAAAACCAGTAATAATATATTACATTAAACAATACTCCTATTTACATCATGAAATAGTATTGTTTTCCAAGTAACTGTGTTTCAAAAAAAAAAATTACAATATAACATGTTGTTATATATGTAATAATTATATAAATAATTACATATAAATAGATATCTATTATATTAACATACATAATAGAAATAATATATTATTTATGTTCTAGTTTAAAATGGGTTTTAAATAAATAATGTTACTAAAGGACTTAGTATAAATAAAAGAATACCATAACAGAATGTTATTATAATAATATTTATTATAAAACACAACAATAATTCATAACTGTAAGTTTAGGTTTTAAAAACATAAACATTTAAACCCTACGATTAATAGTAAGGAAGTTATAAAGCTAAATAATAAAACTCTGCTTTGGTTTTATTCATTTTAAGACAGTATTAAAACCCTGTATATTATTTATACATTATAGGTTCAAATCACAATTTAAATAAACTAAAATCAAGATATAGTTATATATATATAAAACAGAAGTAAAAATTTTAAATACAGAGTGCTTCATCACAGAGCTTAAACTTATTAAAAACTAAACAATAGTATATTAAAATAAAAATAATTAAAACATTTACAGCTGGGCTATTAAATGAAACCCAGT
Source organism: Pseudotsuga menziesii (assembly GCA_001517045.1). Classification (NCBI taxonomy): domain Eukaryota; kingdom Viridiplantae; phylum Streptophyta; class Pinopsida; order Pinales; family Pinaceae; genus Pseudotsuga; species Pseudotsuga menziesii. Next base: position 94,108 of record LPNX010356366.1, on the reverse strand, counting down.
AAATATTTCCTTATTTTAACTATTCATTATAGCAGAAGTATCTATAAGAAAGAAAAACCAGTTGCTTACATCATAATTAGCACTGAGAGTAAAACATTACTCAGCCCGAATAAATACATGAGAAATAATTACTTGAATCATTTTAATAACCCATAACTGCAAATGTAAGGCCGATGGCCTATAAAGACAAACATAAAATACTGTAAAAGCAAGGCTCGCAGCTTGTAGAACACTATTCACATTTTATTTACGCAAAGGCTTTAAGCCTATAAACTCTGTTTCAAAACAAAACCTACAGTAAATAAACCAGTTTACATCCACGGCCGTAGCCGGAGAAACTCTTAAAGAGTTAGGGTTTAACCCAAAACAAAATTTTAAACCTATAAACCATCGCCTCTCTTATTTACAGACAAACTATTAAAATACAGCCTCAGCCCAGGAGCCGTATAATCTTTTATCACAGGGATATACCCTAGTAAAACGATGGAGTAATCTACAGCTAGTTCAATAGCAGAGAACCCAAGAAACCGCTTAAGTGCACCCTGTCAACATAACAGCAAGGGGACGTGCTTCGAGAACCAGGCTTACCCGTGAAGCGTGGAGCCGTAAACCTTATTGATCTCATCTGCGGCGAGAAGGGAAAACCTGCCATCGAAAGGCAGTCGACTTTGAAGGGAAAACCTGCCAACGAAGGGCAGTCACTTGTTAGAAAAACCCTAACAAACTTATAAATGAACTAATCTGTGCTAATAAGAATGGTGTAGTTACAAATTCGTACCTACGAAGGTCGAGCCAATGAACAACCAGGAACCAGGGTATTGAAACCCCTCCTTCACCTGTAAGAATGGACTGACTGGAATCCAAACCCTCTTTCCCAAAGGAGATACGAATAATAACTACCAACGAATACAATAATGTAAACTTCGAAGCCATCAACTGCTGTACAGCCCACGAAGGAACACACGAAACAGTACCTCGAATGAGCACATGAGAAAGCACTACGAAGGAGCAACACGATGGAGTACCACGCAAGAACACCACGAAGAATCAAAACGAGGGAGCACTGCAAAGGAGAGCTAAAACCAGACAGTTTCAGGACAGGAATCAACCAGGATGAACCATTAGGGTTCGGCAGAGCTCAAAGCCCGCAGGCGAGAGGAGGACTGAAATGAAAATGGGTGCAAGTCAACTTATAATCGCCCAATGCATGGCGAGGAGGAAACCACGACATCACATAAATTATTGCCAATGAGTGGGTCGGTTTATAATGTTCCATATCATTGCAATGGCCAACGAAATTATGGTGGGAAGGTTCCATATGATCACCACTTCGACCATCACCTGGGATATATCAAACATCATAATGTTAGATATCAATCATAAAAACAAATATTACATTGCAATAAATTAAACTAGATCCTATTTATGTTAACCCTAGTGCAATGTATTAACATTCAACGATAATATTAAACATTGAAATGTTTGCATTGTAATGTTAAAGCCCTTAACATTTGATCCTTGTATTACAATATGATCTATAAAATTAACTTGTTATTTGTTAAACCTAGTTTAATGTTTAGAATGTAAAATTTATATTTTGAGACCTCACTTGAGGTTAGTTCATTTGATTTATAGTATAATCAATGAACTTATATTACAAGACTGATAAAATTTGGGTGTAATGTTATTGTCACTTGAGTTATGAAAAATATGCCTTGTGACCAAATATCTTATTATAATAATGATAACAAAGAGTCTAACCAATACTTTTACATGTCAAGTAGTGTTATTATAAGTTATTTTCTCAAAGAATGACCATGAACAACATGGGAAGTAGATCAATTATCATGATCTATGTTATTATAATGTCTATGTCCTTAATTAATTCAAGGAACTATGTTTACTTACATGAATAGAGCTGGTGATATTATCCATTCTAAAAGGCGACATTAAAAACTTGTAAGAGCCTCTTTTTAGCCATTAAATTCTCTAATGAACAATACTTTGGTAGTTTTTACCTAGTGCTAGTAATTCAAGAAATTATAGGCAATGGTTGGAAAAGAAATTTATGTAAAACTGCCATCTTTATTTCTGAATGTTTATTCAACTGGAAAATTCATGAATGTAACTGGAAATAGTGATCTATATTTCTCTAGTATCTCTAAACCTTTTCTCATCGAATTTCCATCTTATCAAAAGTTAAATAAGCAAAGATATACCTGTAAGAAGCTGAATAAGTCTGGCTAACATGCGTTATATTTATATAAGTTCGTTACTGAATGAACTTGGTAACATCATATGATTTTATTACTTTAAAGTGATCTGTTAGCAGCAATCCCAAAACTTTACCTGAAGATCTGTAAGAGAAAGGAAAACTGTGTGCGTTAGCTTTGCAGCTAAGTAAGCCCAGTTTATCGTAGCAAATCCCTTTACTGTTGCAAACAGAGAACATTCAGAAAACTGAAGAGAAACTCATCTAGTATTCAAAACAAAGTAAAGATCATACAGTTACAAAATTAATAGCATTTACTAATTAGTATTTAACGATTGTATTAACATATAATTATGCTAATTTAAAAGTTTAAATTTTTTTGAAATTTTGGGGTTTTGACATGTGGTATCAGAGCATGGTTCAAACACTAGGCCTTAATGTGGCTCAATTACTTTTCGCATAACAATAAAATAATATACTAATCAGTATTTTGTTTTTGTGAAAAAGCAGAAAATTATTTTCTTTTCTGAATTTAACAGACAGGTATGGAGAACTTAGGAGTGTATGCAATGGAAGAGTCTCCTAACACGGGAACCAGACAAGTGCCCAGAGAATCTGAAGTAGAGGAGATAACTGTTCACTCCTCAGAACTGATGCAGACCATAAAGGGTCTAAAAACTGAATTAGAGTCAGTTAAAAAGTATAATGAATGAATTCTGAAAACTCAAGAGGAGTTAAATTAAATTCTGATAGAAAGATTTCAGACAGAAGAAAGAAGTAAAAAGTCTGAATCTAAAGAAGCTAGTTAGCAAAAAGCTTCTAAAAAGATGAAACTAGCTAAATCTGATAGCAGTTCCTCATCTGAGGATCTTAAGGAACAACAGAGTTATTATTCTACCAGTGATAGTAGCGAAGCAGAGGTGTACCAGAAAAAGAAAAAGTATAGACCTTATGAAGAAATCTCTGGGGAATTTAAGAAAATAAAACCCCCAACATTCAATTGAGAAACGGAAAAAGGAGAAGAGGCAGAATCCTGGTTATCCGGGATGAGAAAATACTTTCAGATTTATAATTATTCAAACCAACTGAAGGCAAGAATGGCCATATATAACCTTTCAGGGAAGGCAGATATATGGTGGCAAGATTTGAAGAGGGTGAAAGGGATTAAAGAAAAAGAGGTCAACTGGAGAACATTCAAAAGGTACTTCAAGAAGAAGTTCCTATCTGAACAGTACTATGAAGAAAGGGCCAAGGAGTTTTATGAGTTAAAGCTTGGGTCCATGACTATGAAAGACTTAAACAGCAAGTTTTTAAGTCTGTTGAGGTATGTGCTGTATTTAGTTAACGAGAAACCGAAGGTACAGCGGTTTCTCAACTGCTTGCCATACCATATAAAACATAGGATCGAATATGACAACCCCAAAACTCTGGAAGAAGCTATGCGTAAACCAAATTTCTGCTTTGAACAGAACAAAAAGAAGGAAGGAATAGCCAATTGGAAGGATAGGAAGAATGGTAATCAGGCTGAATATAAGAAAAAAGAGTTTATACCTCAGAAAAATTTTAAGAACAGCAAGAATAGAAACCATTCTAATGGTAAAAACTTTCAAGGAAGCAAAAATGGTGTTTCAAATAACTCTAATAATTTTAAGGGCAGCAAGGAGGGTTCCAACAATCATGGAAATTTTACTAAAAATTTCGAAAGGAAGGAACCTGTAAAATGTTGGGAGTGTAATGGCCCCCATTATGCGTCAGTTTGCCCAAACCGTAAGAAGACAAACAGCAATATTCACACAATACAAGGTGAAATGACAGTTGGAGATTTTGCAAGGACGATGCCCCGGATCAATGCTGCACTGGAAAATCGACAAGCTGAGTACCAAACTTCCATGGTGGAAGTAGAAGGTAGAACCAGAAGGGGAAGTTCTGGTGGAACCGAATTGTATCCTCGGGAGGAGGGAAATTACTCTGCGGAACCGCACAATTGGACAGCTGAAGGTGCAATGGAAGCACCTTAGTCCTGAAGAAGCTACTTGGGAACTGGAAAGTAAGATGCAGGAAGAATACCCGAATATTTTCCAGGAGGTTCCTGAAGAAGAAGAATAAGTAACATCGAGGACGATGTTACATTTAAGGGGGTGTGTATGTCACATACCCAATTTTGTAAAATTATGTAATTTGTTTTATTTTATTTTCTGAGACATTATGTTAAACTTAATCCTAAGTAGGGATTGATGACTCAGCAGAGTCAACAGTTATGGAGTGTAATTGAGAATATTTAATTAATAATAATTAAATAATGGAGACAACAGCATGGGAGAGCTGTTAAAAGAGGTTACTGGTCAAACTGGTTGTTGGAACTAGGTGGAGAGGCAGAGGACAAGTGGCAGCATCCTCAAGCACTTCCTAAGTTGCAGGTGGCAACTTCCCTATATTTGGGGTCATTATTCCCCAAGAAAGTGGAATGTGAGCAGGTGTCTCATTAAATGACAGTCATCCCAATTAAGACCTAGGCAATCTTTAAAAGTACTCAATGAAGAGAGCTCAGGCTGCTCAGTTTTTACTCCAGGAAGAATTCATTCAGCTGAATGTGATTCAGGAGTTTCATTTGAGGAAAAGGGAAGATAAAAGGACGTGATTTTGAGTGAATGATTGCAGGAACTTGATGTTGATTACAGCTAGTTGAGCTGTGGGAACTGTCTCAAAATTCTGAGTTAATACAGAGTTAAAAGACTGTATCTATTTTGCTGCACCTAGTTCCAATCCAGGGAGACCAGAGCAAGCTTGGGGGTCCTGAGAAGTCGTTGTTTGAGCGCTCTCCAGGAATTTGGTAGGGAGGAACGGCCTCCCATTGCTGTTGTTGTCCACAGCATTTAATAGGTTTTTCATTCATATCTTTATGTCTTTCTGTGTATAAATAGATAAATATTATGATTATTTAAATGTCTGAAAGAATTGTTTAGGACTTTGAAATGTTAGTGGAAAAACTTGTTAGTATTACCGTGTTTTTCCACATCTGATATCATCAGATAGTACTCTAGCACGGTATCTCAAAGCTTAGAAGAAGTATTCTTCTAAACTAAGTTCCCTAATTTATTTACATTCATTACAATTGTTTTACTGTGTATTTTCTTTTATTTAGCTATCTTTCTACAGCTTTTATTTAAATCTAAAACTGTAACTCTGTTTCTCTGGAAATTTTTAAGTGTACATGAAATAGATAGATTAAGCATGCTTGTAATATGAGTTATACTCATTCTCTACTGTTTAAAGTAAATACATTACAGATTAAGGACTTAGGTATTATCAGTCAAACTAATAAAATTACAGTATGGTGTAGTAATTTGTATCGTAGTAAAAAGTACCAGAATTCTGTACTCCAGTAATATTATCAGATCAAACAACAACATACTTCATAAACTGTTTTCTTTAAAAATAGATCTTATTTTTATGTATAAGTGTTTATATTGATATTATAAAAGTTTACTTAAATATTATATAAGTACTAAAAGAGACTTTAAAATTTAAAAACCAGTAATAATATATTACATTAAACAATACTCCTATTTACATCATGAAATAGTGTTGTTTTCCAAGTAACTGTGTTTCAAAAAAAAAATTACAATATAACATGTTGTTATATATGTAATAATTATATAAATAATTACATATAAATAGATATCTATTATATTAACATACAGAATAGAAATAATATATTATTTATGTTCTAGTTTAAAATGGGTTTTAAATAAATAATGTTACTAAAGGACTTAGTATAAATAAAAGAATACCATAACAGAATGTTATTATAATAATATTTATTATAAAACACAACAATAATTCATAACTGTAAGTTTAGGTTTCAAAAACTTAAACATTTAAACCCTATGATTAATAGTAAGGAAGTTATAAAGCTAAACAATAAAACTCTGCTTTGGTTTTATTCATTTTAAGACAGTATTAAAACCCTGTATATTATTTATACATTATAGGTTCAAATCACAATTTAAATAAACTAAAATCAAGATATAGTTATATATATATAAAACAGAAGTAAAAATTTTAAATACAGAGTGCTCCATCACGGAGCTTAAACTTATTAAAAACTAAACAATAGTATATTAAAATAAAAATAATTAAAACATTTACAGCTGGGCTATTAAATGAAACCCAATAAATATTTCCTTATTTTAACTATTCATTACAGTAGAAGTATCTATAAGAAAGAAAACCCAGTTGCTTACATCATAATTAGCACTGAGAGTAAAACATTACTCAGCCCGAATAAATACATGAGAAATAATTACTTGAATCATTTTAATAACCCATAACTGCAAATGTAAGGCCGATGGCCTATAAAGACAAACATAAAATACTGTAAAAGCAAGGCTCGCAGCTTGTAGAACACTATTCACATTTTATTTACGCAAAGGCTTTAAGCCTATAAACTCTGTTTCAAAACAAAACCTACAGTAAATAAACCGGTTTACATCCACGGCCGTAGCCAGAGAAACTCTTAAAGAGTTAGGGTTTAACCCGAAATAAAATTTTAAACCTATAAACCATCGCCTCTCTTATTTACAGACAAACTATTAAAATACAGCCTCGGCCCAGGAGCCGTATAATCTTTTATCACAGGGATATACCCTAGTAAAACGATGGAGTAATCTACAGCTAGTTCAATAGCAGAGAACCCAAGAAACCGCTTAAGTGCACCCTGTCAACATAACAGCAAGGGGACGTGCTTCGAGAACCAGGATTACCCGTGAAGCGTGGAGCCGTAAACCTTATTGATCTCATCTGCGGCGAGAAGGGCAAACCTGCCATCGAAAGGCAGTCGAATTTGAAGGGCAAACCTGCCAACGAAGGGCAGTCACTTGTTAGAAAAACCCTAACAAACTTATAAATGAACTAATCTGTGCTAATAAGAATGGTGTAGTTACAAATTCTTACCTGCGAAGGTCTAGCCAACGAACAGCCAGGAACCAGGGTATTGAAACCCCTCCTTCACCTGTAAGAATGGACTGACTGGAACCCAAAACCTCTTTCCCAAAGGAGATACGAATAATAACTACCAGCGACTACAATACTGTAAACTTTCAAGCCATGAACTGCTGTACAGCCCACGAAGGAACACACGAAATAGTACCTCGAATGAGCACACGAGACAGCACTACGAAGGAGCAACACGACGGAGTACCACGCAAGAACACCACGAAGAAGCAAAACGAGGGAGCACTGCAAAGGAGAGCTAAAACCAAACAATTTCAGGACATGGATCAACCAGGATGAACCATTAGGGTTTGGCAGAGCTCAAAGCCCGCAGGCGAGAGGAGGACTGAAATGAAAATGGGTGCAAGTCAACTTATAATCGCCCAATGCATGGCGAGGAGGAAACCACGACAGCACATAAATTATTTCCAATGAGTGGGTCGGTTTATAATGTTCCATATCATTGCAATGGCCAACGAAATTATGGTGGGAAGGTTCCATATGATCACCACTTCGACCATCACCTGAGATATATCAAACATCATAATGTTAGATATCAATCATAAAAACAAATATTACATTGCAGTAAATTAAACTAGATCCTATTTATGTTAACCCTAGTGCAATGTATTAACATTCAACGATAATATTAAACATTGAAATGTTTGCATTGTAATGTTAAAGCCCTTAACATTTGATCCTTGTATTACAATATGATCTATAAAATTAACTTGTTATTTGTTAAACCTAGTTTAATGTTTAGAATGTAAAAGTTATATTTTGAGACCTCACTTGAGGTTAGTTCATTTGATTTATAGTATAATCAATGAACTTATATTACAAGACTGATAAAATTTGGCTGTAATGTTATTGTCACTTGAGTTATGAAAAATATGCCTTGTGACCAAATATCTTATTATAATAATGATAACAAAGAGTCTAACCAATACTTTTACATGTCAAGTAGTGTTATTATAAGTTATTTTCTCAAAGAATGACCATGAACAACATGGGAAGTAGATCAATTATCATGATCTATGTTATTATAATGTCTATGTCCTTAATTAATTCAAGGAACTCTGTTTACTTACATGAATAGAGCTGGTGATATTATCCATTCTAAAAGGCGACATTAAAAACTTGTAAGAGCCTCTTTTTAGCCATTAAATTCTCTAATGAACAATACTTTGGTAGTTTTTACCTAGTGCTAGTAATTCAAGAAATTATAGGCAATGGTTGGAAAAGAAATTTATGTAAAACTGCCATCTTTATTTCTGAATGTTTATTCAACTGGAAAATTCATGAATGTAACTGGAAATAGTGATCTATATTTCTCTAGTATCTCTAAACATTTTCTCATCGAATTTCCATCTTATCAAAAGTTAAATAAGAAAAGATATACCTGTAAGAAGCTGAATAAGTCTGGCTAACATGTGTTATATTTATATAAGTTCGTTACTGAATGAACTTGGTAACAGCATATGATTTTATTACTTTAAAGTGATCTGTTAGCAGCAATCCCAAAACTTTACCTGAAGATCTGTAAGAGAAAGGAAAACTGTGTGCATTAGCTTTGCAGCTAAGTAAGCCCAGTTTATCGTAGCAAATCCCTTTACTGTTGCAAACAGAGAACATTCAGAAAACTGAAGAGAAACTCATCTAGTATTCAAAACAAAGTAAAGATCATACAGTTACAAAATTAATAGCATTTACTAATTAGTATTTAACGATTGTATTAACATATAATTATGCTAATTTAAAAGTTTAAATTTTTTTGAAATTTTGGGGTTTTGACATGGGCTGTGTACTGGGCCAGCATGATTTTGTGCCATGGACGCTGCTGGAGCTCAACAATAAGACAGGTTACATGATTTCGAAAAGAATAAGAATGGGTGGCTCTATCTCTCTCCCTCTGACGCAGCAGAGCAAGAGCAGGAGAGAATGCCTCCCATTATGATCAAATGCATGAAAAGAGAACCACACAAAAGAGGAGAGATGTGTCATGCATGACCAGGGGGGGAACTACACTCGCTGGGGGGACTACACTCCCTGCCATAAGCCTTGATCTGGAAGCGATTGAGAGAAAAAAAAATGACGTATTGGCACGCGGGCGTGGGGGGGCATCACTTTTTTTAATAGCCACACGTATTCAGCTAAGGGCTCGAGGATTACCGACACGTGAGCTTCATGCAGGAAAGCCTCATGCATGTGCCCGCATGGCTTACATGCACCATACCATCGCGTGAGTAAGGTAGGGCAGCCGTGTCGATGGTGGTATAATTTTATAACTTTATATTTTAAATCGATGTTCCAATTTAAAGTGGAAAAGACAGCTCATAGGTATAATATGTTTTATTATTTATCGCATATTAACAAGCGGCATGTCTATGTTGCATTCTATGATAGAACATTATGGCCGACCAGATTTAACATTCATATTGATTTTGCTATTTTAGAAGGTAAAACATTTCTCGAGACCAATGTTCTCCATTATAATTAGTTTCATCGCTCATCCCAATTTGTCTTTTTACTTTCCTGAATTCAAGACTTCGGAGATCGATTTATTTATCAGTCTCTATGAAGAAATTAATTCCTCAACCTCTATGAAGAAATAAGACTGGAGGATCGACCAAAGTGGATTGGATTGTATCTGTCATCTAGCTATCTATTCCCTGAGCTGAAAGTGGAGAACCTAGCTGGCTGGCAGCAATTTGCAGCAAATATTTTACCGCCTGCTAGTCCAACTTTATCTGATAGCCTGCTGTACATGCGTATTCTGCGGTTGCCTAGTAGATTCGTCATATATTCATAGAAAGAACTTTTGCGTTGGAAAAATCAGGTAAGATGCTTCCATTAAAAGTTTACTACGATTAAAGCATTTTTTTTTTTTTGCAAGGTGTGTGAGTTCAGATTGAAAGCAACTAGGTCAATTAATTAAGAAGTAGAGAGGAAATCAATGTAGGTAGGATTTTGTTGAGTTTCATTATATTTTGGAATAATGCTACAATTAATCCTTCTTTCACCGACCCCTTTCTCTTCTTTAAACGCTCAACAAGTGATGCGTTGATGGGAAGAAACAAATTTTGTCTGCTCGTGTTTTGTTTTGATAGCAATACTTTAACTTGTTGATTTAACATGGCTGAAACCCAAAACCCTAAACCCCAACTTTTAAAGCCCTGGCTAGCGCATGAATTGAACTGTGGATTCCTTTGAGCACAAATTGCCTGTTGGTAAATAAACTGCAAATAAAATGGAAGAGAATCCTGTTTCACATATATATTCTTGTCGATTCATGTTATCACACGATTCCTAGATGATCATATGATAAGGCTGACATGTTAAAGTCTCAATATAATAATTTATGAACATGGACTTCATCATTTAAACTTTCAATTTCTAAAGAAGATTTGGAGAAAGTGTTGACAACTCACATTATTTAATAAAATCATTTCAAGTAAAAGTCATCTATATAACATATCTAAATTATTTTGGGTTTAGTGTTGTAATTTAATCGGTTTATTTATTAAGAGGAATGTAAGTTTTTAGTCGATTAGAAAATAGTTTTAAGTCACATTTTAAAATTAATAATTAATTTCTGTAAAGAAGAAACTGATTTACATAAATTTTATGATGCTTTTTCATTTTTAACTATATATTTACTTAGATTATGAGATTTATTCATTTTTCAGTTCTCTCTGATTTCATGTTAAATTTCACTCATAGAATCAGAGATTTAATTTATTTTTCGGTACTGACAGAAAAATCGGTGCTATATTAAGAGGGTTTTTCAATCCAGCCGAGAAGAAATTGGAAAAAGAAACTTCAATTTATTTGTTCTTTTAGTATTGTGAGATTTAATATAAACCATTAAACTCAGAAGCACCTGTAAATAAGCGTTACAACCAGAATGAAGATATCATTGCAAGTAATTCCAAAGAAAGCCCAGTGAGGAAGGAGGACAACCCGTATGCTTATCCAGTCACTACTTTACCTTTTTATTAGTGAGGATTTAAGATACCAGACAGTGGTCACCACACCGAGTGCTTGAGCTACCCACCTGCTTATGATTGTTATGATTGTTGATAAAGGCCAACACTTAGAGTATAATTATTATTCCCTTTATTTGATTTATTCTTATTTTTATTATTCTGATTTTATTTTGCCTGCTTGAACTTAATAGGCGCTCCTTTTCTTTTTCTATTGCTGACAGCTTAGTGGTATCATATTTGTATTGCTTAGCTGGCTTATCCTTATTCTTATCATTCTTCTTTTCTTGTGGCTTCTTCCCTGCTGGCCTTTCTGGCTTGGATTTAACCTATAAGCATAAAGAATACAATAAATTATTTCTAGGATTTATGAGATGAAGCGTTGCAGTTTTGATCTTTAAAAAGTTGTACTTTACAATATATTTAATTTTTAATTATATTCTAAAACGTTTGTAATACAATTGTTTATTTTATTTTCAAAAGAACAAAATTTATAAATTACCCGTTTGTATGAGCACTCAAGTTGCTCTAAACTACTGTAGGTTTATAATTATTAAAAGCATGCTCATAATTATTTATTTAATTATCCCATAAAGAAACTCGTCATAATGATCCTGAAATGTATCCCTTTTCCATTAGACCTTCATCAATATTGAATATAAGAACAAAAGAGAGGTTAAGCTCAGTAAATGACCCTGCTCTCCATCATCATCATCCCGAAGGTGTTTTACAACTATTGTCGCTGAAACGTTTTATGTAAATCTAGGGTCCACTCACCAAAATGTTTTAATTTAATTATTTCATAATATTAAAATGTTTTAAATTGATTATTTAAAACTATTTAAATTTTAATTTTTTTTTAATTTTAATTAATTGAAAATATTAAATTATTATAATTTAATTATTAGGAATTACTAAAATGTTTAATTTAATTATTTGAAACAAATGTTTCTAAGTTGATTATTGAAATTATCATAAGATTCTTTACATTTAATTATTTAAATCTTAGGACAAGATAATGAGGAGGCCTTCATGTTCATTAACCCAATTGCTTATTTAGTATAAATTAAACTCTTTATAATTAAGATCAATGGTATAATTAAAGATAATTGTGGATGGTTAAGTTTCTAGATAAATTAATAACATTAATTGAGATTTCTTAGGAAGTATAATCAATAAATTAAATATTAATAAGAAGATATTAATGTTAAGATAAGTTATGGTTGATAAGAGTAAAAATTTGTTACAAGATCTAAATGGAAAGCATCGGGTAGATTAATTATTCGACTATTAAGAAAACTTAGTGAGGAGAAAACACTGAAGGAGATAAAGATGTGTTTTGTGTTACTATGGCTAGTATACATGGTTGATCACTTTTTACGAAGATTGTAATAAGATTCTATTTCCCCTATAATAACATCATTTCCAACTTAAATTATGATAAAATTGCCACCTAAAAATGTTTATAGACAAGAGAATCACAAAACCTTATGTTAAATAAATTGTTTATGACTTTAATGTGTGGAATGTTGATGAACTTGTGGAAGTGTATTTCACATCACCAATGGAGAATTGAATCTCAAAATGAATTATCATACCATAGATAGGATTGGATAGGGGTGGGGATACAAGCCAATAAACTATTCATACTTTAGTTGATAAAAGGTAATATGTATAAAATGACGACGAGTGGTATGGTTGGTGTAAGTATACTGAAGATGAAGATGAATATACAAATGAGGGAAGAAAAGACATTGGAGCCAAAATTCATCAATCAAGTCATATGGAGGAGCCGAGGAGAGACAGTATGTGTACATTATGTTGGAGAAAGGATATGATGATGTATATATGAGCCATGGGGTTAGCATTGTTTAACATACCACGAAGTTAATAGGTTATGGTAGGGTGTAGGTTGTAACTTTATTGGTGTGAAAGTAATAATGGTAATCAATCTCGAATGAAGGTATAATGAGTAAACCTATACTCGTTGAGCATAAACAGTATTATAAGTTAACACATTAAGATATTAGGAGGTAAGACCTAATAAATAGATGAGAAACAATAAACATGAAAGACAAGGTGTAGAGAAGAGGTTTTATAAGGAATGCTATGTCTATATAAATAAAAGATTTAGGGTTACTAATATTGAGCGATAAGTGTGCTAATGTAACCTCGTAATTAAAAAGGGATTGTAAATATACTTGTACTCATGCAACATATATAACTAAAGTAATAGATCAAGTAGACTTAATATCTATTGATACCTATATATGGAGAGAGGGAGAGAAAGCGAGTTTAAGCAAGGATAAAGAAGATATAAGAAGGTAATTGTATCAAGAAGAGTGCTACATTCAAGATCAGTATAAGAAAACCAGGGATGTAAAAGGATAAAAGAATAGCAAGAAGAGTAATGGGTAAATAATATATATATATATATATATATATATATATACACACACACACAGGTATTGCACCTAACTAAGTATGAAATGAATAAGGGGCAATATAATATATTAAGTGATTTAAACATTAAAAGTACTAAAGATGCATTTTGATGCGTATTAAAAAGAATGGTACAAAGAATGTTAGCGATAAACGACCGGTACAAAATGGCCAATTGTTGGAGGACTAATAATAAGAATTAGTATAGAAGGAGATGAACGCATAAATGGAATTCAGATATTGTCATAGAAAATGATATGACCAGCATGCAAACTAACAATTAAACTTCATATTAAAGAAGTGTATCGCGTTATTAAAATTACCAAGAAATAAGTAGTGCAATTGTACGTATTCTATGTATGATGCATCACTCATGGTGTAAGAGTTCTATTTAAAGAAAATTTATTGATAAATGGGAGTTGCTTAATAAACATAGTGAACTTCATGTTATTAAGACACTAGACCACTCTCAATATGGATCCCAAAAAGTCGTAAGCCGTATAAATTTATGAGATCATAAGTTGTATAAATTAGAGAGAGAGATTCAACAAATAATTCAATTCCTAAACAAGCCCTATATAAAAAGAATAATAATTTAATAATAATAAAACGAAGAATCAAAATAAATGATATTTGGGCAATAACATATTCTTATGAATCATAACAAGAACAAGACTATAGAACACTGTATAAATTGTTGTTGATAAGAATCTAGTAGGGTATAACGAACCTTGATGCATGTTACAAATGGGGATCCTCGAGGAGGACATAAGTAGTTACTAGGATATGTTTTCAGATATATTAGGGATAAAAGAAGTAAAATAGTAAAATGACATCAATAGGTTGATCAAATAAAGGTCCAAGCGGGACTACCATAAATAATGAATTCTAGTACTAAGACACCTATATTATGCATAATAATATATTCTTATAATTGTATGTACTGCCCATATTTGACTAGACATATTGACATGTTGCATTTTATTTTCTTAGTAAACGTTGGACTCCGTTCGACTGAGTAAACCATATTTATGACATAATAGATGTTGCTACTATGTCTAAGATGTTACTATGCTTCTGTTGATACATTGATTGTGATTGTGAGGTTACTATGTTATAGTTATCATGATATTCCTTTGTTTATAAAGATAGTATATATTCCTGAAGGGTGGGTGTATGTAACACCCATATTTTGACTCCGGCATATTTATCACTCAGAATTATTACAATGTATTTACTTATTATCTTTGGACTCAACTATACTTCATGAACTATGTTTTGGTAGGTTATATGTGATTATTTACGGATGTTATGATGTTAGCAGGATTATGCTCTAATTATGATATTATGATATTATCATGCTTATACTACACTTTGATCATGATGTTACGACGATTAACATGCCTATGTAGATGCTTTGATTATGATGTTATGAGGATTATCATTTATATGAATGTATTGTACTTATGCGATTATCATGCAGTAGTCGTCATCAGATTCATTTATTTCATAACTAAAACACTTAGTTGATAGCAATTCTTGGTATGATGTGATATGTATGATGAGGTACATGGGTACACATCCATGATATGATTTATTTTGTGATTTTATGATAATGATAATGGACCAACTATTGATTTAATGTTGTTATGAATGCATGTTTTTCATAGTGCTAACCTGCAGGGTACAGGGGCTATTTGATAGCCGAGTATGTGATGCAAGTGTGACTCAATACATAGCTTGAAGAAGAGCCTTTATTGAGATAGGTAAACTGAAATTCCCCCTCTGAAAACCGTACATGATAATTTCCCTTCATACGGCTTAAACAAGAACACGCAAATGCTTTTGGACACGAATATATAAATTGGAGAAAATATCGAGATACTTGATGGTTCGTTGCCTGACCGGCTGGGGAAATGAAGATGATTCGAAACAATCCAGCATTTCTATTAGAAGACTCTATAGTGCAAAAATTTCAAATAGTGCCAAAATTTCAAGTCGGCTCATCCCTATGATAAATCACTATAGGCCCTTTGAACGATATTTTACCCTATTTGTGTGATATCAGTTCCCTAAAAAAGAACTAATATAGACGATTTATAGGAATTATCTTGTCGAGATCTCAATAGATGAATCAATCCAAACCTCAGATTTCAATTATACCCCGATGATTTTATCAAATCCCCAAAAGGTTCTTTGGGTAATAACCTTTTAATCTTCGCTCACTCGATGAAATATGCTAACTAAGAGAAATAAAATACTATATTATTCTTTGATCATAATCAGCATAATTATGAAAGGGAATAGATCCTTCAATTTCTTATAGGAAATACCTCTTTCAATTTCTTTATTGGAAGCCTGGTTACGAGGAAATGATAGGTACAAACCATAATTCAAATCTTCT